>LPNX011089209.1:311368-414027 GCA_001517045.1 Pseudotsuga menziesii
ACATATATATATATATATATAAGGTTAGATAAACAATATATCAAACATATAATCAAGTACATTCATTAACCACAATACATGAAATAGACTCAACACAAGGTTGGAAGAAGAATTCTCTTTATTAACAATCAATGAATGAGATACGAGTACAACCCAGCTTTTAAGACAAGGACTCCTCTGCAACCAAAGGACTCTGAGTTCTGCTACTCCAAGACTTAGTGAATATATACCACCAGCATAACTTTGCTCTCCAATCTTGATTGATTAATACCCACCCCAAGGCCTCTGTTTACACTTTGGGAAATATAGTGGTTTTGAAGGCTGGCGTGGTTGAAATAGTTGGGCTAGTTAAGGATTAGGGCCCAACTAATCTCATATAATCGTGTTTTATATTTTTTAAAGCCAAACTAAGATGTACATGACTATTAATATAGGCAACCCGCGTATGACACGTGAGTTGCTCGAAGGAAACCCACATACGCTGGTGTACGCGGGTTGCAATGCAAATAGTCGCATACAGTACGCGAGTTACAATGAAAATAGTCGCGTACGCAACTCAACAAGTTGGTTTAAAAGGTAAATGCATCCCAAGACATGCCCATCTATAGTGCTTTGGCAAACTTCAATCCTAATTCATCCTTTTGTGTACCAACATAAAGAATGTCGGCACTCAGACGGAGAAGTGCCATTTGGGTTGATAACACTAGGGCCGACATCTTTAGGAGAGTCTAATAACCCTAGTGCCCCTCAACTGTGGGGACTTTGGTCCCCTGATCAATAAAGAGGGTTAACCTCAACTCAATTGTGGGGACTATTTCCCCGACTTTACATGACTTTATTATATTAATGACTCTCCCGATAGGAACATCGGGGTACAATGAAATACAAATGATTCTCCCAATATGAACATCGAGGTACAATATAAGTGAATACATTCCGAAGTTACAAATACATCAACACTCCCTCTTAACTAGGAAGGTATTCTCTTGAAACAATTCATCATCACAAGTCTTCTTCTCTGGATCATCATCAAAGCTGGAACATCACTGGATCATCATCATTACTGCTCCACTATCTCGATCAAATGGTGTTATCTCTCAATTCTACTCATCACAGGAAGTTCTACAGAGCTGGCCCTTTTCCATACTGGTTGTAGGCCTAGACTCCATGTAGGTATTCATCTTCTTCAGCACTTATATCTGACCATGGGAGGAACACATCCCGCAACCATGTCAGAAAGGCCCGCCTAGCACTCACATCTAATAATGGGAGGAACACATCCTATAACCATGTCAGAAAGGCCTAGCACTCACATCTAACCATGGGAGGCCCAGCCTGTCACCATGTTAGAATGGCCCAGCACTTATATCCGACCATGGGAGGAACACATCCTACAACCATGTCGGAAAGGCTCACAACTTATATCCAACCATGGGAGGAACACATCCCACAACCATGTCAGAAAGGCTATGCACTTACATCTGACCATGGGAGGAACACATCCCGCAACCATGTCAGAAATTCTCTGCACTTACATCTGACCATGGGAGGAACACATCCTGCAACCACGTCAAAAAGGCTCTTCACTTACATCTGACCATGGGAGGAACACATCCCGCAACCATGTCAGAAAGGCTCTGCACTTACATCTAACCATGGGAGGAACACATCCCGCAACCATGTCAGAAAGGCTTTGCACTTACATCTGACCATGGGAGGAGCACATCCCGCAACCATGTCAGAAAGTCTCTCCACTTACATCTGACCATGGAAGGAACACATCCCGCCACCATGTCAGAAAGGCTCATGGACTCATCACTTCCCCTTGGAAGGAACCTCGATCTGGAGAACATTGAGCTTCTCCCTGAAGTACTCAAACTTCACTCTGGATAATGGCTCGGTCAACACATCATCTATCTGCTCATCCATCACAACATACTGGAGCTTCACTGCTCCTCTCTGCACCATATCCTTGATACAGTGATATTTTATCTCGATATGCTTCGACTTGTCATGGAACACCGAGTTCTCCGACAACTTCACACAACTATGGTTGTCACAATATATACAAGTAGCATCCAACTTGAGATCAAACAAACAAGATAGTAGCTTCCTTAGCCACACTGCCTCACAACTAGCCGAACAAGCTGCAACAAAATCTGCTTCAGCTGTACTCAGTGCCACGCGGGATTGCTTCCTGCTAAACCAAGATATCACACCTGGTCCCATACTGAAGCACCACCCCGAAGTGCTTTTCCTATCAATGACACTGCCTGCCCAATTTGAATCAACATAACCTTCTAGGTTAATCTTCTAATTTGCCTCATACTTGAGCCCATAATCAACTATACCCTTCAGGTACCTCAGAATGTGCTTTGCAGCAATCAAGTGAACATGTCTCGGATCTATCAGGAACTGGTTTAATGTGTTCACGGCAAAGCAAATATCTGGTCTTGTGTTTGTCAGGTACATCAAGGACCCAATCATCTGACAATATATTGTAGCATCAACCGACTTTGATGAAACATCACTCAATAGCTTCAGGTTCGATGCCATAGGTGTGGTCATGGCCTTGCAATCCATCATCTCAAACCTATTCAGGATCTCTATTGCATACTTCCCTTGTCCCATGGAGATTCCATCTGCATTCTGCCACACCTCCATGCCTAGAAAGTAGTGCATCATATCCAAGTCCTTCATCTTGAACTCGGTAGCAAGTATCCTTCTTGCATCTCTAATGAGTTCCTCTTTTCTTGTCAAGAACAAGTTGTTGACATATAACAGGAGAATCACTCATCTTCCACCTTCAACCTTGAAGTAAAGTTTGGAATCCAATTTACTCTCAGTAAATCCTAGAGCCATCAGTAAACTATCCATCCTGTCATACCATTCAAACCTCAGGATCTTCTGCAGTCACTCCCTCTGAAGCGGAGCGTCATTCTCCCTCTAACTTTTGTACTCTATGTATCCTGTACTGGAGTGACAAGTAGCTTCCTCTGCTACTATTATTCTATGTATCCATCTAGGGTCACTGGATACCAAGATCCTCTATCTTGAAAACATTCTTCTCACACCCATATGTGAGCTTATCATCCTCTATAGGCTTTCATCTTCAACCTTGTAGCAAAGGTTAATATCTTCATCACTCTAGGTGATCTTCAATCTCCTCATGTATGTGTTATCCCATGGTGTCTTCTGAGCTCGTACAAGGCGTTCTTTAATTTGCACACATGAATCTGCCTATTATGTGTCTTAACTTCCAGTGGCTGCAAATGTCTCTTCGTAGTCTATGCCTTCTTTCCGTGAGAAGCCTCGTGCTACAAATCTTTCCTTGTATCCCAAGATGTTTCCATATACTGCATGCTGGATCATGTAGATCCATATGGAAGACATTACGGACTTCCCTTCAGGTCTCGATACTACATCCTAGACATCATTCTTCTTGAGCTGGTATTCTCCTTCCCTTTCTTCTTGGCTACTTCTTCATAGCTGGAAGGTTCTGCATCAATGATGTCACTCAACAGTGTCACATAACTGCACTGTATCTGAGATCTCTTCTTTGAAAGTATTGTCATAGTATTCTTCATTTTGGATTATTTCTTGAACTGTCATCACTTGCTCTTCAGAACAAGTCTCATCCTTTTTTTTTTGTAGGTGATTGTTGTAATGAACAAAAATATATATTGTAGCAGGAATTTCTCCTTGCTACAGGGGCAGGAATGGCTCCCTTCTATCTATAGGACATAAGGGTAGGTTCCTGCGTGTGGAAAATGCAGAAAGAAAACAAAATAGACAGAAAGCAAAGAACAAGAAATAAAATGGTCGTGAGCCCCTTGACAAACATGGTTAGGGCTTTGCCTTGGCTACCTGCAAACAACTATTAGAAACAAAATACCTGCAAAAGCATGTTATAAACAAACCTGCAAATAAAAGTGGGTTAGAAAAAAATAAAAATACTAAATCAAATGCAAGAAACAACATTGGTATACCTTCTCTTTGATGGAATTGGGCCACCATGCCCTAGCTTGAAGAAGCACCTCTCTTGGATGGGGGAGCTATGGCTCAATGGAGATGGAGGAGAGGGAGTGTGGGTGGCTTGAGAGACAAAGGGTCTCAAAGCATCCATGGGTAGCATAATAGTATGCAAGGGAGAAGTGTTTTGAGAGTGACCCCCCACCCTCCTTTTATAGCTTTCTTTTGGGGTTTTATGGTTTTAAGCCCTTGGTCTGGGCTTTAGCCCCTTTTTGGGCTTTTAGCCCCTTCCACCCTAACTTTAGCTCCTTTTAGGGTTTTAGGCTCCTTTTTGGGGTTTTAAGCCATTTTCTTCATTCTTAATACTTTTTGAGGGTGTGGGGGTCTAATGGGGTGTTACGAGGGTTGATCATGGGTGTCCTTGGGTGGTGTAGGCCATGTAGAGCTGAGGGAGGAATTTTTTGGGTTAACAGATTGCCCCCTGATGTGTGAGGGCAGGAGCTCATTGTATGGCTGACGGACATCATAGGATTTGCTACATAGAGGTGGTGCTTCCGGGGCTGGGGCATGGTGGCTTTTGGTTTTTGTATTAATATGGTTCCCATCAATGGGTGAGATACAAATAATGTGTGACATGTATATGGACAAGGCGAGCATCCCCATGCTCATGACAATGTCAAAAGAATAATTTGATCTATGCTCTAAAATACAAGAGTCGAGCGTTTACAACTGATGGTACAATAATGGTTGCCTCAATGTGAGGCTGAATACAATACTGATTTGGTACATTGGACCTGTGGCATTCTCATGGAATGCTATATCTTCATGACTGATGGCCTACTGGATCTGGGACAGTACATAGTTGTATGGACTCACTAATTGAGAATCAGAGTCTCTATGGTACAAGTATGTTGCATCAATCATAAATCTATATAGAAGCATGGTCGAGGCTTCTGAACATTGTCTCCAACGCAACCTGGAAGTTGTGAGGGACATAACCTATTTAGGTCCCTCGAATAGACTTATTAATGTGCTAGAGTTAGGTGACATCCGGGGTCTTCGACCAAATACTGCACGGACCAAACCATGTATGAATCTCAACGGTGCGATGATGTAGTTGGAGTCAAGCACGTGAGAAACAACCATCCCGAGAGGCACTAAAGACTCCTCTCAAGTGGTCCAAGGGAATCATCAATGAGGTTAATGAAACCAGGATACAGGGACCTCTGGGTATATCCTTTGGAATATATATGTTGTCGTCGACAGAGTGAGACCTGCCCCTAGTCAAGGCAATGATGTTTCCTTGACCAGGAGCATTAGGGAGATAACCGATAGGTGTGAGACAATCTGCGGACTGACCCACTAAATGGGGGGGGGAAGAGAAAGAGTTGAACAGGGGCAAGGGAGTGTAGTAGACTCAAACTTCCTTTGTTCAGAGTATGACGGCAGGGTGGACCAGGCAACAAATGAAACTGACTCATGGGAATGGGATCATAGCTGTAATACCGGGACTGTCACTGCAAATGGGAAATACTTGGAGAAGGGAGACACTTTTGATATTAATGGGAGCCAAGGAAGACACATTGCAGAGTACTCTGAACAAAGGCAACCTAAAGGGGGAATGCTGTAGAACTGTTTTTTGTGGGGTGGTGTCTAGGGACACCGTTATGGTATGATCTCGTGGATTTTTGGCGAGCCCGAGAAAGTAAATGCTCGATGGTGCTTTCAATTTTAGAGAGTCTGAAAGCACGAAGAAGACTCCAGTGGTGGCTGTTCTTCATTGGTAGTCTCCTGTGCCCGAAAAAGGATAAAAGTATACATAGGAGAGCTCACCCATCCTGTAGGGGATGAGAGACTTCTTTACCATTGGTAGTCCAATCAAGCCGGAAAAGGTTAAACCTATACTGGCTGGATGGTCATTCAGATACTTTTACGAGCATGAACGAAACCAAGTTTACTCGGCAATCTTTTCTTGATGAGAAGGCTGGAAAAGAGATTAATGACAACCCATGGTGAGATTTTTCGTAAGGTGTGGCCCCTATGCCCGAGAAAGCATAAAAGTATGAGAAGGGGAACGGTCTTGGCTTGAGTGTGCCAAGGACATCCTTTTCAATTGATGGTCTACATGGTCCGCAAAAGGAGGTAAACGAGACGATGTAGATGCCCTTTCCTATACTTTAGCGAGCGGGAAAGGAAGTAGCTGCACTCAGCAATCTTTTCATTGTTTTTAAGAGTCAGAAAAGAGCTTAAACGAAACTCTAATATGGTCAACCAATTGCAGTGGCACAGATGGTGCTCCATGTCAGGATGATGGACAATGGTCCAAAGGTCATCCGCGCAGTATGGACGGAGCAGAAGGCTCTCAAACATATCAATACATGTGTGGGATAGATAACGACAGAGGCACTCAAACCGAGGTGGCTCTCGGACAGAGGTCAGGAGAGCTGTGTGTGAGTTGCGGTGAACGGACTTGACTACATGTGATGTGAGTGCAAGTCCGGGGGCAGTTATATGCCAAATACCTACAAGAAAAATAAATTGTTTTGTGGACAATGGTCCAAAGGTCCGCATAAGGTGCGGTGGATAAAGAAGACAACTATGTGTTAAAAATACAAAACAAAAAAGCAAAATGGTAACCCTTAACGGGAAGTGGCCCGAAAACCCGCATGAGTAGCGAGAGGCAATAGTGATTCAAGTACAGGTCCTCAGACACTTGCATCATCATGCTATGGCTCGTAAATCGAGGTGACTTGTGGGAAATGGTCCCAAAATTTATATTTTAGACATGATACGATGGTCTCATAAGAAGATAGAAATTTGAGTCTGGAGGTGTGAGAGGTGTCTTGAACCATTTCCGGGTGACTTTGGATTAGCAGCTGATGGTGCTGCCCTTGACTTGTGCTGAAAAACGTTGAAAAACAAGAAAAGAAAACAAAGCAACTCATTGGTGATGTTTAAGCATAAAATCTCTTGAGGTAGAGCCCATTGCGGGGGTTCTCCAAGAGTTGTCCATTAGAGTTAATAAGGGTGTATGCCCCTTTTCCGAGACGAAGGTCATTGGCAAGGAGGGATGACAAAATCTGGTCTTTTATGGGAAGAACTGATTCCACACTATGGTTTAAAGGGAATGGGGTAAAACCAGAGGTGGCCTTATAGATCTCTCCATCATCGCGTAAGTGGTGTCGTGATAGATCAGGTGGATCTTCCATAGCCGACGAGACGAAAGGGAAAATGGTGCTAGAGATCATGTAAATGGTATTGGTTGTGGCTTTTGTGGCCTTGCCCCCAGTCTCTGTTGGAGGAAGAGGGGCAGGCATGGAGACAAGAGGAGTCTTTGATGGACTTGGAGGTAGGTGCAACATCATCTCAATTGGATGGACATGAGTCAACACATCCTCGGGCCTTAGAGGGCTGGTAGGTGGTTCAAGGTACCACATAGGATCTCCCAATGTGAAATCCTATAGATTGCGGTTTGCCAAGACAGACTTAGTGACGATCCTAGATGGTAGGAAAAGGAAAAGGATCATGTTGATCAGGAATGAACCTCACTTTTTCTCTGGTGACTGAGGTTGAGGTTGCAACTGAGGTTATGGCTGCGAAAACAATGGAAGAGACAGGTCTGATGGACCATTGGTGATGGTGGAGACAAGAGGGTTTGCAGAACTGGACATCATGTAGATGGACATGGTGTCTGAAGAAGGAGGTGGGGGTGAACTTCTTCGATCAAAGTGATCTCAAATTCGAGGGAATGTTGACAGAGGTCGGCTAAAGCGATTCAAAATTCAGGAAAGTCTTAGCAATGGTGAGAATAGTGTCCATACAATCCGCAAAGGGTGCAAGCATGGTTTGTTCTCAATGCCTTGTTTCTAACTATCAGCGTAGTTGGGAGTTCGACCACGGGGATGTTTTCATTTATATCCATGGCATCCAAATGCGCATGGATCATTGGGATTTCAGGGTAATTCTGAGTTGGGTGGCCCTGTTGCTCGCAGATGGCACAAGGCGGGACTTGTCGCGGCTCTGTGGTAGGATTCGCATTCTTGCCCCTGGCCCTTTTTGGGTGGGACGGTGCAGGTGCGGGTGTGGCGGTTGGCTTTTGCGGGTCGGGTGGAAGGTGAGACTCGACCACAATGGGTTGCACTGGGGTTGAAACAACCTGGGGCATTGGTGGTTAAGCTAGTGGATCAAGATACCACACCAGAATTCCCAATGTAAATTTGGGTAGGCTTAAGGTGGCCATTACCGACTTGCTCATGACACCAGGTAGGGGAAAGAGGAAGGGAATTGTATGGACTGGAGATGAGCCCAGATAACTCCCTGATGGTTGTATGTGGGAGTGAGGTTGTGGTTGTGGTTGCACGTAATACTGCTACTGTGGATGATGTTGCGGCTGCAAACGATGTTGTGGTTGGGGTTGGGGCTGCGGCTACGCTTGTTTTTTGGGTGCAGCGGTGCTGGATGATACCATGCACAAGTCCATAGTCTCATTTTGTGTCGGTGGTGGTGACACTAAGGGGAAAGGAGACGTCATGGTGATATCGGCAAACAACACAGGACCCACATTCAATAATGGGGAAGCTGGTGTGTTGTCAACCATGGTGTTGATTGTAGGGACGACATTGGCGTGTGTGGTCGTCCCTTGTGGCTCAATGGTGGTGATTGTAGGGATAATGTTGGCGGGTGTCATTAACCCTTGTGGATCGTGATAAGTGAGTTGATCAACCATCACGATCTTCCCTTCGTGAGGGAACATCATGAGACGAAAGACAGTTGATGCGACCACTCTCATGGCGTACATATAACTTCTTTCGAGGAGGAGGTTATAGTCTAGTTGAGCGTTGACAACCTCTATGTTGATCAGCACTGTCTTCCTAGCTAATGTGATGGGGACATGGGTGAGGATTCCTTGGGGTTTAGTGGAATGGCCGTCATAAGCCTGCAGAGTTATGGAGGATGATTGCAGAATTGGTGATCCCAGTTTCTGCCAAACCAGGGTAGACATAACGCACGTAGATGCCCCCTCATCTAGTATGCACTGGTGCACAACCAAGTTTCGAATAGATACCGGGATTTGGAAGGTGATGGTCGATGGCATGTGTGGTTCTCCATTCTCTGTGTTGAATGTGATCAACTTGGAGTCGGAGGGGTCTACGGCCCTAAGGGCGACTAGTAACGCTTTCCGCTACGTTGGGCACGTTTTGAGTACCTCTAGAGAGGACATGGCCATTGGTGTTTGGGTCAAATCATCCACAATGCTATAGCTGACAGCAAGTCTAGCTGTGGCATTGTTGGCCACTCGACGTATGGGGGGGCAGGGAAATGGAGGTAACTAAAGAGATAGGTTGATTGTTTAGGACGTAGATGCCGCTGATGTGTCAACAGGTTCGGTGGTGGTACCGTACTGATTCCGTCTAGTTTGTAAGTTGACCTCTTCAGTCGTCATGGCTAGCAGGTGGTGAACACCTGTTTTGGTTGTGGGAGGTTCCCCCGGAGCATTGGGATTGGGTTGGGGAGGGGGTGCAGTTGCCACCAACCCTTGGACAGGTAGTGGGTTTTGGAGCACCATAGGAGGAGGACCTTGTGGTGCCGGGTTGGGTTGGGCTTGGTTCGTAGCATTGGCAGCCTGTTGGGCCTTGTTCTGAATGGCCTGCCTAGCTCGACCCATGAGGGGACACTCAAATGTGTAGTGCCCATAGACCTCACAGAGTGTGCATGGTTGGTTTGTGCGCAACGACGTGTTCCATCTTGGTGCATTTTGTCGTGGGGGGTTTTCGGCGAGCCGGTTTGCCTCAACATTGTTGGGAGGGTTTGGTTGTTGACCACCTCCCTACAGTTGTTTATTGGCTTGGTTTCAGGGCCGATTTTTTCTAGCTTGCCCTTGTTGATTGTTGGGGGCAAGTTGGTTGGGACAGTTTTGTTGTGCAAATACTTGTCCCAACGGAGTGGGTTGAGCAAGGGCGGGGGCTTGAACCACTTGCACTAGTGGTGCATAATAAATTTGGGTGGGTTGCGGTGCCACAAATGTGGGCATTTGCCTCACGTACTGCTATGTTGGCCATGACATGGCCTGAGCCTGTTGCGGTGGCACAGGTTGTGAGTAGGAAGTTATTGCTCCGAACCGGGACATCATTCTGGCATAGTCCAGAGTTTGGTTTTGCTAAGCAACACTAGCAGTGTTACTTGGTTGTGGTGTAACGGCAGGTGGTGTCAGACGGTGTTGTGGCTGTTGGGAGACCGAGCCTATGATGTTGTCTGCAACATGGGATGCCCCTGGTGCATCCCGGTAGGAGGTGTTTGGACGGGGGGCGTCTGGAATGACGGTGTACAGATATCCAGACTGGGCGTATATAAGGTCAAACTGTTGGGCTTTCAGTATGGCCTCTTCTTCGGATTGGGGACGTTCGGATGTGACGTCCTTTGCTATGGGCGGGAGCAAGGTCTTGAGGAACCAATCCAAGAAGATCTTGTCATCAAGTTGGATTTTACATAAGCTGCGACATCACCGCCACTCATGGATGTGGTCGGCTATATGTGTCGCAGTGCTTTAGTGACAGGATAATAGGATCTCCACTCCTTCATCATATCTGATAGGGAGTTGGAAATACTGTAGGAACATGAAAGCTAAGGAGTTGAAATCTGGATGTTTGGCCTATGGTAGCTCAATGTACCATTTGGTCACGGCACCTGTAAGGGTGCATTGGAATAGCCTCAGCCTGATGGAATCGTCTATGATGTTGTTGGACGAGCACCATAGATGGAATGTCATAACATGGTTTTGGGGACATTCCCCTGCCTTGCCTTCAAACTTGGGGATGTCTGATGGCAACTTAGTTGGCATTGGAGGCCAAAAAGCTTGATGGCAAATGGGGTCGTTTGTCAATCAAGCCAAATCATGCAAGTTAAGACGAGCCATGAAAGGTAGACTGGACCCCAGGTTGATGTGGGGTTTGCAGGTGCATAATGTACCTGCATAACTGGGGGTATTGGTTGTGCCATTGTAGATGGGCCAATTCCCCCAATTGTGGTGGGAGGGACAATGTGGGTGGAGGGGACATTGCCCCCATGTATGACAGTAGGGTCAATGTAAGTAGATGGTCCACTACCCCCCTGTGTGGTGGGAGGGGCAGTGTGTGTGGAAGGGCCACTGCCCCAAGGTATTGCAAGTGGGCCAACTTGGCTGGTCACTATGGGTGGTGGCAGTTGACTGATGACAGTTTGCATGACTGTGCTTCGTCCACCTACAGGGTTGTTGGTGATAGGTTGTGGTGTGGACATGGGTCCACTTGCTATGGTTATGCCAGAAAATGGATCTGAATTTGCATCGGTCGTGGGCCTTGATGGTGCAGTATGGAGGTCTGGTTCAGACTAGTATGGGTATGAATCTGAATCAGAGGCTACGTGGCCTTCTGATCATGTGGGAGATCACTGAGAACGGTTTCGACGATGTCGGTTTAACGTCCTGAATGGTGGTGCTTCACCTCTTAGGCGCGAGGAAGAGTGTGGGGGATCAATTGTGTTAGATGTTTATCAAACTGATGGAAATGATGTTTGGACCCCGGTTTCAATGGCTTCCTATTGGCTAGAGTTGGTCACTCAGCCACCAAGACTACCAAAAGACAGCACTTGGCTTTTTCCTCACGGGCGTTTCTACTCAATCGGTGGGTGTTGTTGCCCATTTCGCTTGGAAATTCCTCTCAGCGAACAGCTACTTTGGGGTTCCCATGGTACTCCTCACAATGAGTTTCTGGGCTGAGCCCGAGTACTTCCCATGGTTGAAGCAGTCAGGGACTTATGTCCTCAAAGACTGCGGATTTGTTTGAACTTAGTGTAAATTGATAAAATTTAAGGCTCTCTCAGCATCATGAACTAAGTTGGGTTGATTACTTGGTATAGTGTATTTGTTTTCCTGTCTTTCTAGTATCAGGTGGCTGCAAATGGTTTATGAATTCATCATATTGTAATAGAGTTCATATCATTGTTGTGCAAGCAGTGAATAATCAGAAATTTGTAAACATATACATTTTTAACCCTGAATGTGACAGCCTAACTAGGTGAATACCTTACACCTATATTCCTCTTAGACTAAGAGAAGGTGATGGGCTCTCAACACAATGGGACTAGTCCCATCCGTAGATCCATAGGTCACCTCCCGGATGCAAGGTTGGTCAACAAGGAGGATGCTTAGTGCCGTGAGAATCCCTCCTTCTCTACCCCCTCTACCTTCCAGGTCATCTATTTTTAATAGTTTAGAAAAATATTCAGTGAAGGGCCTAGGACTATACGAGCTATGCCCTTCGTCGTATCCCAGAATACCCCGAAGGGTGATGACTGGGTAGAGGAGGAAGGGTAAGCAAGACATTTAGTTTTATGTTAATTTTAGTTAAGCTACATTCATTGATTAAGCCATTAAAATTTATTTTGAATTTACACTTTGTTTGTTGATGCAATTATAATAAATTGAAACGAAAACAGAAATTGAACTACTGTGTTGGACAGAGGCGGCTGAGCCGCACTGATAGTCCCTATTAAACTGAAAAATTAAGTATTGATTGACAGATCACACGTTTCGGGTCAATTTTAGCGAGGGGGTCACGAAATTTTTCCAGAAATGGGCGAGGGGGTCGCACAGATTTCAAAGACAGAAGCGGTCTTCCTGTCTGAGTGAAGTCACACCTTTTGGGGGGAAAAGGGTGACTTGGTCACACCTGTGAGGCCTAAAAGAGTGACCTCATCCCCTGTTCGGGCTCGATAAGTGCGACCTGCCCTGGATTTGGGATTTTTCTGATCCTGAGTCAGATATGACCGACAATAACCTGTACTGTGGCCAAACTAACTCAAATATGCCTTGCAAAGGCTTCGGTAGTAATAAAAACTAGAAATAAACTAGATCTAAGCTAGATTTGACAAGAAATTTGTAAAACTAGGGTATAAACTGAAAAAACTTGAAATTTGAAAAAACTAAACCAGGGATCCTGTGGGATCGACCTGGTATGGTCGCCAATTCTGTAGCAGGGATTTCTCCTTGCTACAGGGGTAGGAATGGCTCCCTTCTATCTATAGGACAGAAGGGTAGGTTCCTGCGTGTGGAAAATGCAGAAATAAAATGGAATAGACAGAAAGTAAAGAACAAGAAAGAAAATGGTCATGAGACCCTCTGCAAACACGGTTAGGGCTTCGCCTTGGCTACCTACAAACAACTATTAGAAACAAAATACCTGCAAAAGCATGTTATAAACAAACCTGCAAACAAAATTGGGTTAGAAAAAATTACAAAATACTAAAGCAAATGCAAGAAACAACATTGGTATACCTTCTCTTTGATGGAATTGGGCCATCATGCCCTGGCTTGAAGAAGCACCTCTCTTGGATGGGGGAGCTATGGCTCAATGGAGATGGAGGAGAGGGAGTGTGGGTGGCTTGAGAGACAAAGGGTCTCAAGGCATCCACAGGCAGGATAATAGTATGCAAGGAAGAAGTGTTTTGGGAGTGACCCCCCACCCTCCTTTTATAGCTTTCTTTTGGGGTTTTAGGGTTTTAAGCCCTTGGTCTGGGCTTTAGCCCCTTTTTTGGGATTTTAGCCCCTTTCGCCCTAACTTTAGCTCCTTTTAGGGTTTTAGGCTCCTTTTTGGGGTTTTAGCCCCTTTTGGAGGCTTTAGCCCTTAGGAGAGTTGTTTAGGCTCCTTATTGGGGTTTTTTAGCCCTTTTCTTGATTCTTAAGCCTTTTTTAGGGTGTGGGGGTCTAATGGGTGTTACGAGGGTCGATCATGGGTGTCCTTGGGTGGTGTAGGCCATGTAGAGCTGAGTGAGGGATTTTTCGGGTTAACATATATAATAAATAATCACTAAATAACTATTATATAATTAATAATAACTATTAAATATCAATATTAATTATTAATATTAATACATATTGATATTAATAATTAATAATTAATAAATAGTTATTAGTAAACAATTCTAAAATGACACATCCTTTCATGGATAGTATCCAAAGTGCCTTTATGATTAATATATATATGGCACTCACTTTGTAATCTATCATCATATATATTCTATCATCAGTTTATATATTATTATGGCTTATTTAATATTCCAAGTCTTTTGGTAATATTATTTGTGTAAGCGAATAATTATTCGCTTCAAGTGGTATCAGAGCCTCGTTTGGCTGATCTGGTCGTTTGGCATTAATTCTCAGACCTTGTCTTATTTTTGGCTTATAGCCTTATTTTAGGGCTTCCCTAAAATATTGGACATTGTCCAAAAGAAAAAGAAAAACGTAAAAAAAAGAAGAAAAAAGGAAAGAAAAAAAAAAGTTAAGAAAAAGAAAAGATAAAAGTAAAAGGAAAAAAAAAAGAGGGTAAAAGTGAAACCACACCTGGTTTCTTAAAGTGGGTTTGAGTTTGGATATAAAAGTGCAAAAGAATTACTAGTAAAGAGCAAGTGAGATTTGAACTTACGTGGAGATTGTAACACTCATTCCTCCCAACCACCCAATCTACTCACATTTTACAAAACTTAAGGGAAAAAAGATTAAAAGGTGCATAATAATTGCTACTAAAAAGCAAGTGAGATTTGAACTTAGGTGGGGAAGGTAACACTCATTCCTCCCAACCACCCAATCTACTAACATTTTTACAAACTATTGGAAAAAAAGAAGGAGATATTGATTAAACTTCAAAGAAAACTCAAGAATATGGATTTTAATATTGAAAAGAAGTAAAATTTACCTATCACCTTACAAAAAATGTTGCAATATTATTTAGAATTAAAGGGACACTTACAGGGAAGGATATCACCATTTCTATTGCACCTGCTGAAAGAAATAATTATATTAGTACTGAATTCGCTAACCATTTAGTGATTCCTAAGTCAAATATAAGGGAAGAGCTAGAATTTTTGGACAAAAAACGAACTGAAATAAATGGATTACAACTGAGTGTTGGAGATTATATGGTCACATCGAAATTCATTGTTAGTTCCTTATGGAGCTTTGACGGTGACAAAATTTTGGGCTTACCCTAGATAAAAACATTGGGGACTTTCATCTTAAATGCCGAAAAGAAGTTTCTGACATTTTCCAATAAGCGAAGGAGAATCACATTTCAAGATATTACAATGAAGTCAGAAATAGAACCTCCAACATCTGAAGAATTCCAGGATATATCAGAGATGATTTCATAGGGTAATCAGAAGTCAGAACAAAAGAAGCAGAAAGAAGTTGAAAAAATTGTCGCTAGTAAGGATGAAGAAATTACTCGTTTGAAGAATCATAGTCAAGACTTGATCGCACAGATTAAGAAATTAAAAAGGGAAAACAAATCGCAAGAGGAAAGCCAAGAGGAATTCCACCAAAAGGAAGTGGATCTCCAAAATAATTTCAATAATAAACTATTACAAAAAAATGAAGAAAATTCTTGCTTAAAAATTTTGAATCAAGGGTTGACTGAACAAATAAAAAAATTAAAAAATGAGAAGTTAAAAAAATCCTTAGATTTATTATCAATTAGTAAATCGCAAGAATCACAAACAATTAAAGTTTCTACATGGGTTTCACAAATATCTCGAATACCTTATCATCACCCAAATCACAGAAGTCGATACAACCAACATCAAATTAAAGCAAAAACGATGACTAACGCAATAGAGAAGTCATCAAAGGCTCAAATTCAAACATCAGAAAAGGGAAGCAATGCAAATCTTGTCAAAGTTCAAAAGAACAATCTTAGTGTCACATTGCTACAAGCATCAACAGAAAATGGTTCCGAAAAACAATTACAAAAATCATTAGAAGCACCAAAAGTTGAAGTTCTAGTAAACACTTCACAGGCAATTCGAGTTCCTTATCGCGATCCGAATCACAAGAGTCATTATGATAGACGAAAAAATCAAAAGGAAAATTACCAGTATTATTCCTACAAAGAACAAAGACAAAATCGACAACTCTCGACAATCGATCCACAAATAATTTTGTTAAGAGTATATCTCGAATGGATGAATTCACAATTGACGCAACATTTCCACACAATGTTTAAAAGAAAGTATCGTCTTATTTCATCAAATGTTGCAACTATCAACAAACAATGTCATGAGAAAGCATTACGAGCTTGAACAAGGGATAAAGTCTTCCATAATTGTGCTTTTAGGACAAAACAATTCTAAGGGAGAGGCAATGTAATGAACAAAAATATATATAATAAATAATCACTAAATAACTATTATATAATTAATAATAACTATTAAATATCAATATTAATTATTAATATTAATACATATTGATATTTATAATTAATAATTAGTTATTAGTAAACAATTCTAAAATGACGCATCCTTTCATGGATAGTATCCAAAGTGTATTTACGATTAATATATATATGGCACTCACTTTGTAATCTATCATCATATATATTCTATCATTAGTTTATATATTATTATGGCTTATTTAATATTCCAAATCTTTTGGTAATATTATTTGTGTAAGCGAATAATTATTCGCTTCAAGTGGTATCAAAGCCTCGTTTGGCTTATCTGGTCGTTTGGCCTTAATTATCAGACCTTGTCTTATTTTTGGCTTATAGCCTTATTTTAGGGCTTCCCTAAAATATTGGACATTGTCCAAAAGAAAAAGAAAAACGTGAAAAAAAGAAGAAAAAAGGAAAAAGAAAAGATAAAAGTAAAAGGAAAACAAAAAAGAGAGAGGGTAAAAGTGAAACCACGCCTGGTTTCTTAAAGTGGGTTTGAGTTTGGATATAAAAGTGCAAAATAATTACTAGTAAAGAGCAAGTGAGATTTGAACTTAGGTGGAGAATGTAACACTCATTTCTCCCAACCACCCAATCTACTCACATTTTACAAAACTTAAGGGAAAAAAAAAGATAAAAAGGTGCATAATAATTGCTACTAAAAAGCAAGTGAGATTTGAACTTAGGTGGGGAAGGTAACACTCATTCCTCCCAACCACCCAATCTACTAACATTTTTACAAACTATTGGAAAAAAATGAGATATTGATTAAACTTCAAAGAAAACTCAAGAATATGGATTTTAATATTGAAAAGAAGCAAAATTTTCCTATCACCTTACAAAAAAATGTTGCAATATTATTTATAATTAAAGGGACACTTGCAGGGAAGGATATCACCATTTCTATTACACCTGTTGAAAGAAATAATTATATTAGTACAGAATTCACTAACCATTTAGTGATTCCTGAGTCAAATATAAGGGAAGAACTAGACTTTTTGGAAAAAAAATGAACTGAAATAATTGGCTTACAACTGAGTGTTGCAGATTATATGGTCACATCGAAATTCATTGTTAGTTCCTTATGGAGCTTTGACGGTGACATAATTTTGGGCTTACCTTGGATAAAAACATTGGGAACTTTCATCTTAAATGCCAAGAAGAAGTTTCAGACATTTTCCTATAAGCGAAGGAGAACCACATTTCAAGATATTACAATGAAGTCAAAAATAGAACCTCCAACATCTGAAGAATTCCAGGGTATATCAGAGATGATTTCACAAGGTAATTAGAAGTCAGAACAAAAGAAGCAGAAAGAAGTTGAAAAAATTCTTGCTAGTAAGGATGAAGAAATTACTCGTTTGAAGAATCATAGTCAAGACTTGATCGCATAGATTAAGAAATTAAAAAGGGAAAACAAATCGCAAGAGGAAAGCCAAGAGGAATTCCACCAAAAGGAAGCGAATCTCCAAAATAATTTCAATAAGAAACTATTACAAAAAAATGAAGAAAAATTCTTGCTTAAAAATTTTGAATCAAGGGTTGACTGAACAAATTAAAAAATTAAAAAATGAGAAGTTAAAAAAATCCTTAGATTTATTATCAATTAGTAAATCGCAAGAATCACAAACAATTAAAGTTTCTACATGGGTTCCACAAACGTCTCAAATACCTTATCGTCGCCCAAATCACAGAAGTCGATACAACCAACATCAAATTAAAGCAGAAACGATGACTGACGCAATAGAGAAGTCATCAAAGGCTCAAATCCAAACATCATAAAATGGAAGCAATGCAAATCTCATTAAAGTTCAAAAGAACAATCTTATTGTCACATCGCTACAAGCATCAACAGAAAATGGTTCCGAAAAACAATTACAAAAATCGTTAGAAGCACCAAAAATTGAAGTTCTAGTAAACACTTCACAGGCAATTTGAGTTCCTTATCGTGATCTGAATCACAAGAGTCATTATGATAGACGAAAAAATCAAAAGGAAAATTACCAGTATTATTCCTACAAACAGCAAAGACAAAATCAACAACTCTCGACAATCGATCCGCAAATAATTCTGTTAAGGGTATATCTTGGATGGATGAATTCCCAACTGACGCAACATTTCCACACAATGTTTAAAAGAAAGTATCGTCTTATTTCGTCAAATGTTGCAACTATCAACAAACAATGTCATGAGAAAGCGTTATGAGCTAGAACAAGGGAAAAAGTCTTCCATAATTGTGCTTTTAGGACAAAGCAATTATAAGGGAGAGGCAATGTAATGAACAAAAATATATAAAATAAATAATCACTAAATAACTATTATATAATTAATAATAACTATTAAATATCAATATTAATTATTAATATTAATACATATTGATATTAATAATTAATAATTAATAAATAGTTATTAGTAAACAATTCTAAAATGACGCGTCATTTCATGGATAGTATCCAAAGTGCCTTTACGATTAATATATATATGCCACTCACTTTGTAATCTATCATCATATCTATTCTATCATCAATTTATATATTATTATGCCTTATTTAATATTCCAAGTCTTTTGGTAATATTATTTGTGTAAGCGAATAATTATTCGCTTCAATTATACATGATCTTTCCTACACGTCAAATGCATTAGTTGTATGGTTAGAAACATTTCATAAGGCATATTCATAATGGAAAATTCTTATACATAAAGATATAATCATGCAACTATTTTAGCCAATACAACATTCATCCATATCTCATGGAAACTTTCTAGATGCATTCCATCTCTACCAAGACATCATTGAGATTGTGCACTAATCCAATATGTCAGTAGAGAGGTTTCGTTCTAGATAAGTAGCAATGGAGAGTTGTATAGCACCATGAGCTACTTACCCATCACATGCATATTAGTAGTATATTGTCATTAATGCAAACATTCTATCATGCATAATACATCAACTGAACATAAACAAATGCATAACAAAACAATATCATGAAATGACAATTGAATACTTATCTTTATTTATTTTGTGGGTAGACTCATTCTTTCTGCTTCATCATCTTCTTGATCCATAATCACATCATTTCTTATCCAAATGCTTAATATGGATAAGAGGTTCTTCAAGAATTGAGTTCTTCATATTCCTCATTACTTGAGGGATCTTCTTTGAATCATGAGCTCTTGATATTCAGTTGCTCCCATCTTCTCTTCTCTTAGTATGGGTCGAGCTTCATCTTGTGTGTTCTCTTCCCAGAGTCTGCTGAAAGTAATCACTTCCATCTGGCACACATTCCTCGAATGAATGAATCCCGTGATCCTAGGAGGCCATTCAAGGTGGTTATCACAACTTCTACATTCTCCTCTTCTTCTACTACTACTTCAAGTTCTTCTTTGATTTGAGAGACCCTTGTAAAGTATGATTGTATGGTATCTACATTCTGGACCTTCACATTCTTCAACTGGTTTCTCGAAGTCATCTTTTGATTAATGTTCTTCCCTTCAAGGAGCTTCGTCAAGGAATCAAACATCTCTTTAGGTGTATTTAGGGAAGACAATTTTGGTATAAGGTGATCCTTGATTGAATCAACAATGATCTTCTTGGCCTAGACCAAGTTCTTCTTGTGGAAGGATTTAACCTCATCTCCCTCTGGAACAGGAACCTCTCCACTTATGTAGGTGTCCAATTCATTTTCTTCAAGAACCAATGAAATCCAATACTTCCATGCTCGAGCGTTTTCAGCTTCACCAATATTGTCATCAAGCTTATGTGATAGGTCATTTTGAAAGGAGAACCTCAAATGTAAATAGCAAAAGATTAGATCTTGCCGATTTGAGGTGTCCATCTTGGTTCTGGATCTGGCTGATCTAGGGTTTGTTAGAGAAACCATAATTTTCAAAACTTGGAATTTCAACCTTTTTATTAGATATAAATATGTGCCTCTTCAAGGCGAGTTGTCCAATGTACTCCTTTTCTGAAAACAGTGGAGGGAAGCTTTAGAAACAGGAAGCCCTAGTTTTCAAATTTCCTCTACAGAAATGTCTGATATTGATTCTTTGGTATGTCTGAACATAATACTCCTCTATGTCTAAATTTTTTTATTGAGGTATCCTTGTCTGTTCTCTTTCCAACACCATAGGTTTGAGTAGAATTGGTTTCACCAATTGGGACTTATGAGAGTTTTCCCAAGGTGACTTATTTCAGGACTGCTCAGCATAGCGAACTTGTACGGACTGCCACGTCTCCTTGTTTCATCATCAGGGTCTAAACCTTTTACCATAGAAATTAAAGCTCGTTCCCTATCTAGAACATCTTTTGAAATGTCATTTGGACCTTCGTAGCCCGAGATATAGCAACTATCCCTAGGTGTCATGTTTAGCGATGAATCCTAGAAGAGGTTGGAACCCTGATTTGGAGGAATCATATCTCCTATAATATAGTGAATCTGAGGCTGAAAATTATACACAAGGTACATCAGGATTTTATATTCAGCTTATAAAAAATTTGGCCCCTGAGACTTCTTCAATCCCAAGATATAGCGAATGTACCAAAACTACAAGTTTTAGTATTTTAGGGTTTTTTTTTCAGGCCCGAGGTCAAACTAGGGTTTGACTTTCCCAAAGTTTTACTCAACCAAAAACCTCAACCTTGGTCTCTAAAATTTGATTTTGATGAGGAGAGAAATCATATGCTGAGATCACTCAAAAATTCCTCTTCTGTAAAAAGCCCTAATTTCACGTAGCAAAAACTGAAAATGCTCGGAATCAAATTTTGCTTCGACAGAAAGATGCGCCCTTCAATGGAGAGTTATCCTAGCCTCCTTTTGCTGATGGATTGTGGAGAGAGACCCAAAAGTAAGAAGCCCTATCTTCTGCAGCTGCACAATGTCTTCTTCTCAAGTTAGCTCTGATACAATGTCATATTTTTATCATTTAAGCAATATGATCTTAGGATCTTATCTGAGAGAATAACATGCACATCAATCAATCACAAGAGGCAATAGACACAAAGATTTTCCTCGAGGAAAACATAAAGGAGAAAACCCCACAACTTCATCAGAGATAGAATGAGCACCAATGGCAGCAGTAAAACCCAAAGACAGAAAGATGATCTCCAACAGTTGTTCTCACTCTCACTTGTGTGAGCTCCTCTTCTCTCACCTATGCACTATAGTTGGGTGAGTTTGTGTAACAAATAGAGAGTCTCACTCTCTATTTATACTATTTTTTGACTTGATAATTACTTACCATGGACGACATCTCTAGGAGAGTCTATTAACCCTAGTGCCCCTCAACTGTGGGGACTTTCCCCCCGTGATCAGTAAGGAGGGTTAACCTCAACTCAATTGTGGGGACTATTGCCCCGAATTTACATGACTTTATTATATTAATGACTCTCCTGATAGGAACATCGGGGTACAATGAAATAGAAATGATTATCCCGATAGGAACATCGGGGTACAATATAAGTGAATACATTCCGAAGTTACAAATACATCAACATTAGAGGTCATCGATCACTCCAAGAAAGGTAGAATGTGTTGACTGAAGAGTGGACAGGAATAGAAAAGCAGGAGCCGTGGAGCACCATCTCCCACACTAGCTTGGAGAAAACGCAGCCAATAAGGAGGTGGTATGCCAATTCAAGGGTAGATCTACAAAAACAACACCAAAAAGGACCGTTGAAGCCACATTTTAACAAATTATCACCAGTCATAATCTTATTGTGCAAGAGCAGCCAAGAGAAAAAATTCACCTTGGGAAAACAAAGCGGGGATCAGACCATTTTCCAAATCGTCGGGGAAAAGCTTGAAGAGTGAGAATCTTGTAAATCAATAAAACCATTAGTAGCTCAGTATGAACCAATTCTTCCCCAACCCCAACTGTCTTTATAGGAGCTATGAATTAGAGAAAGAACAGAAAGAGAGGAGAGCAGAAACGTTTTTTGGGAATTGAGGTGATCTGGAATAGCAGGGAAAGACCAACCAACCCAGTTTCCAACGCTGTCCCAAGAACAAATATCATCCAAGCGGAGTAGGACTTTGTTAATTGACCGGTGCATAATCTCTTCTAGGGAAATAACAGAGGAAAGAGAGGGTTTTCCTGAGATTTTATCTTCCTAAAGGAGGATTCTCTTCCCATTGTCAGAGATTCTAAAAATTTCTTTATTGAAATTGTCAATGCCTCTTCTACAAGAATTCCAGATAGTTGTGCCTGTGGGAGTAGTAGAGGTAGTTATATTTCTCAAAGAGTTTCCCTTAAAATATTTCATCCTAAATATCTAGCTAACAAGATGATTTTTGTCCACATATAGCTGCCAAATAAGTTTACCACCCAAAGCCTGATTTGCCAGACCAGGGTCATGAATTTGTAAACCACCTGCTAAAATAGGCATTTTAAGGATTTCCCAGCTTACCAAATGCAACTTATTCTGACTACTTTTACCGCCATTCCATAGAAAGTCTCTCAAAAGTTTAGAGATCTGAGCCGAGATAGACTTAGGGGCAAGCAACAAGGAGGATTGAAAAATAGGTAGAGCTGAAAGAACAACCTTGATCAAAATCAATTTTCCAGCCCTAGTTAACCACTGACCACCCCAAGAAGCGATTTTAGCTTTTATCTTAGCTAACACTTTGAGCCAAAGAGAAGGAGGAGATGCTCCAAGAGTTAAAGGCAACCCCAAATACTTTATCTTCTCCCACTTGTCAAAGCCAGGGAAACACAAGAAGTTTGATATTCGAAGGATAACCAAATGGTCTACATTCCAATCATAAACAACACTTTTCTTATTATTGATCAAAGCTCCAGAAATTAGGCAGAACTTTTGAAGAACATCATTAAAGGCCCGGGAATCTTCAAAGAGGCTCCTCCTAAAAGGAGAGAATCATCTGCGAAGAGGGCATGGTTAATTGGGTCCACTTCCCTAGCAATCTTAATACCCAATATGAAATCAGCTTCCTTTTCAGCAGAAAGTTTTCGACTAAGAGTTTTAGCCATCAAGATGTATAGAAATGGTGAGATCGGACATCCTTAACGAAGACCTCTTGAAGGTTGGAAAAATTCTATAGGTCTACCATTGACAAGAGGCACAATCTAGGGTCCGTTAGTCCAAGATTTGATCAAATTCACAAACTGAGATCTAAATCCAAAAGAGAGAAGGACATCATAGAGGAAGGAAAGCTTAACTCGATCGAAGGCATTTTTCATATCCAACTTAATTAACATTCCTTTCTCCTTCCTTTGGAAACTTTAATGAATAGCTTCTTGGACTTGGATTACATTATCAACTAAGTGCCTTCCTTTTACAAACCCCCCTAAAGAGGACAGATCAAATTACCTAACAAGAGCTTGAATCTATTGGCTAGAAGTTTGGCTAGGATCTTATAAGAGGCATTACACAGTGAAATGGGACGAAACCTATCAAAAGAGGAAGGATTAACTTCCTTAGGAATGAGAGCAAGAAATGTAGAATTACTACACCCTCCCACTTTAGCTTTTTTTTGGAAGGTTGTCACCATGCGAATGAGATCATATTTAATTATGTTCCAGCAGACTCTATTAAAATGGAAAGAAAAACAATCCGTCCCAAGAGCTTTATCTGGCTCCATAGTCCAGATGACATCCAAAATTTCATTTTCAAAGAAGGGTTTCATTAATTCATAATTATCATCTGAGCTAACAAGAGAGGGAACATGATCCAAAAATTCTACAGCCACTTCACCATCAGAGAGGCCATCTTCTTGAACAAGAGCTGAAAGTGCCTACTTGCAGCCTACTTTAAAATATCTTGACCTTTAATGATACCCCCCTAACCAATGGAGATTTTTGAGATGTGATTACGAAACAACCTAGCCCTGCATTGACAATGGAAGAATGCAGAGTTTTTATCTCCCACCTTCAGCTAGAGACTTCGAGACTTCATACAAAGGTATTCATCTTCTTGTTGGAAAGATTGTGAGGTTTTAAGTTGTGCAAATTGTTCCAGAGTTAAATGAGATTTGGTGATTTCGTTGTCTTCCATTCCTAACTAGATTGTTGTTAATTGGACCACTTTCTCTTGCTTGCTGGTAGTTGGAGTATGAAGAGGAGTTTTAACCCAGGATTTCAAAGCATATTTAGTAGATTTAAGCTTATGTTCCCAAACGAAACTAGGGGATCCATCAACATAATAAAACCGTGCTTGAGATACAATGTCCAGAAAGTTGTCTCACTCAATCCACAAGGGCTGAAAAGAAACAGAATTGGCCCAAGATCGACTTCTTTTTCAAACAACAAAGAAATGGGATGATGGTATGATGTGAATTTGGGCAAAAATTTTGATAAAATGATGAAATTCCCATCCATTAATGAGCTATGAACAAGGAACCTGTCAAGTCGGGCATCAATGTTTGTCGAACCAAGTCTATTATTGGATCATGTGAAGCATCCTTTCTTGGGTTTTATATCATTCAGACCGCAAGCTCGAATCAACACCTCCACTGTGTCTAGAAAATAATCCTTGCCGCAGAGTCCACCTTTTTTCTCATTCGGAGCCAATGAGATATTAAGATCTCCTGCTACTATTGTATTAATAGGAGAATTAGACTCTAAGAAGTATGATAATGATTTCCAGCTCTCTCTTTTTTCAGTGAAGTTAACTGGAACATAGAGGTTAAAGAAGGCCAAAGAATTCTTATTTGATATATGAAAGAGGTCTATAAAAATCCAATGTTGGGTGGAAAACCAACTTTTAAGCTCAAAGCTTTCTTCACACCATAGAGTTGCTAAGTCCCTAGAGATGCCTCTCGCACTGACAGGTTTTCCAGCATTCAATTTCCATTTTGATTTACTTAAGAGTAGGAGATATTCCTCCTCAATCTTAGTCTCTTGAAGCAAGAGAATTTCAGAAGGAATCATTCTCATTAAATATTTGACTATTTCAGCTTTCATTGGGTTCCCCAATCCCCTATAGTTCCAAGAGACAATCTGCATTACTTACATAGGTAAGAGGGAGTAATCACTCCCTTTGGAGGCCTATTCCTCTTGCTCCTACCAAGCGACATTTCAATGGTGCACTAGATGCCTGGAATTTTTAGCCTCTTAGCCTCTTATTCTCGAACTTCCCTACGAGACTTCCTATCAGCCTTTTTGCAAAGTTGCTCAAAGGAATATTCATCAGAAGAGCCTGAGCTATCAACCTGCTTCTTCCTAGTAATATCTGTGTAGGAAGGAGAAGGTTGGGCTCCATTTGGAGAAATTTGATGATGCTGTAAGGAATCATCTACCCTAGGTAGATCCAGGATAGGTGCTCCAACATGTTCCATTGGTCCAGAATTCACTTCAGTTTCAACATCCTACTCTTTGAATTGTTGCAATTCACCCTCTTCCATAATAGAAGCTTCAGAAGAACAAAGAACAACAAATTGACTGGAGGGTGCATTGGGGTGTTATGTAGCCTAAGTCTTAGAAGGATACTTCCCAACAGTAGAGTCTCCTTTCAAAGACTTTCCTTCTTTACCTTTCTTTCTAGGGTCATGATTGGAAGCTCCTGCTTTCTGGACTTGGGTCCATTGATCATCATTCTCTTTTGCAAGTTCCTCTTTTGATTTTTTCTTACAATTCTGGGCAAAATGACCGTAACCATGGAAGAACCTACACTTGAATGGAATTTGTTCGTATTCTAGCTCCTGTATATACGACCATTCAACTACTACTAGCTTGATTTCCTCTGGCAGTCCTATCTCCAAATCAACTTTGACACATATTCATGGACAAGAATATTAATCTTTCCTTTCTACCCCGTCGATATATTTACCAAGCTTGTTCCCTATGGTTTCAAGGGCTTTCGAGTTCCAACGGTGTAAAGGTAAATGTGGCAGCCTTACCCAAACAGGGACATCAGACGGAACATCTTGAGTGGGATCGAAATCAGGAGACCACTTGTTCAAATAAATCCCCTCAGGGCCCATGAAGTATGGCCCATTTCTAAAGATGAGGTCACGAGCCTCTGTGGACTCGAAGACAGATACATAATATCCTCTTTCGACAAATTGATTTCTAATACCCTCAAATACTAAGGGCCTCTAGTTTCTCTGCACCCAACCGTCAATAGCCTTTGGAGAAGGCCAGAGACCTTTGAATTTTCCAATAAGACCATGCTTGACAAGGTTTAGATATGATCAACAAGTTCTTTTAGTAAGAAGTTCGACTGAGGGGATATCAGCTTTCTTGACAAATTTATGCGAAGGACCCCCTTTCCTCTTACCACAGGCAGCAATCAATCTCTTGAATGCATCAAGTTTGGAAGGAAGAGGCAAAGGAGGAACCTCTCTGAATTCCATAAGGCACGGGCCACCAAAACAAGTCTTGAGAAGTTATTCCAGTCCAAGAGGATTGACACCTACTGCAAAATCTGTTTGAGCCCTTCAAAAGCACGTAAAGCTCCTATGAGTAGGCAAAAAATCCTTCACAGAGAAGAGACAAAAAGAATGCAAGCTATGAATTCAAGAACTATAGAGAGGAAAAACACCATAATGCAAAGATAGCATCTGCACTTAACAACCAAGACAGCCTCCGGACAGAAATTGACAGAGTCCAAATATTGGAGCACGCAAAGATTTCAAAACATGCTTCAACTTTCCTCCCTCCTCAATAAACAATCCACCAAGCACACAACACAGAGACTCATATCAATCCCAGCAAGCCAGAGATGGAGAACACGTTCCACACTCCACCAGGAAAGAAGAGTCAGAGCTCTTCCACCAACAACCGATCCACCAGTAAGAACCAGAGTCAACACTAAATGAGAATGATCTTGGAGCCAAAAATAGTTGCTTGAGTTTTCACCAACTTAATTTAAGAGCGCTTCTTGGAGAGAAAAGTTGAATCTAAAATCTACAAATACACAAACAACCTGAAAAATCCAAACCAAAACCACGAGGCTCCTCACAACACTTTAGATCCTCCGTACTCCTGCAACCAATATCCTCCAAAACATCCTCCAACGAGGGATGAAACAGGCAAGCAAGCTCTGGATCGATCCTCCAATGAAAAAAAATTTAAAAGAACTTCTTGGAGCAAAAAAACTCTCCCTTGAGTAGTGTTAAGTCATGAATTTGTTTTCTTCAGTCTTATATTTTGCTTGTGTTTTTTTGAAGCTTGCTCATTTGCTTACTCCTAGGAAATTTTGGTTTAGAGTGAAATTCTGAGTTTATGCCATTTGGTTTTCATTATTTTTGTTTTTCTTATGTCCTGAAGGGTTCTACAGGGTATATGTTGATTAATAGTTTCATGAATAAGCACTAAGATCAAGGTTTAGTCATATAAACCTATGTTAAAGTTGAATTAGTGGTCAAATAACACAAAATTTGATTTTTGTACTTTCTTGTAGCGCAACGGTAAAAATAATACACTGGCGCGCTACAAGAAAGTCCCGAGTGCTAAATTTGCCATTTTTATGCCGAATTCTCCAATGATTTCGTTCCTGGGATGACTAATCACATGAATAAGCAGTTTTGATACGTGTTTCATTAGGATAATCATGTAAACAAGTGTTGGCTATGACATGAGGGAGATCGTGGCAGTTAGAAGTAAAGGCATGGCAAATCATGACAGACAGTGGAATGAGGCGAGATTGACGGGAAAGAGGTTCTTGAATTAAGCATTACGAAGCTGGTGGAGACGCTGGAATGAAGACACATTGCTAAAGAATCAGAATTGGCAGTTGAAGAAGGAAATTAGGGTTTCACAGCGTGACAATTGGAGGTGAGCTGAAGACTTGAATACACCTGGAGCGTTCAATTCGACATTCATCTAGTCCAAGAATCAACTTTTAACACCTGCAGCAAGCTAGGAGTGAGGTATCCTACGTGACCTTGGTCATGGACTGTTAAATTGGGGTTTTTTCTGTTAAGCCTTATAATGTTAAATTGTCTGCTGTGTTTTTCGAAATACGAGGTAAACTGTTGAAGGAACAACAAAGTTCCAGTCAAACCTATTCATCACCAAAGTCAGTCAAGCTTAAAATGGCAGCCCAAAATCATCCTATAGACATGATGGACCGAATGGTTGCAACCAGATATGCACCATTGGTTTTGCCTCATCCTTTAAATGCACTGCCTGGAGGTGACTATCAGAAATATCTGCCTAGGTTTAATGGACAGGGGGAAACTACAGCTGAAGAACACTGGGAAGCTTTCCTTAGCTATGCTGATAACCAAAACATTGAAGCTAAGGACGTATGGATGAGAATGTTTGTGCAGAGCCTTGATGGAGATGTCAGGAAATGGTTTAGGGAGTTGCCTGCTAATTCTATCACTATCATTGAAGAGCTTCGTGATCTCTTCATGAGACCATGGGGTGACACCAAAGACCATACATACTACATAACTGAGTTTGGAGCCCTTAGGAGGAAAAAGGATGAAACTATTGCAGATTTTTCAAAGAGGTTTAACAAAATGTACAATAGAATTCCTGCGGAAATAAAGCCTATAGAAACATCTGCAAAACTTACATATGCAAATGCTTTCGACCATGAATTTTCCTTACTACTAAGAGAAAGGAGACCTATTTCTTTACTGAATATGCAGGATGCAGCATTGGAGGTAGAATTTAACATATTGGCTTCCAATAGATTGAAGAAGGAAACAACTCAACAAATCTATGACAGGAAAGGAAAGAAAGAAGCAACTCCAGGAAGTTCAGCTTCTCATTCTGTAGAAGGGAAAATTGAAGAGATGACTAAGTTGGTGAAGATTTTGACTGCAAAATTAAACAAATTAGAGCTAGAAAAAAATTCCAGCAAGCCTGTTCCAAAAGGTGAAAGAAACCCTAACAATCAAAACCAATTCAGAAGACAATTTTCTCCCCGTTTCATGCCTAGAGAACGAAGAAATAATGATATCCAGTAGGAAAGGAGAGAAACTGAGGACCAAAGAGTACCACCACCTCTTCAGAACAATGTTGCTGATGAAGAAGAGGTTGATGATGAAGTGATATTTGAAGACACTGATCAGGATATGAACCATTTTGGAGAAATATTGTCTAGGGGTTTTGTCACTGAGGATGAATTTCTAAATGCAGAATGCTATGATGCTGATATGTTCGAAACAGAGGATGATTTAAGTCTGAAAATGACTGCTGTAACTACTGATGTCTGTCAAAATGAACTCAAGAAGACTGTGAATCTGAGGTCAGGTCCAAAACAGGTAGTACAAAGCCCGAAGAAGAAGGTAGTTGTCCCTGCTAAGCAGCCATCTGATCCTGTGACAAACAAAAGACAAGTTTCAGAAAAACAAAAGAAGAACATGGAGGTTGAAGAGGTAAATAAAACTGTGCATAATTTCAGCCTGGAAAATGAATTAGGCAAGTTAAAGATTCATGTACCTTTAGCTGAATTAATGAAAAACCCTTCATATAAAGAATTAGTTCTTAAGATGATTAATTCAGCAAGCAATCAGCCTATTTCTGATACGGTGAATTTGCAAGAAGAAAATACTAGGATTTTCATTGGATCAGCCTTGGCTGAAAAGACTGAAAATGAAGTAGGTACTTCACCTCCATTCTACATTACTCGGACAGTTCATGAACAAATGATACATAATTGTTTGTTAGATTCGGGAGCATCACACAATTTAATGCCAAAGGCCGTTATGGAGCCTTTAGGTCTGAGTATCACCAAACCCTATCATGATCTGTATGCATTTGATTCCTGAGTAGTGAAGTGTTTAGGGGTAATAAAGGACATGGTTGTCAGTTTGGCTCAATTACCCATGAAAAGTGTGATCATGGATGTAGTGGTAGCTGATATTACACCTAAATTTGGGTTACTTCTCTCTAGGTCTTGGGCAAAGAAAGTCGGTGGAACCTTACAAATGGATTTATCATATGCTACTATTCCTGTGTTTGGAGGAGAAAATAGAAGGTTGTACAAAGAGCTTCAATTTGCCTATATTGTAACAGATAACAAGAACCCTACCAACCATCCACTGTACGTTGTTGATAAATACCTAGGAACTTGCATGTTACATTTTAGTGATGAAGACAATACTACTGGTTTGTTACAGGTTGAAAGGGAACAACCAGTAAAATGCAGTAGAGAGCAGGAGGATGAGTTGTGGCAATTATACTTTGATGGATCTTGTTGCAAAGAAGGTGTTGGAGCAGGGGTTCTTCTTATATCCCTTGGAGGTGAAACAGTAAAGATGATGTATAAATTAGAGTTTATTACTACAAACAATACTGTTGAATATGAAGCTTTGTTGTTAGGATTAAAAGCTACCAAAGATTTGGGCATTCAACAGATTTCTGCATTTGGCGACTCCGAATTAGTTGTTCAGCAGGTGAAGAACAACTATCAAGTGAAGCAAGGTTTACTGAAAGTCTATCGAAATGAGGTATGGGACATGATTGAGAATTATTTTGTAGCTTTTAACATTACCTATATTCCAAGAGACCATAATCAGACTGCAGATTCATTGGCCTTGGCTGCTACACACTTTAGAATCCCCAAGGCTACACAGTTGAGGTATCCCATTGAAGTTAGGTATAGACCATCTGTACCTGATAATGTAAAGCAGTGGAGAGTGTTTGAATATGACATTGAGATTAAAAGGTTTTTAGAGCTTACACATGAGTTTTCTAATTCCCAGATTGATCAAGAGGAAGATGAAGGGGATGGAGAGGTGGAAGAGATTGTTGAAAATGAAATAGCTGGACACAAAATCATTGAATTAAAGAGTAATTTCATCCCAAAAGGTTTGGTACCTTTGGAAAGGATATTTACAAAAGATGATACACTCTTAAAACCTATTGTACAGTCCTCGGAAGAAAGTGTGGTAGATTGTAACATTGGCTCTGCAGAACATCCTAGAATGGTTAAAATTTCGAAAGCACTTACAGCTGAACAAAGAAACAGGTACATAAAATTGTTAAAGGAACATGTTGATGTTTTTGCATGGTCTTATGAAGAATTGAGAACATATGATATTGGAATTATACAGCATAAAGTCCCTTTAAAACCAAATGTCAAACCTTTTTGTCAGAAATTAAGGAGGATTAACCCAGCCTTGTTTCCTGTTATTGAAAAAGAAGTGAAGAGGTTATTGGATGCCAAGATCATAGTGCCCCTCAGGTACTCTTCATGGGTGGCTAATCTAGTTCCTGTTAGGAAAAAGAATGGATAAATTAGGTTGTGTGTTGACTTTAGAAATTTGAACAGATCTTCACTAAAGGATAATTATCCTCTGCCTAAAATTGAGCAAATATTGCAGAAAGTAGTCGGGACACAGAGGATCTCTATGGTTGATGGTTTCTCAGGGTACAATCAGATTTCTATGCATCTTGACAATAAAGAGAAAACAGCTTTTACAACTCCTTGGGGAACTTTCATGTATGACAAGATGCCTTTTGGGCTAATGAACGTTGGAGCCACTTTTCAGAGGGCTATGGATATTGCTTTTCTTGGAGAAAAGGACAAGTTTGTGGTAATCTACTTAGATGATATTACTGTTTTCTCACAATCTGATGATGAACATCTAAAGCATTTGAAGCAGACTTTCTTAAAATGTAGGAAATTTGGCTTGTCCTTGAATCCAAAGAAGTCACACTTTGTTGTACAGGAAGGTAAATTGCTTAGTCATTTAGTTTCTACTGATGGTATAAAGATTGACCCTGAAAGGGTAAAAGCTATATTGAAAATAAGTCTACCTAGGATTAAAAAGGATGTCCAATCTTTCATTGGTAAAATCAACTTTCTGCGTTGGTTTATACCAAACTTTGTTGAGACTATCACACAGATTACAGTCATGCTGAAAAAGGATCAAGAGGTCAAATGGACTACTGAAGCAAAGAATGCATTTGAAAGAATCAAAATGGCTCTTACTGAAGCTCCTATATTAGTAAGTCCAGTTTTTACCAAAGAATTTCTGACATTTTCATTTGCATCAGAGGATACACTAGTAGTTGTTTTGTTGCAGAAGAATAAGGAGGGTCTGGAATAGCCTATTGCATTCTTCAGCAAAACTCTCAGAGATTCTGAATTAAAATATAGTATCTTAGAAAAACAGGCCTACGCTTTGGTGAAAGCTTTAAAGTTTTTCCAAATCTATCTTTTGCATTCAAAAGTTATTTCATATGTGCCTAATGCTGCTGTAAAAGATGTTTTAACACAGCCTGATAGTGAGGGGAAAAGAGGCAGGTGGATTGCTAAAATCATGGAGTATGACGTAGATATCAGACCTACCAAACTAGTCAAGGCACAAGGTTTAGCCAAGCTGCTGGTTGAATCAAATTGTCAAGCTCTGGGATTGCATGTGATGGCTGAAGAGCTAGCTCAGGAAGAAGATCAAGCAATGTTGGAAAAAGAGAAGATTATGGACTATTATTCAGCATCCACATGGTACGCAGACATTGTGTATTTTCTGTTATATTTGCAATGTCCTGAGCATTTAGATAGAAAAGCTACTAGATCTTTAAAGCTAAAAACTACTAAGTATTGTCTAGTAGAAGAGCAGTTATTCTGGAAGGACCCAGGCGGTATTCTACTTAGATGCTTGGATAAATCTGAAATTGAAGGAGTAATTTCTGAATCTCATGAGGGTGCTTGTGGAGGTCACAAGTACTGGAAGGAAACAACATACAATATTTTAAGAGCTGGGTACTATTGGCCCTCTTTGTTTGCAGATGTATATCAGCAGGTAAGAGCATGTATCCCTTGTCAGAAGTTTGCTGGCAAACAAAAATTGTTGTCATTGCCCCTAAAACCTATTGCAGTAAGTGCTCCTTTCCAGCAATGGGGTCTGGACTTTATAGGGGAGATAAGTCCATCTTCCTCAGGACAACACAAGTGGATTCTAACTACAACAAACTTCTTTACCAAATGGGTGGAAGCCATCCCTACTAGGAATGCCACAGACAAAGTGATTATGGAATTTATTGAAGAAAATATCCTTAGTAGGTTTGGGTGTCCTCAGAAAATAGTAACAGATAATGCAAAGGCTTTCAAGTCAAAGGCAATGGAAGCATTTTGTGAAAAAAATGGTATCTTGCTGAAACATTCAACTCCTTACTATCCCCAAGGTAATGGTTTAGCCGAGTCCTCAAATAAGAATATCATTCAGAGTATTAGAAAGTTACTTAAGCATAATAAGAGATCATGGGATTCTATGCTCGAATATGCATTATGGGCTGACAGAATAACAGTCAAACAAGCAATTGGAACTTCTCCTTTCCAATTAGTGTATGGCACAGATGCAGTTTTTCCTGTTCAATTGGGCATTCCGGTGATGAAGTTTCGTCAGAATTGTCAGGAAGAACCAAATGATGTACAAAGAAGGATTTATGAGATGATAGAGTTGCAGCAGAACAGGGAAAAAGTGGAAGAAAAGGCACAGTTATACAGATTGAAGATTAAAAGCAGATTTGACAGGAAAATCAAAGATAACACTTTCTCAATAGGTGATCTGTTTCTGAGGTGGGATGCTAGGAAAGAGCAAAAAGGGAAACATGGCAAATTTGATAATCTCTGGTTTGGCCCTTTCCTAGTGTCTAAGATTTTGGAAAACAACACTTTTGTCCTGCAGTCTTTGGAAGGTGAGGAATTGCCAAGTCCAGTCAATGGACGATTCCTCAAGCATTTCTACAGCTTTTAAATGGACTTTTAATTTTTCATTGTATATACCGGTGTGAGTAAAATACAATAAGGACTCCATAACCCAATGGAAATTTTGCAGACTAGTAGGTAGCAGAAAAGAAGGCACTGGTCTACACGTTCTTGAAGCCTCGCAGGGAGGACTTCATCCCACAGCTGGAGCCAGATGTTAAGTCATGAATTTGTTTTCTTTAGTCTTATATTTTGCTTGTGATTTTTTGAAGCTTGCTCATTTGCTTACTCCTAGGAAATTTTGGTTTAGAGTGAAATTCTGAGTTTATTCCATTTGGTTTTCATTATTTTTGTTTTTCTTATGTCCTGAAGGGTTCTATAGGGTATATGTTGATTAATAGTTTCATGAATAAGCACTAAGATCAAGGTTTAGTCATATAAACCTATGTTAAAGTTGAATTAGTGGTCAAATAACACAAAATTTGATTTTTGAACTTTCTTGTAGCGCAACGGTAAAAATAATACACTGGCGCGCTACAAGAAAGTCGCGGGTGCTAAATTTGCCATTTTTATGCCGAATTCTCCAATGATTTCATTCCTGGGATGACTAATCACATGAATAAGTAGTTTTGATACGTGTTTCATCAGGATAATCATGTAAACAAGTGTTGGCTATGACGTGAGGGAGATCGTGGCAGTTAGAAGTAAAGGCATCAAAAATCATGACAGACAGTGGAATGAGGCGAGATTGACGGGAAAGAGGTTCTCGAATTAAGCATTACGAAGCTGGTGGAGACGCTGGAATGAAGACACGTTGCTAAAGAATCGAAATTAGCAGTTGAAGAAGAAAATTAGGGTTTCACAGCGTGACAGTTGGAGGTGAGCTGAAGACTTGAAGACACCTGGAGCGTTCAATTCGACATTCAGCTAGTCCAAGAATCAACTTTTAACACCTGCAGCAAGCTAGGAGTGAGGTATCCCGCGTGACCTTGGTCATGGACTGTTAAATTGGGGTTTTTTCTCTTAAGCCTTATAATGTTAAATTGTTAAAGGAAAACGTAAATTCATGTATTCAACAAACTCTCAACGGTGAGATATCAGTCCAAAAAGGTCTAAATAAGCAGAATTTGATGTTAGTAAAGTTCAGCAACAGACCTGTTAAAGACCTTTGGTGCTCTGTTTGACCTAAATTATCCAAGTTTGGCACAAAACATTCCCTAAATTGATAATAGAATAGACTGTATAGAATCGAGGACAATTAGCCGGTGAGAGTTCAAGGAAGAATTGACTGCCAAAACTATGAAAACTTGAGGAAAATAGGCTGTGAAGTCACTGACAGGTTCTGAAAATCACATAGAAGCATCATCAAGCCTTGGGAGAGCAGATGAAGAAGAGTGGGAAGACCAACAGGGCTGAGTCCACTGAGCTGAATTGGATAGACAAATTTCCAGGATGTGCTGAATTCTTTGAGAATGCTGGATGGTTGAACTTCTTTAAAAAGATTGATGGATATAATACTGAAGTCTCTCACAAATTTGCTCAATGTTATAACAAAGATATAGTATCATTTGATACTCTGAAGTTCAAATTAACCATAGATTTGGTGGCTGAAGCAACAGGGGTTAAGAATGAAGGAGAACTTTGGTTCAAAAAGGTGTCAATTACCTTCAATGCCCAAAGGTATCTATTGCCTGGCATTGTTCCAGATTGGGGCAAGGGAGTGCCCATCCATAATTTCAGAGCTGAATGGGTAGAGCCTATCAAGGTTCTACAAAGCTACATTACATGTGAAGGAAGGTATGCTTTTGTCTTCAAGTATCATTTCAGGTTCCTTCAACACCTTAGTGGTGAATCAAGGATGAACCTGCCTTTCTTCTTGTTAAAAAGCTTGCAGAAAATGTCCAGCAGGATCAAAGAACATCAGGACCACACTGCACAGTCCATCTTTCACCATGGATTGATCAAGCTTATTATCAGCAGTGTTCTGTATAAAGAAGGAAGGACTTGGGACTACTTTCTCTTTTGGTCTGGGTTCCAAAATAACCAGGAAGGACAACCTACCAGAAAGCAGGTTGATAAGGGACAAACCCTAATTAGAAAATTAAGACAAAAAGTGAAGGCTGAAGAAGAAAAATGTGTCAAATTAGAGGAAGCGACAGAACCTTCAAAAGGAGATTATGAATCTCAGCAGCCTCCAGTTGACAGTGAGAACAAAAATTTGTTGTTTATTCACAAGGAAACCCAGCCTGTTCAAAATGAAGCACCAGTAGAAACACTCATTGATGAAAAAATTGTTTTTACAGAAAAGGTTTTAGAAGATGAAGAAAATACTAAGGTCCAACAACAAAGTCCAATTACCATCTTTTCTGAAGATGAAGCATACTTGTTGGAAGGAGATGAGTTGACTGTCAGTGCTAAGACTAGGGTTGGCACACAAAGGGAGTTCTACAGTCAGGAGGATAAGATAGTAATACCAAAGAGAAAGAAGATTAAAGTTAAAGAATTTGCCTCTATCATGCATCAAGGAAAAATTTTAAAGATGGTAGGAGAGTTTGCTCCAGGCTGGAGACCCAAAACTAGACCCAAAAACAAATTGAGGCTAAACATGAAGAAGTTATTAAACCCTAAGTTGAATACATAAGGGATAACTATGATTGACACTTCTTCATCAGATGAAAAGCTCGAGTCTAGCAAGGGTGACAGCAAAGGAAAAAACCATTAAAGACAGAAGAAGAATCTAGCCTCACTGAGACTAAATTGTCTGCTGTGTTTTTGGAAAAACGAGGTAAACTGTTGAAGGAACAACAAAAAGATGAAACAGATATTTCTTATTCAGAAAACAAGTTGTTGATGGATGAAAATGCTCCTGCTGAAACAGATAATCAAGAAAAAGTGTCCATGATACTTCCACAGAACTGATGCCTGAGGATGAGGAAATCTTCAGAAAGCTGAACATCCCATGGCTGCCTAGTGACCTACAAAGTACAACAGGAAGCAAGGCATTTGACTCAGAGAAGGAAAATTTGCAAAGAGCCATCAAGCAGTATCAACATCAAATAGAGTATATGCAAGAAACAAATGATGGTTTGATTACAGCTAATAAAAGACTCAGGGAAGACCTAGAAGAGGTGAATGATCACTACCAAGAACTCATTGCAGTCTCCAAAGAGGCCTTAAAAAGGAAAAGAAGTACAGATTTATAGTTTGCAGGATTAAAACATACTATCAGAAATCTACAGCAACAGAATAAGGAGCTTACAAGAAGAATGACAGAGATGGAATCTGAGCAGCAGAAAGCTAGGAGAAAGGCCCAAGTCTTAGAGAGGATAGCTCTGTTAGCAGAAGCTGCTAAAGACCTACGAGCATTGTTAGCAAAAACAGTTACTTTTTATGTTTTGAAGAGTATTTTATTTTTGTAATTATTATTTTGACAATATCCTATCGATGAGTAGGATAAAAATAGTTAGGTTTTAGACTCTAACAGAATTTTGAAAGACAGTATTTAGGAAGGTCACAAATAGAACAAAGGGTTCGACTTTTGGATGGCTAGAGGAGGTCTCTTGACTTGTAGATAAGCTAAGTACTTGACTCTCATGTGTATTTGATGAACTGATTATGAAATATATGCTCCATTTTACCCTTTAGTCTGTTCTTTGGCTTCATCTCTAGCTTGTTTAGCTACATAATTGATAATTTCATTGTTGGTTTATAGTTTTTATGCTTGTAGTGCTTATCAGTTGTGGATGAACTTCAATGTTATGTTCTGTTGGATACATGGTTATTATATTATGCATCTCAGTTCTTCTTTACTTGTGATTTAGTCCCCATTTGGGTTATGAATGTATTCCCTCTTGTCACCAAACTTCACAACCAGAAAAACCTTTCAAAAACCCTAAAAACTTAGTTTTGTTTGATTGAATATTTGAGATTGTGTTGGCTTGTTTCTTTGTAGTCTGGAAACAATTTCTGGCACAAACAAGTAGATATATAAAGTCCCCTAATATTACTCATTATTAGATAAGTAATTCTTTTTGTGACTAAATGGTTATCTTGGATTATATAAAGGATGATTGCACCGAGAGAAGCGAGGTGCTCTCAGCCCAGTATGGGGGAGATCCTGTCACGCTATGCTAGCCGACATAAAAAAAACATTATGTTAACTCACATAAATAAAAATAAAAAATATATATATATTATGGATTCATATATTTATATAGTGTAAACAAAAAAGAATATAGAGAAAAACATGTCACCTAATTTATTAAATAATAGCAACTCAACTATAAAACTAAATAAAAAGTAATTAAAATATCCATGTTAAACTAGGATTTACCAAACACTAAAGGGATCAAAATGTTTGAGGTGTCATTTTTTTTGAACATTTAAAAATTTAAAATAAAAATAACTTACACCTAAAGAAATTTTTTTATGAACATTTAAAAATTTAAGATAAAAATAACTTACACCTAAAGAATTCGGATCCCTCTCAGTGCTTTCTTAATCCAAGTTTAAGATGGATCTATGCTATTTAAAATCAACATAACAAAAATGCATAGTTTTAGAGATATTCTTGAAGCATCCAGTACATGATTGAGACTATACACACGAGTCCAATTCCCAAAACTTGTTAATACATGTAGAAATAGTTCAACTACTATAGTGTTATAAAATTTTGCAAATTGCCCGAATAAATGATTGCAAAAAACTTGCATGTAAAACTAGATAATACTATGAAAAGGAAAAAGACTAAGTGGAGTTGAATCCACTTTCCATGACTTGGTCTTCATCAACATTTCCATCCTGGTCTTCATCAACAGATCCTTATTGGTCGTCATCATGTCCTCATTGGCAATTCCATCATCTTCACCGGCATATTCGTCCTTTGTTCCTACCTAATCCTCTAAGCTTGAAACTATTACAACATCACACTTGGCCTATTGAACAATGGGTTCCTTCTTTCCCCTACTACCTAACTGCTCTGTCAACCTAGAGTATTTTCCTTTCAACATTTCTTCATGACGATTAAGAGTATTTATAATTTGGTTCATCCTCATAGGCTCTAAATTTACCTTTTGTGTCATCCTGATGGTGATCTAGGCATGTTAATTGAGCTTCCTATATTCTCACGTTTCCTTTCATATCGTCCACATATTGGCCAAACCTGAGAATTTGGGCATAATTTTGTCTATTTGGATCTAACACCCCTTGCAATTGCAAATTCATCCAATGAACACTTGATCTGATGTCCCTAATATCCAGTCACAAATCCTTGATTTCCTCATACATCTCCTTAATCTTGTCAACCCATTCCATCTATGTTCTGAAAGAAAGGGTGTATAGAAAGGAAGTCACATTATGGAGCAGATTACCAAAACTTCTATTACCTTCCCAATGTCAATAAACTGATACTCAAATGCTAAGTATGAGTAGAAATTAAAGTTGTCGAAGCTAGACCTCCATCCGAAGAAAAACTCGAACCATACCCACCATAAAAGGTAGCTAAAAGACACTCCCTCAGGGTGAAGGGAATGGTGAGTGCATTAACCACTATAACCAAAATAACCATTCCAAATTTGGAAAACCGACTATTCCTCCTCCTTGCAAGAAAAAGCTCAATCATTGAGTTTTGAGGTCTTTTACGAGAGGTATCCTATCTCGAAGAACCTAGAGAGATCCATGTGACTGCATTAAAGAAGTTATCCTTCACAATTAATGACAAATTTGCAGTAGAGCCTTAAGTTATGTAATGTTGACGAATTACAATGAATGTTGATGGGGCGGGGTACTGCATACGAAAAATGAACAAAAAACTATTGCCATGGATTATGGGTCCGGCCATACCACAAATTATTAATGAGTATTAAGTTAACCAACCAGTCGTCACCCTTTTATGTACTAGGGAGAAGTTAGGGGAGGCAACAAGTGGTGATTGTTCCCTCATTTTTCCTTATGCTTCCTCAAGGAAGTTTGGAAGCTTCATTTGCCTACTTATCTACATTATTATTATTTTCCCTCTTCAAATGTATAAGTCAAACGTTCAGGACCTGGAGAAGAAATCTATTAGTGTGTTTTTGAAGCCTATAAGCTATTTTATCCTTGAGATCCCATCGTTTCCTAGCTTGTGAAATGATTAAGAGAGAATCCCCAATTACAACATTAGGATGAATTCCCTAATAAACAACATGTTCCAAACCCAAATAAAGAACAGATCATTCTGCTTGTTTTTTAGTGGCTCTCCCTAGCCCACAAACAAATGTTAATTTTGTATTTCCTCTAGGATTGATCCGAAAATGACAAGATCTAATAACAGTTGAATTTGCATGTGAACTCTTAAACCAATTAACTTATAAAAAGACTTGAAATAATAAGATTATCAAAGGCTCACAAATAACTAAAATAATATAAATGAACAAATAATGCAAACCATAATAATGTGGACACTGTATGATAATGGAGTTCATCCTTGATGGACTACACCTACGGGTCTAGCTCCAATGAGTACCAATCTTTTTGTTGGATTTTTATCATACAAGCTAGCATTATGATCTTAGGATCTTTAACTAAGAGAATAACGTGCGCAACAATAAAACACAGGAGACAAGAGACACAAAGAATTTTCTTCGAGGAAACCATAAAGGAGAAAACCCCACAACTTCCTCAGAGATAGAATCAGCACCAAAAGTAAAACCCGAAAACATAAAGATGATCTCTCAACAGCAATAGTCTCTCTCTCACACACTGAGAGAGCTTCTCTTCTCTCACTCATGCACCCCAATGAGTGAGTGTGTGTGTGTTGTAAATAGAGAGACTCACTCTCTATTTATATTTTTCCATTCACTTGGAACCCACTCCAACATGTCGACCTCACTTAACAATTAGTTACTAGAGCCGACATCTCTAGGAGTGTCTAAATAACCCTAGTGCCCCACAACTTGTGGGGACTTTGCCTCCTCCGACCAATAGGATGGTAACACAACGGTGGGGAGTATTTCCCTGACTTACAATGACTCACCTAGGGTCGACTTCACCAGGATAGTCTAATAACCCTAGGGCCCCACAATTGTGGGGACTTTAACCCTTGACCAATAGGAGGGTTACCCACAATGACTTGACATGACTTTCACATTATAGAAACTTCCCGGAATAAACATCGGGGTATAACATGACTAAAATACATCCCGGAATAAACATCGAGTTACAATACATAAGAAATACAAATGAATACATTCCGAAGTTACAATTACATCAACACTCCCTCTTAAATAGGAAGGTATTCTCTCGACACAATTTATCAACACAAGTCTTCTTCTCTGTATCATCTGGATCATCATTGAGTTCTCATCATCTTCATCTTCAAGTCATCTTTATCTGGATCTGGATCATCATCACTGGATCTAGATCATCACTAGATCTGGATCATCTCTGGATCTGGATCATCACTGGATCTGGATCATCACTGGACATCATCACTGGATCTGGATCATCACTGGATCTGGATCATCACTTGATCTGGATCACCACTGGGTCATCATCACTCGATTTGAATCATAGCTCGATCTAGATCATCACTGCTGGATCTCAATCATCACTTGATCTGGATCATCTCGGAGACATCATAACTGGATCTGGATCATAGCTCGATCTGGATCATCACTAGGTCATCATCATATGTGCTATCTCATGATTCTTCTCGTCACAGGAAGTTCTATAGAGCCGGCCCTTTTTCATGCTGGGTGTAGGCCTACCTCCTCATAGGTCTTTGGTATCCCTTACATCTGACCTACTCGTCAGAATGGCCAGCACTCACATCTGACCTACTCTTCAGAAAGGCGGTAACCCTTACATCTAATCATGTAGGACCTAATCCTACAGTCACATCAGAATGACCAGTACTCACATCTGACCTACTCGTCAGAAAGGTGGTAGCCCTTACATCTATGTAGGAGCTCATCCTACATCAGAATGGCCAGCACTCACATCTGACCTACTCGTTAGACAAGCATGCAATCACATATGACCTGGTAGGAACCAAATCCTACACCCTCATCAGAATGGCCCCCAGTCCTAGAATGAGCTACCTGGTAACGGACCAAGTGCCTCCACTCTCTCATAGAGTGGCAGTAGCCCTTACATCTGACCTACTCATCAGAATGGCCAACACTCACATCTGACCTACTCGTCAAAAAGGCGGTAGCCCTTACATCTATGTAGGAGCTCATCCTAGGTCAGAATGGCTAGCACTCACATCTGACATGGGAGGAACCTAATCCTTTAGCTATGACAGAATGGCTCAGCCCTTATATCTGACCTACTCATCAGAATGGCTCTTTCAGTCTCAGACTGAGCATTCCTGGTAATTGACTAGGTACCTCCATTCCCAGAATGGCAGTCAGCACTCATATCTGACATGGAAGGAACCGAATCCTCTCACCATGACAGAATGGTTCAGCCCTTACATCTGACCTACTCGTCAGAATGGCTATGGGACTCATCACTTTCCCTTGGGGAAACCTCTGTCTGGAGAACAACAAGCTTCTCCCTGAAGTACTCGAACTTCACCCTAGCCAATGGCTTTATCAGCTATCTGTTCCTTCGTCGCAACATACTGGAGCTTCACTGCTCCCCTCTACACCATATCCCTAATATAGTGATACTTGATCTCGATATGCTTCGACTTGTCATGGAACACTAGATTGTCTGACAACTTCACGCAAATATGGTTGTCACAATGTATACAAGTAGCATCCATCTGGAGATCAAATAAATCAGACAGTAGCTTCTGCAGCCATACTGCCTCACAACTAGCTGAACAAGCTGTGACATACTCTGCTTCAGTTGTACTCAGTGCCACACAGGATTGCTTCCTGTTAAACCAGGAGATCACACTTGATCCCATACTGAAGCAACACCCTGAAGTGCTATTCCTATCGATGGCGCTGCCTGCCCAATCTGAATCAACATAACCCTCCAGGTTAATCTTCTGATTTGTATCGTACTTGATCCCATAATCAACTGTACCTCTCAGGTACCTCAGAATATGCTTTGCAGCAATCAAGTGAACACGTCTCAATGTGTTCACAGCAAAGCAAATATCTGGTCTCGTATTTGTCAGGTACATCAACTGATAATACATAGTGGCATCAATCGTCTCTGATGAAGCATTACTCAATAGCTTCATGTTCAATGCCATAGGTGTGGTCATGGCCTTACAGTCCATCATCCCGAACCTCTTCAGGATCTCTACTGCATACTTCCTTTGTCCAAGGAAGATTCCATCCGTATTCTGCCACACCTCCATGCCTAGAAAAATAGTGCACTGACACATAACAGGAGCATCACTGGTCTTCCGCCTTCAACCTTGAAGCAAAGGTTGGAATCCGCTTTACTCTCAGTAAAGCCTAGATTCATCAGTAATCTATCCATCTTATTGTACCATGTCGAAACTCAAGATATTCTATAGCCACTACCTCTGAAGCGGAGCACCATACTCCCTCTGTCTTCCGTACTCTATGTACTGAAACATTCTGTACCGGAGTGACAAGTAGCTTCCTATGCTACTAATATTCTATGTATCCATCTAGTGTATAGACTTTCATATTCAACCTTGTAGAAAGTGTTAAGATATTCATCAAGCTCATCATGTATGTGTTTCAACTCCCACTGGCTGCAAATGTCTGTGAGAAGTTTCGTGCTACGAATCTTGTCTTGTGTCCCACGATGTTTCCATCTACTGCATGATGGAACTACGAACTTCTCTTCAGGTCTCGATACTGCATCCTAGACATCATTCTTCTTGAACTGGTCTTCCCTTTCTTCTTGGTTACTTCTTCATAGTTGGAAGGTTCTTTATTAATGATGTCGCTGCATTCATCATATTTATTCTTCATCTTGAACTGTCGTCACTTGTTCTTTGGAACAAGTCTTATCCTTCTTTGCTTGTAGACGATTATGTACGCGATCTTTCCTACAAGTCAAATGCATTTGTATGGTTATAAACATTTCATAAGGAATATTCATACTAGCAAGTTCTTATGCATAAATATATGATCATGCAACTACTTTAGCCAATACAACATTCATCCATATCTCACAGAAACTTTTCTAGATGCCTTCCATCTCTACCAGGACAACATTGAGATTGTGCACTAATCCAATATGTCAACAAAGAGGTTTCGTTCTAGATAAGTAGCAATGGAGAGTTGTATAGCACCATGAGCTACTTACCCATCACATGCATGTTAGTAGTATACTGTCATTAATGCAAACAATCTATCATGCATAGCACATCAACTGAATATAATCAAATGCATAACAATATCATGCAATGACAATTGAATACTTATCTTTATTTGTTTCGTGGGTAGACTCCTTCTTGAGCCTTCAGCTTCATCGTCTTCTTCATTCATAATAGCATCGTTTCTTATCCAAATGCTAAGGTGGATAAGAGGTTCTTCAAGAGTTGAGTTCTTCATATTCCTCATCGCTTGAGGTATCTTCTTTGGAAGGTGAGAGCTTGATCTTCAGTTGCTTCCATCTTCTCTTCTCTTCTTATGAGTCGAGCTTCTTCTTCTTCCCAAAGTCTACTGAAAGTAATCACTTCCTTCTGGCACACATTCCTCACATGAATGAATCCCATGATCCTAGGAGGCCATTCAAGGTGGCTATCACCACTTCTGTATTCTCCACTTCTTCTTCTACTACTACAAGTTGTTCTTTGATTTGAGAGACCCTTGTAAAATATGACTGTATGGTCTCTGCATTCTGGATCTTCACTTCCTTCAACTAGTTTCTTAAGGTCATATTCTGATTTATGTTCTTCCCTTCAAATAGCTTGGTCAAGGAATCAAACATCATCGGTGTCTTTAGGGAAGACACTTGTGGTACAAGTTGATCCGTGACTGAATCAACCATGATCTTCTTGGCCTTGACTAAGTTCTTCTTGTGTAAGGCTTCTAGCCTTATCTCCCTCTGGAACTGGAACCTCTCTACTCATGTAGGTGTCCAATTCATTTTCTTCAAAGAGATCATATACTTCCATGCTTGGAAGTTGTCCACTTCACCAAGCTTATCATCAAGTTGATGTGATAGATCACTTTGAAATGAGAACCTCAAATGGAAATAGCAAAAGATTAGATCTTATCGATTTGAGGTGTCCATCCTGGTTCTGGAGCTAGTTGATCTAGGGTTTATCAGAGAAACCCTAATTTTCAAAACTTAGAATATTTTAGATATGATTGGATAGAAAGATAGATTTCTTCAAATGGAGCTGTCTAATGTACTCCTTTTCTGAAAACAATGGAGGAAAGCTCCCAGAACAGGAAGCCCTAGTTTTCCAATTTCTTTTGCAGAAATTCCTATCATTGTTTCTGTGATATCTTTGAAATTACTACTCCTATGTGTCTAAAATTCTGCATTGATGTAATCTCACATGTCCCTGATCCAACACCATAGGTTTCATCAGAATTGGTTTCACCAATTGGGATTTATGATCCTTTTCCCAAGGTGACCTATTACAGGATTGTTCAGAACAACGAAGTTGTACGGACTTTTACGTGTCACTGTTTCATCTTCTAGGTCTAAAATTCTGACCACAAAAAGTACAGTCCATGCCCTTTTTGGAACATCTTCAGGAATTCCATCTGGACCTCTGTAGCCCAAGCTATAGCAATTCTCCCGAGGTGTCCTGTTTAGGGATGAATTCTGGAAGAGGCTGGAACCCTAACTTGGAGGGATCATATATCCTAGAATATAGCGAATCTGAGGCTGAATTTTGGACATAGTGTAAATAAAGATTTGATCTTTGGCCTCAACAATTTTCAGCTCCTGAACCTTTGCCAATATCGGGGTATAGCGAATGTACCTAAACTTAGCAGTTTTAGTATTTAGGGTTTTTCTAACTCGGGGTCAAACTAAGGTTTGACTTTCCTGGAGTTTCACTCAACCAAAAAACTTGATCCAGGTCTCTAAATTTCGATTTTGATGAGGATAACAATCCTATGCTAGGATCACTCAAAAATTCCTCTTTTGTAGAAAGCCCTAATTTCCGCATCGAAAACTGAAAATGCTCGAAATCGAATTCCGCTTCGACAGAAAGATGCGCCCTTCAATGGAGAGTCAGCCTAGCACACTTTTGCTGATGGATTGTGGAGAGAGACCCAAAAAGTAAGAAGCCCTAGCTTCTACAGATGCACAATGTCTTCTTCTAAGGTTATCTCTGATACCATGTTAAATTTTTATCATACAAGCTATCATTATGATCTTAGGATCTTTAACTGAGAGAATAACATGCACAACAATAAAACACAAGAGACAAGAGACACAAAGAATTTTACTCGGGGAAACCATAAAGGAGAAAACCTCACAACTTCCTCAGAGATAGAATTAGCACCAAAAGTAAAACCCGAAAACATAAAGATGATCTCTCGACAGCAGCTGTCTCTCTCTCTCACATTGAGAGAGCTTCTCTTCTCTCACTCATGCACCCCAATGAGTGAGTGTGTGTGTTGTAAATAGAGAGAGACTCACTCTCTATTTATATTCTTCCATTCACTTGGAACCCACTCCAACATGTCGTCCTCACTTAACAATTACTTACTAGAGCTGACATCTCTAGGAGTGTCTAATAACCCTAGTACCCCACACCTTGTGGGGACTTTTCCTCCTCCGACCAACAGGAGGGTAACACAACGGTGGGGACTATTGCCCTGACTTACAATGACTCACCTAGGGTCGACTTCACTAGGATAGTCTAATAACCCTAGGGCCCCACAACTGTGGGGACTTTAACCCTTGACCAATAGGAGGGTTACCCACAATGACTTAACATGACTTTCACATTATAGAAACTTCCCGGAATAAACATCGAGGTATAACATGACTCAAATACATCCCGGAATAAACATCAGGTTACAATACATAATAAATACGGATGAATACATTCCGAAGTTACAATTACATCAACACTTTTTAATCTTCAAAATGCTTGAACATGTACAAATTTCCTTCTTCAAAAAAACAACAAAGAGACTTAGGCTTTAAAAATGAAGTCCTCTCACTCTCCAAAATCTCCCAAGAGTGGCTGAAAATCCTCTTACAAAATGAACAATGCTCACAAAAATCATTTACAAAAGACATAGTGACATTATACAATTCACTCTCCAAAAACCTTCAATCCTTTCATGCATTTTCCAATGCCCTTCCATGGCCAAATTACATTGTTTTTATAGCCCAAAGTTTCATAACTTATCCCCAAATTGAATCAGATTTGAAAATATTTGATCCCAAGCTTAATGGGATAAGATCCATAAAAAAATGGATAAAATATCCATAAATTTACATTTTTGTTCAAAAAAATTTCTGAAAATATAATATATATGGTTAAACAAAAACATATAATAATGTGAATTCATTCAGATTTGACCCAAAAAGGAAGCGCACCCATGTTGGGGGTTAAAACCACCCAAAAGCTAATTTAAAAGGAGTAAATTCCAAATCCCTTAACAAATGGAGCCTTTGGCGCAATTGTTAGAGTGCTTGGCATCGGCGGAGGAGGTCATGGGTTCAAACGCACAGACCTCTCCCCATAACACGATTTTGTGGCATAACAAATGGGACCGAGGGCTAAACCCTCGGCCCTCCCCTTTAAAAAAAAGACTATAATTCAAATTCAAATACAACTTAACATCCATATGGTTAAGTTTAAAAATATACTATAATTAAAACTCAAATACAACTTAGCATCCATATGGTTAAGAAACAAATGGCAGAGGTGATGGAGAGAAGGTTGGGGGTTCGATCCTCCCTAACCCCAAATTTTTTAGAAAACTAAACCATAAGGTGGCCAACAGGAATGCCACGTGGCAGCTTCTGGTTGGTCCACTTGCCTTCCATTTGGACTTCCGCCTAGACTGTCACCTCAGCACTGGACTGCCACTGGATGCCATCTCATTTGCCACTGGTATGTGACCTACCATGTGCCATCCTGCGATAGGTCCAACTCACATGCCATGACACCTCCTTGATGACTGTACATGCCAGGTGTGCATTCCATGTGGTGCTCTATGGTGGTACCATGACAGCGTCGTACATTCCATGTGTCATCCTTGCAGTGGTGCCACGTGGCACTCCCTTTTTTCCCAACTTTATATTTTTTGTCGAAAGTTCAAAACTGAATAACTTTCACATATGGAGTTCGTTTTGCATGAAACGAACGTTGTCAACAATCTCTCGCCAAGCTCTACACAGCTACAAGCTTATGTCCACAATTTGAAGACTTTAATTTTAATCGCAAAGATCCTCTTGGATCAAACCTTCCCATTAAGAAGCTTTTGGACCACCAAAAGCATAACTTTTAGACCTTCAATGTCACAGTTACCATCCAAACATAACTAAATAGTAGCAAAACTAGACATGAAATTGAGCATGCACATGCTAAATAGAATGAAATGTTTTTTTCTTTATAGAATCAGTAAAGACTAATGGATCTCTTTCCCTACAATCCAATATGTTTTCATGCTCTAACCCCCCATGATGTACTTGTGGTGTATCCTGTAACATCTAAGTAGTATCAACACATACTAATTCATTTCTAAGACCATAGCCTTTATTTGTCATAAAACATAAGCATTTACTTGCATTTACTAACATCTTCATCTACCCTGTAGCAATTATAGATAAACCATTTTTCATCTTATGAGCTCTTACAATGTATTTGACCTTGTTCTTGAAGAAATGATACATATTATGCTCCCTGAAGAAGATGGCCTTTATATCAAACAAATATGGAATACCTAACACAATCTCGTAGATGTCTAAATGACTACATCCAATTCAACTTGATCTACAAAACCATCAGTGATGGAAAAATTTAAGTTACATTGATGAAACACAGTCAATTTGGAATCTTCAAATGCTCAACCCAAAGGGTATGGCTTAGGATGAGGTTACATCTCTAATCCCAAATCCCTAACCACCTGCTCAAAAATGAGATTCACCTGAGACCCACTATCAGTAAGTGTGTCTATTTTGGTATTTTTGGAGATCACTCATAAGTGAAATAATTCAGTCGTTTTTCTTTCATCATTGCTTACATCAACATAAGAAGTAGAAGCAAATGAACTACAATTAGAAGCATAAATTTTACCTTTAAGACCCATGGCTATCACCTTGGATTCATCTTGGAATTCAGATCCGAGATTATACTAAACAGTAATAGTGATCTTCTTCTTACCCCTTTGATGTCGAGACCACTTTGGTTTTCAGATCCAGATGTAGCTTCCAATAATTCTCTTCATCATGTCCATCTCTTTTGAACTGCAAGCATGAAAGCTTTGTATCTGCTTTCTTCATGGTAGATGTATGCTTGCTCTTCCCTTTGTCCTTGCCTTCTTTCAAATGATTAGATTCAACTAAGGAAAAGTTATCATGAGAATTCTTCCCTTTGGATTCAATGTGCATAGCTTGCACACATACCTCATCAAGGTTAGTAGGATTAAATACAACTATTGTATGACACAAATAACTATGTAATCCTCCAATAAACTTGAGAAGAGCTTCTTGAGTGTAAAGAGGTATACCCAAAATCAAAGCTCTCTTTTTGAATTCCTGAGTGTATTCTTATACATTATGACCCTTACCTTGCCTTAAGTTTTGCCAATCCATCATGGCTTGGTTCATGTAACCTAATGGGTAGAATTGCTTCTTTAACGCAACAATAAGTTCATACCAGGAAGAATTATTTTACCTTTTGTAAGGCGGTCTTCCTGTATCTTACTCTCCCACTAGATGAGTGCAGCGCCTCCAAGACTGAGAGTAGCCAATTGGTTCTTTGCACCATCATTTGTAAGCTTTTGGATCTTGCAATACACCTCAATCTTCCTGATCCAATCATCTAGGTTTTATACATTAAGTTCACCATTATATGCAGGAAAATCAAACTTAATATCAAGTTTCAAATAAGGTAAATCAATCTTAGTCTTCTTAGGCTGTTTCTTTGGATTTGAAGAAGTAGTACTGGAGCTTTCAAAAGAGGAAGAAGAAGATGGAGAAGAAGGCTCATAAGGCTCTCCTTTTCCAAAAGCATTATCCTCTACTTTCTCCTTCTTCGTTTTCTTATTTTCCAATCTCTCTTGATAATCTGCAAACAATTTTTCTACTCTAGTTGCCATATGATTGAAATCCTAGTGGAATACCTTCTCATCTTCTTCTCGACATTCTTCATCTACCATTTTCTTTCTTTGATGTGCATGCCCAATCTTTGGATTGAAAGTCTCATGGTCCCAATCTTTTACAATATTTAAAAAATTCCATTTTAAATAATATACAAAATTAAAATATTAATTGTTTAATAAAAAATCATTTTAATTGATAAATAAAAAAATATGTTTTTAATTCAACTTCATATATATTTAATACATAAATAATAACTAAACAAATAATGAGAACTTTATTTATTTAATCTGGTTTTAATTCTCTCTCTATATAATCCCGTGGAAAAAAAACTTTCTATATCGATTAGAAAAGTTTTACATATAAAGTATGTTCAATTTGTTGTTTCATAATAATCATACAAAAACAACATCAAGTCTCTATCATGAGAAAGACATTTGTGTCAAAACTGCCCTAAGAGCAAAATTGTAAATTGCCCTAAGAGCAAGACCGTCATCTGTGCATAAAAAAACCATCGAAGCAATTGAATCGGATCATCATACATAATATGGACCGAGAGCCTCTATCGCTGGAGTAAACAGAGGCATGGTTCTTGTCGAGGCTGGTAGCTTTTGATGCAGGAAAGTCACTCGAAAAGAGATCCTGGAGTCAAGATCATCTAAGTAGAAAAATGTAGAGAAATTCATATACCTCCACTTCTCTCTGTTCCAAAAATTTACATGTACCAGCCTCTAGATTAAGCCCTTCCTTTGATAGCCTTTCTGCTTCGATATATATATATATATATGTTTTTAATTCAAATTAGTATATATATATATATTCAACATAAATAATAACTAAACAATTAATAATTAATGATATACTTTATTTATTTGTAATATTGTTTTTATTAATTAAAAATAGTTTTATAATCTATTATTATTTTATGGATTTATAAAGAATTTTGTAAAAATAATGCATTTATTATATCAACTTTATTTTATATATATATATATATANGTAAGAAATCCTATTTTATATTTATTATTTATTTCAGAAAAAAACTCATTTTATTTTATATTTATTATTTATTCCAAAATACTCATTTTATTTTATATTTATTATTTATTCTAAAAAATAAGACAGTCGACCTTAATATATTAATGTAATAGTTTAATGAAAAAAAAATCCTCTCCAACACATCACATCAAATCTAGATTGCTTAAAAAGAAATAATTTACTATTAAATCTAATCAAAATTACATTCGAACAAGTTTAAATAAAAATATACTGTCTATATCAGTCCAAGGTTTTGTTCATCAGCCTTGTCTTCATGTGAACACAAGATAAACTGTCCTTTTCTGAGGTAGTAAAACATAATCCCAAAATCTTTTTATTAAAGATTAATGTTTTCTGAGGTCAACTAACATATTTCCAGGTTGCCTGCTGGTCTTCCGATTGGTGCAAATGGTAGGTTAAATAGATCAATCTTTCCCAAAATAACTGATCTTGACGCAAATGGTAGGTTAAATAGATCAATCTTTCCCAAAATAGCTGATCTTGACGCCATTTCCTCCCAGAAATGTGCAAAACCAACCTGGCATCCATTGTTCGTACATCTTACTTATAAAAATAATCAGCTTCCTGATTAAATTCTCTTGACTAATTTTGCACGATTATTAATCAGCGGTAGAGTATAAATCAACGGTAGAATAATAGGTTCATTACTAACCGTTAAATCAAATCTTAAAATCAAAAGTGGAACCCTATGGTAGTAATCAGTAATCATTATTCAAGCGCAAGCTGATTAATTTTCGCCAATTCCGTAGGTGTTACCATGTGATTTTTTTACTATAAAGAAGCAATCAGTACTTCGTTAAGGTTTCGTTTGGCATTGGATTATACCAAAAAGTATTTAGTGAAAACCAATGACATCTTCTCAGACTGGCACAATGCAAGCGTTGATCTGCAGAAAATTAGGAGACCCTACTGCTCCCATCTCAGAAACCTCCCCCATTTTCGTCTCCTCTCATCACCCTGTTCCTCAATTGACTTCACCCACGTCCGTGCGGATCAGAATTAAGGCCATCAGTGTAAACTATGGAACTGCTTTGCAGGTCATGGGCAAGTATCAGGAGAAACCCCCTCTTCCCTTTGTCCTGGGCTCTGATTTCTCCGGTGTTGTGGAAGCTGTGGGAAAGGGAGTCACCAGGGCTAAAGTTGGGGACAAAGTCTGTGCAATTACAGGGCAGGATAGTTACGCAGAAAAAGTTGTTGTGGATGAGAAAGAGCTGTAAGTGTGCAATCCCTGACTTTGGAAAAAACATGTAGAGGTTGGGAAGCTGTTAGTTTGTTTTGATATTGCAGTTGATGGTCAGTCCTTAATTTTTATGAATAGAAAACAGATTTCACCAATAGAACAGTAAGTATGAATACTAAGTATGCCTACCCACCTATTTGATATTTGGCAATAATGCGACGGCAGCAAGATCTCAAGATCTCTCGAGTTGGATCTCTAGCTGCCTATTTGAAGCATGCTGAGGCCAGTATGCTTATCTATCCATTGGACAATCAATATTTAGTTTCTTGCAGGTCATTTAATGCCATAGTAAGAAGATCTGGAGTTCCATCTCGAACAGCAAGATCTCGAGTTAGATTTTGAGCTGCTTCAACTGGAGTGGAGTCAAGCCCTACTACGATTGCATTAAATGACCTGTAACAAAATGCCCTAGATCAGGCTGAATATTACTTACCATTTAAAAAAAGTAATTTATATTATTGTGGCAAAAACCATGCATATTTACATAGAGGACAAAATTTGAGGCGCACAAAACAGCCACCATTCTTCTTTATCATTTCTAAGGATCGAGCTTTTTCGCTTCTAACTCTCTGAATCCAACTACAGGATTACTAACCAGAGATAGGTAATCATGTTTGCCCAGAAACATAGGCTTCTGCTACACATAAGCTGACTGACTAAATTTTTCTAAGCCTGGCCTCCAAAACAGTACTGGGCTGATATACCCGACATTCTAATTTTGACTAAAATAGTAAAATCCCTCGAGAATTCATCCAAACCCATAGTATATATAAACGGACTTGAACGAAATCGAATTTGGATTTACTTCGTCGGGGGCTGTCTGGATGAGGCTTGAAGCTCTGTTGGGTTCTCCTCCACATAGACTGCTTCGTCTACGAAAAGCTTTTCTAGGGCCTTGCCGACCTTTTGACTAAGCTTGAGAATGCTGCTTCAAATCCGGATCGCCAACTGGCGCATAAACTCTTATTACTTCTGAATTGACATGAGAAGCTCTCGCCGGGCTTTCTGTTCCTTCTGGATCTACCAAGGCGCCATCTCTGTCAAATTGGCCCATTTCTTCATTTCCTCTTTCATCTTCTGTAAATCACTGCCTTACACCACAAGGATTTATGCCTCCTTGGTAATGGCCTCTTCTCTACCTACGTCATGCCTGAATCAGGATATCTCCAACTCCTGCCAGTGAGCTGTGAACCACCTCTTTCTTCATAGAGGCAACTAATACGAAGGCAATTCTACTGATTCCTGAATTTCCAGAGTCAACTCACTGCTGGAGTGTTACTGTATTCCCTCTAGCTCCCTTCTCTACCAATTTCTGAGAATTCCTCCTCTCCAACTGCAGAGACAGTAGGGTCTCTACTGGTTATACCAACCTGATTGATCTCCTGCAGAGTTGGTACTCTGCCCCTCCCACTTCCTGTCAAAGTCGTTCTAACTGCTCCGTTCATTTCACCTGGATTGAACTGACAGACTTCCTTATTTGGCTTCCTACCAGATCAATTACTCCATTTGAAGGAAGCCTCTTGTTGGGAATTTCAGGCACCCCATCATTTGAATGCTACCTGCACGAACTAATTTTGCTTGATGATACAGTCAACTCCTATGACAGAAATGAAATATATGTTCTTTGCTTCTTATACGATTCCCAATTGCCAGCAGTTCTAAGGTGGCCGTGCTGTCTAATTTCAATATGATTGTCTTTTTGGCAATGAACTCTTCCAGTCAACTCAAGAAAGCAGCAATTTTCACGGTAGGAGAATTTATTATTACAATGAAGAGAGTATGCCTCAAACGCTACGGCAGCTATCTTTCTGCTAAGCAGCTGCGACTGGGAAGTATTTATTATGCCAAAGATGCCCAGGTCTTGCACCTGGCTCCAACTGCAACAAACAGCCTGCTTATGTGGGTGCACTGGCCGACAAGGGGTGGATATGCCTTTGAAGGGATTTGAACCTTGGTTGGGGAATAACAACAGCGCCGCTTTACCAACCAGCCAGGCCCTCACTGAAAGTCAATATGATTTTGATTTTCAAAGTAATATTCAATTTTCCAACCGTGATCCTTGGTATCCTCCTTTTCTTCCTTGTTAATTATTTCTTATATCTCATTTAAACTTGATTCAAAGCCAAGTTAAAGGATTCCTTAATGTTACCTTTTCAATTGCCCATTTTCTTTGCTACTTCCAGGAGCCAAACCTTCTTCGACTATTGCAAGTCCTCTGCTGCTAATTTTGCCAGGAGGTCTGCTACCTCGTTAGCTGGCCTCCTTATATTGAGAAATTCTGTTTGGTCAAAATTTCTGATCTCCTCTTTGGGCATATTATCTCTCTTCAGCTCCAAAGAGGCCTCTGTCTTTCCTTTTCTTATCTGATCTATTGGAATTTTTGATTCTCCGACGATTACTTTCTTTAAGACTCCATGGATTCCTGCCTTTATTCCTTTTAATCATGCTGCAATCTCTGCATGGTTGTTTGAGCATTGCCCCAGATTCTGTACGAAGAGAGTAAAAACCAATCCTTATTGTCTTGACCCTCTAATCACGTCCCATCCCTTGCTTTATTTGGTTTCTGTTAAGACGCCCCTAAGGGGCGGAGTCCATTATTTTTGGGGACCTTGATGGTCCTTTATTGGCTGTTTTTAATGGGGCGTACTCATTGCTTATCTTATAATTAAAGGGGTATACATGCAATCATAGCGATTGGGTGTGTATATGGTGGGCAAAGAGCAATATAATACGGTAAAAAAAGAATCTTAATGTTGTGTAGAAATTTTTAATGTTGGTTATGGGTTTGCAGGTTTGTAGTTCCTCCAGGATGTGATTTGATTGCAGCTGGTGGTCTTCCAGTAGCTTTTGGCACTTCACATCTTGCGCTTGTTCACCGAGCAGGAATTTGTCGTGGCCAGGTTGGTACAACTAGCTATAGCAACTTACAAATTTTTGGGATAACTTATTACTCTCTTATCCTCAAAGGGTTTGATTATGGGTTGCTTGTTATGGTACCAAAGCCTTGATGCATTTCAAATTTAACTTGGTTGTGTATCTGCAATAGGGGTCCTCCGTAATGCGGGTAGACAGTCTTTGATAGGATTGTGATTCTCCCTGCGACATACGTCTTCAAAGGGTATTATAGAAGAAACCCTTTTTAGTTTTTACTGGTAGCAAGCACTTGCCAAGTGATTATCTCTCAATGAAGGAAGAAAAATGGCCAAAAAGACCTAGAGATTTTCATCAGAGTTTGAAGTAAAATGCCAGGCTTGAACCCAATTTCATATTCTTTTATGGTGCATATAGCTTTGTTGTTAGGGCCTATGTTCTGAGTGCAATTCACAAACTGCTAGACAAAACATGTCTCCTCTTGGTTAACTTGAAGCTTGAAGCTGCATTAAGTTGAGTTGTTCATTTAATATTTTATAGATTCCTTTTAAAGATGATTTCAGCTGGAAAAGTACTACTCATAGCTGTTGTCTACACAGGTTTTGCTTGTCCTTGGAGCGGCAGGTGGAGTAGGATTGTCAGCTGTGCAGATAGGAAAAGTTTGCGGAGCAATTGTAATTGCTGTAGCAAGGTAAGAGATGAACCTTCAATTATTATATAAGTTTGCGTCTTTTTTTCCAAGAGTCTTCTTTTATTGCTTTGTAACGTTAGTCTCCTTTTTAGGGGATCACCCTTAGGCCTTTCATTCAAAAGTTTAGTTTGTTTCAAGATGATTTAAATGACTGCAAAATCCTCATATTGAAGGTCTGAAATACTTTTTAAAGAAACTTGTTACTTTTAAAATGCAATTAATGCATATATTACAAACGAAAGAGGAGCACGGAGCAAATGTGTTGAGTTTTTCAAGTATGTGCATTTCAGGGGACCTGAAAAAGAACGTCTTCTCAAGTCATTAGGAGCTGATCACGTGGTTGACTCTACAAGTGGCAATATAATATCTAATGTCAGGGAGTACTTGAAGTCAAGAAACCTTAAGGGAGTTGATGTTCTCTATGATCCTGTAGGGGGAAAGCTCTTGAAAGACAGCTTGAAGCTTTTAAACTGGGGAGCTAAGATTTTGGTCATAGGATTTGCAAGTGGAGAGATTCCTATCATCCCTGCAAATATTACCCTCGTAAAGGTAGCGCTGGCATTCTACACCTTACCAAAATGTTAGACATATGGCAGGACTTGTCTTGAAGTTCATTATATAGAGTGGAAATGCAGTTTTGATCCATAGCTGTTTTTTTCTCTTGTTATGAACTTTGAACTTGGCACATTCTAGCTCTTTTCGGTTTATTAGTATTTAATTACACTCTCAAGTCAATTTCCAAAACATGTTTTGCATATTACTTGTATTTTTGGGAAAATAATTATATGAATATTTAAAATCAAAACGTCAATCCTTTTCAATAGAGGTATTGCTACTATTTGAGATTTAGTGTAATCTGTTCTGACTCTCAATATTGCTTTCAGAACTGGACGGTTCATGGGCTCTATTGGGGAAGCTACAAAATTCATCAACCAGGTGTTTTGGTAGATTCCATGCAAGAGCTTCTATCATGGCTAGCGAAGGGCTTGATACATATTAACGTGTCTCATACATTCAGGCTGTCAGAGGTACTCTAATTAATATTCTACTCATAATGCATGAGGTTTTGAAGTGCCTTTTAAAGGAATTTCTTATCTATTATCATCCCTTTTGTGCTCAACATTTGCTAGTCTATTTAGTTGTTAAGAGTTTCTCATTTCTTCTTCCGACTAAGTTGTATATTCTAGTGTGGTTTCCTACAGTAGTTACATAGAAGTGAAATTTAGTAGCAGTATTTCAAAAAAACATCTTTGGGAATCTTCTAGAAATTTACTTGTTTAAACAAACATCTTGAGGGATATGTGCATAAAGTTAAAAATGCTGTTTGTTGATAGGTTAGGACCGTACACAAAACTTAACAGTACCTAGAGGATAGGCCGCGGACTGAACAGTCAGTCAATATACATATATATTTGGTGCTGAAAATGCTATTTATTGTTCTGTTGGTATCCTACTTAAATGTACTGTTAAATTTTCATTTCAATTTCATAACAAAAGCATATAAACAGGATCACTGAAAGATAGACAAGCACAACCATACAAAAGGAACACAAAGATTTATCCTGGGAAAACCCCAAAGGGAAAAACCCAGCAAAAACTTGCTCAATATAGATGCCCCAAAATGTAAAAGATAAAACCAACAAGGAGATCAAATCCTGATCTTCCTCCTTCTCCAGCTACTTCTCTCTCCTCCACTAATGCGCTACACAAGTGAGAGTGTGTGCTCCAAATGAGGAGCGCTACACCTCTATTTATATTCATCCGTTCACTTTAATTAACTCATCCGACATGTAGGCTCGAGTTAAATCATGTAGGCTTGAGTTACACATGTAGGCTCAAGTAACTACACTGAGGTGCTAATGACCCACCTTTACAATTAGAGGGGACTACCTCATGACTCTTATTAGTTCTTCCGATTAGAAGCATCGGGGTACAAAGTAATACAAGTGGTTCTCCCGGTAGGACCATCAGGGACCACAAAAAGATACATATAGAATATTCTTCGAAGTTACAATATTCAGGCTGTCAGAGGTACTCTAATTAATATTCTACTCATAATGCATGAGGTTTTGAAGTGCCTTTTAAAGGAATTTCTTATCTATTATCATCCCTTTTGTGCTCAACATTTGCTAGTCTATTTAGTTGTCAAGAGTTTCTCATTTCTTCTTCCGACTAAGTTGTATATTCTAGTGTGGTTTCCTACAGTAGTTACATAGAAGTGAAATTTAGTAGCAGTATTTCAAAAAAAACATCTTTGGGAATCTTCTAGAAATTTACTTGTTCAAACAAACATCTTGAGGGATATGTGCATAAGGTTAAAAATGCTATTTGTTGATAGGTTAGGACCGTGCACAAAACTTAACAGTACCTGGAGGATAGGCCGCGAACTGGACAGTCAGTCAATATACATATATATTTGGTGCTGAAAATGCTATTTATTGTTCTGTTGGTATCCTACTTAAAAGTACCTAGGCCTCAGGGTCCATAACCAATTGGTTGGTTAATCCATAGAAATGTTGAAATTCTTTAGCACCTTGTAACGGTCCTAGTCCGATTTCTAACCTACCTTATTAAGGAAACCAGAAAGCTGAAATCTCTATCAAAATTGTAAATCTAATATCTACTAAATACTAAAACACATCTTAGTGAAGAAAGTAACCACAAGTACACAGATCTGAAACTCAAATCACATGACTTTTTTAAAATAGGGAATGCACTTTAAGCTTCACACTCTACTTTTCGCTCACAGTTTCTACTCTGAAAACTGAATTGAATTAAAACCTATACCCGTGACTTCTCATTCATAGACTAGGAGGTATAATGAAGGTGGACACATGCATATAACACCTTAATTGAAATAAACCTAAACTCTAGATCTAATCCTGGCCTTTTTATTAGTGCCTCAACCTGCATGAAAAGACTATTCCTAGGAGGGTGCTTCCACTAGAGGAGAGTGCAAGCATGTGTGCATCTGCCCCTTCTAGGGATTTGCCCCATCTATTCTTGGAAACTTTCCACATGCCAAGCTGTAAGGGCTCAAAATTATAATTACAGACTAACTTCCAATAAGAGTACTATATAATTAAACAATCAAAATATATATATATATTCTTAATTGTTTGCAACATGGAATTTTACCATTGAAATGAATATAGTAACAACAGAATTAATTTTACTAAATAAATTCACAACAATAAAATATTCAGAGCAATATGATTCTCACAAAGAAATATTTCAAACAGAAAATATTCAAAAAACCTAGGACCACCGAAAGACATACCTGAACCCACGAATTAGACTTACAATTGCACATTTAATTCCACAAGGATGTCCATCAACTCAGCAGCAGCTCTTCAAGAACATGGTGGCAGCTGTTGGAAACTGTTTGTAAGGGACCGCTCTCCTCCCAACCAACCCCTTAGTCATAGACTGAGAGTTCCCGAGCCCTCACTCAGCAATACCAAGCTAGCTAAATCTCATAATCACAATCCTATTTTACCCTCGGCCTCCAAATCTCCATCTCCATAGAACCCCACCCCCAGACCAAAAACCCAAAGAAAGAGCATAAAAACCAAAAATACCCCCTCTACTCCCCCGAAAACCAACATGAACAAGCTTCTCCCCAACTTTTCCTCAATTCCATCATTTATGCAAGTGAATTAGATAATTAGTTAATTTAGAGGTATTTTTGCATGGGTGCCAAGTGGCTCCCATGCACCTCACTTTTCTTAATCACATTTAATTAACTTAACTAAGATTTATTAGCTAATGTTAATGCTTAACCTTTTATTTATTTACTATTTCGTTTTCTATTCAAGTTAAATAATATCTACTTTATTATTATGGTCCTAATAGCTAACTTAGTCTTCTAAAGCTTAATTAATCTTAATTAATCTATTGGGGTGTTACATGAGTCTTCAAGAAACTTCGCCCCGAAGTTAAGTTCCCCATAGAGATAGGTTCACTACACAGAATAGTATCACAAAATAATATAATACTCATTTAATTAGTGTATATATATATATAATACTATTGTGAAGATAAAAACTCTTGCGTGTGACCAGTACGCAAGAATTTCTTCCTTTCACTAATACAGTCAACGCCCTAATTACAACATGCTCTTGTTTAATTACCTAGGGTATAATATGCAACCATTCATACAAGTTATGCATTAACTTCATCATATACTTCATAAACAGAACATAAACAATAAGAATGAATAGATATAATTCAAAACCAACTCAATGAGACAAAAAGACATAACACATCCCTTGCTCAAGTCTCCCTTATTCCTTACTCACCCTCTCCCCGAGAATCATACCACCCAAGCAACCTCCATAACCCTTCACGCCAACACTCTGGGTGGTCTCGCTCGCCCATGGCATGATCCCTCTACTGTAACCTATCTGCAGATAGTACAGTAGGCATTGGAAGCTTCATGGTTAGCATAATTGTTAAACCGATCTATGGACGTCATCGACTGCACTGGATTTTGGTCTACTTTTGGTATCTATTTTGAACTCATTGGCCGTACCGGATTTTGGTCACATCTGGTCACCTCATCGACCACACCAGATTTGGTCAAACAGGCATCTCGAAAGGTTGGCCCTGACTCCCTCCATATCCTTCCAAGGCAACCAACCCTAGGCATTAGAAGTCCTCCATATACCTCCCTCTATTGCTGGTGTACCTCAAGCTGTGGACTTCCAGTATTATGCCTCATCGGCCACACCATATTTTGGTCGACCAGGCGTCAGAATCATAGCTAGCAAGGTATTATTGAGTGAGTTGCTCCCACGAGATTGTGGTTTTTAAAATGCCTCAACCTCGAAGGCCTTAGAGTGGAATTCCAGTAATCATATAGTCGATCATTAATCATCGCAAAAGAAATCCAAATACATTACGACATCACTTCCTAATAATTTCTTATCCATAAACCAAGTGCAGTTTCAAAAATCAAGAAACCCATGCTACTACAAGCCCTCCCCCATCATAATGTAAGATGCCATTATCATCTATACTCAATATATATACTAATGAACCAATTACGCATCACATTGATCAAACATAATATCAATACATTACTGATGTTTTATGTTTTGGCAATCATGAAGTATTAAGGGCAGACATGTATACTAGCATAAAATACCCACATCTTCTGGACTATGATATGTCAAGTAATATTCAGCCATACTATTAGTCTTAATGCATGACGTCACAATATTCGTCATTGTGCCATCTATATAATGAAGCCATTAATTAACATTTCATCATCACATACAAGGACATAAAATATGCAATAACATCGTATGAAATCACAATCCCACTCAGTTTCAATATCATCATATATATATATATTTCAGAAACATTATCAATGCAAATGTAACTACATTGTGGATCAATATCATACCATGAAATATAATATATTCAACAATTATGCACAGCCAATGAACACCTCACCTCAACATATGTAATGGAACACTGTGCATTCATTTAAACAACATAACATCATGAATAATTTATAAAAATAATCATCTCTAACATATAGAATACTTAGAACCAATCTTGAAAATTCATACCATACTTTAATAAACCATAACCAATTTTATATGAATAATTAACAATATATACTAATGCTATAGAAAGATATCATACCCCCACTTAGAAGATTCTTTAGATCATTTTATGCTCATAAGATATATTTCCTAAATTATTTATTCAAGGAAAATATAGAACAATCAATACTCTCACTAAATTGAATTATTAATATATATTAATGCTAGAAAAAGATATCATACCCTATTTAGAAGATTCTTTAGATCCTTTTATGCTCATAAGATATATTTCCTAAATTATTTATTCAAAGAAAAAATAGAACAATCAATACTATCACTAAACTTTAAAATTAAATTGAATTATTAATAAAAAATTCTATTAATTCGATAACATTTACCTTAAAACATTTCACAAATCCATATTAATATTTTCCAAAATTTTATACTGACACTCACTATATGTATTTGTGTTTTGAGTAACTTTGATTATAACAAGACCATGGGGTTTAGAGCAATTGAGATGAGAAGTTGGAAATGGAAGGTCACAAGTTTAAAATCCTCCTTAGGTATTTGCTTAAAAAAATGTTGATTATAACAATTTATAGTTTGGGTATAATAATATTGTAAGTAATCTAAAATGTACTATTTTAAATTTTGTTTTGGCATGTTGTTAATACACATGTCACCTAGATGACACATCTTCATTAGATGACACTTATTGCATTTTTGCTTGTGATGAAGAGCTAGGCATTAAGGGATTGCCTTATGTTTGAAGAACTTTTGACATCCCCTCTAAGGACATCGTTATATCCATTCCACGTCGATTACTTCATTAATGGTTTGTAATATTGAATGATTCTAAGGAAGAATTTTCTAAATATTTTTTAAACATAAGAACATGAACATGAACATAACTATCTATATTTTAGATATTTATATAAAAAACATGCTTATTATTGTGTCGACTCTAAAGAGATTCATTAATATTAATAATATTTTACAAGTATTAACAATACTAAACATCATATTTATTTAAACATCATATTTATTTATTTATGTTTCTAGATACTATTAATTTTTTTTTAATATCTTAAAATTAAAATCTTCTTTATAATATTTTAATTAAGATTTATATAATTTTACTAGCCATGATATCATTAATATATGAAAAATCACTTTTTTTTGTTTCCTTCGACATCACTTTTTTTTCTTTCAAATATGACATGAAATATAATTTTAATCAATAACAAGCAGCTTCAATTTGTATAAATATTTTCTAAAATGTTTAAAACTAAATTATAAAGTTAAATATTTGATTTTTTTAAAATAATTGACTTTTGCTTTAATTAATAGAGATATTTAACATAAAAAGGAGCATTTAGAATTGTTAGAAATTATATTAATATAAAAAAATAAAAACAAAAAATAATAATCTGTTCATTTAGTCATTCTCATACATTAATGATATACGTTAGGACATGGGTAGATATTACTCGATAATGGGCCACTGTACAACCGGTGATTCTATTTTGATTTGAATCGATTCGATTTTTAATTTGATTTTTTTTTTCCGATTTTTAATTTGAATATTTTTCCAATTTGATTTTATAATAGTAGTTTACTGCTGATGTTTTTCTTTCTCACGTAACTTACAATTACCCATTGTCTACCTCCCAATGATGTATATATTAAAACTAAAAATGATGGCACCTGGTATCATCATAAATCAAGATTCAATATTAAGTCCAATGTTAAAATAAACCAGAATGCCGTTTATATTATTACTTTCTTTCAAATTTTATTATTTTTCAATTCAAGATGCCTATGCATTTCCTAAACATAACCTTACTTAGATGCTATAAAGTTTATTTACTTATATGATGTTATTAATCTAATTTTTCATGATTGTAACTAAGCATTGCCGTATGCTTATGTGGTTGACTATAATTTGTTAGCATATTCAAGAGGAGTAATCCTTAAAATAACTTTAAGTAATGTACTTAATGATTGAGGTTGGCCTGGGTTGAAAGGAATGCCTACAATGGAATGGAATTAAATTAGTTGAGTCTTGATGTGACTCATGTATGAGGTCACATAGCAAATATTATTTTTTAAAAAGACAAGTAGAGAAATTAGTTATGTAATGAAATGAAAGTGAAGTTAGATAATTGAGGTTGGCCAGGAATGCATACAATGGAATGGAATTAAATTAGTTGAGTTTTGATGTAAGGTCACATCGCAATATTATTTCTTAAAAAGATAAGTAGAGATATTAGTTATGTAATGAAATGAAAGTAAAGTTAGAGTGAAAAAATAAAAGTTATAAAATGTGAGAATATTATAATTATTAATCATTAATTAATGTAAAGTTAAAATTAATAGAAATTCAAAATTAAACTAAATAAATTGAAATTAAATATTTCAAATCAAGTTAAATTCAAATTCTTGTAGCAAATGGAACATGATGACATAACCTAATCCTTGCCAATATTGAACAAGGTCCACCATGCTCTTTTACAATGAACACATTGCACACTATTTAGTAAATAGATGGTTACGGGAAGAATTTGCCAAAAGATTGCACTTCGTCTTGGAGATTGGACTAGAAAACCCAGAGCTTTCTAATCAATTAGAAGGACTTGATATAGGAGCACTTGGTATTCTTAGAGCTATCTTAAAATAGCCCTGCTTTTAAATTCCATTATTTAAGATTTATTTATTTTTTTGGCATGTAGATATTATTTTTTTTAATAATAGGTTATCTAGATTTAGGGAAATAGTAGATAAAAATAGACCTGAGTTATAATTAATGGGTCATTTTGATCTTTGAGGGTTGGCAGAGAAACTCTCAGATAAAAGACTTATGATTTAATGAAGAAGAGACCGATGGAAGACTGCTGTCACGGTGACGTTTGAGCAGATTTAGTGGGTGTTGTCTTTTGGCTTGCAATGCTTAGTGATCTGTTGTTGTATGTTCTTTCTTACATTACTATTCAATGGGATTACTTGTGGCTCTAAAATGCAATCCAATCGTAAACAAAATTTGAATAGCATAGATACTAATTACATGCTCTAAAATAGATGAGAGTTCATCCACACTCTAAAGAAAAGGTAAAACATAATCTTCTCTTGAATAAATTATTTGTTTGCAATTTGGCCAAATACTTAATTATATGAAACGTTGTTGACTACAAGATGTAAACAAATCATTAGAGGAAATTTGAGGTCTAAAATGGGCCTCCTAAAGAAAATAATAAAATAATATTTATTAATTTTGGAGGAAGAAAGAGAAAAACTACTTTTTTTGTTCGTATTTTCAACATATCTCCTTGTGTTTTCACTCAAATTTCGATCGGGAGTGCTTGTTGGATGCAGAATATAATTTCGCATCCAACGAGTACTCACATTGCATACTTTTGACGGACCCCTCTACCCCCAAAACAAGAAATACCTGAAAAAACGTGATGACGATGTCAATGTCCATCATCACGTTTTTTCAGGTATTTCTTGTTTTTGGGGTAGAGGGGTCCGTCAAAAGCATGCAGTGTGGGTACTCGTTGGATGTAGAATTAAATTCCGCATCCAACGAGCCCTCCCGATCGAAATTTGAGTGAAAACACAGGGAGATATGTTGAAAATACAAACAAAAAAATAGTTTTTTTTATGACAAATATGTCAATTCAACCATTATAGTTGACTTATTTTATTGAAATTCTATTGGTTCTTGAATTCCAACTCACAAGACTTTATTGTTGGTTCATTTTCTTATAAGGCCCATTTTAGACCCCAAATTTCTTCCAATGGTATTAATTTACAAGCACATCATAATTGTAAGGATTTGTGTAGTAAAATGTAGTAACATATACCTTGCGTGAATCGATGTCAACAAGAGCAGATCCATTGGCAAAGTTATACTGCACAAACGAGGAACTGAACAAAATCCAAGCTTAGAACCTCGAATTGTCATCTTGATAGAATCCCACCCTAGACTAAAAAAATCCCAAAAAAGAGCATGAAAACCAAAAAGACCCTTCCACTCCCCAAAAACCAGCATGAACAAGCTTCCCCTAAGTTTCCCTCAATTCCATCATTTATGCAAATAACAATTACTTGCTCTAAAATAGACGAGGGTTCATCTCCACACCCTAAAAAAAAGGTAAAACATAATCTTCTCTTGAAAAAATTATGTGTACAATTTTTGCAAATACTTGATCATATGAAACATTGACTACAAGAATGTAAACAAATGTATTAATTTACAAGCACATCATAATCGCAAGGGTTTATGTGGTAAAATGGTAGTAACGTATACCTTCTGTGAATAGATACCAACAAGAGCAGATCCCCAACCACCATTGGCAAAGCTAAACTGCACAATGGAGGAACCGAACAAAATCCAAGCTTAGAATCCCAAATCTCCATCTCCACAGAACCCCACCCCAGACCAGAAACCCACAGAAAGAGCATGAAAATCAAAAAGACCCGTTCCGCACCCCCAAAAACCAGCATGAACAAGCTTTCCCAAATTTCCAAATTAGATAATTAGTTAATTTAGAGGTATTTTTGCATGGGTGCCAAGTAGTTTCCATGCACCTCACTTTTCTTAATCACATTTAATTAACTTAACTAAGATTTATTAGTTAATGTTAATGCTTAACCTTTTATTTATTTACTATTTCGAGTTAAATAATATTTACTTTATTAGTATGGTCTTAAATCTAATAGCTAACTTAGTCTTCTAATAGCTTAATTAATCTTAATTAATCTATTGGAGTGTTATACAAACACCCTAACTAACTGTGCATGCAACCATTGACTAAAGAAAACTTAGAAATAAAACTGGACTGCTAAATATACAACGTATTAAAATTGGATCTAAAATGAGGATGGTGCATGCGTCGTTATCTCTTTCTTCTCCAAAAGCATGCATGTGCCCTCTATCTCTCTTTGCCTCCATAGTGCCCTTCATTATTGCTATACAGAATTGCTGAAGGAGGCATACCACTACTGTTGTCGTTAAGGCTGCTATGCAATTGCAAACCACTGTACATAATATTTGTTAAAGTACCTGCCAGTGTACCTTCATTACCTCTTTCTTCTCGAAAAGCATGCATATGCCCTCTATTTCTCTTTCCTCTGTAGTGCCCTTCATTATTGCTGTACAGAGTAACAGAATTGCTGGGGGAGGGCATACCACTACTGTTTTCATTAATGCTGCCGTACACTACAAACCACTGTACAGAATCTTTGTTGGAGTTACCTGCCACTGTACCTTCTCTGCATGGGCCCAGATTTTCTCGGCTTGCTGTTGACAATAATGGTGCTCTGTTGGACACTTTCTAAGGTACTAAAGTCTGCTCTCTCTTACCAACGCAACCAAGCAAAATGTTTTTGTTGGACAAACATAAGATACTCCAAGGAGAGAGTGACAACATTAATTACCAGCAGTTGGCACACAAATCGAGGCATCGTACAACAACATTAATTGCTGTGACAGTACAGCAGGTTGCATAATTTCCTAGGCAGATCTAGGCACGAATTTTGAGGTAGCATGGGCACAAAATTTGAGGCAGCATTTAAGTGAATAAGTGGGCACAAATTTCGAGAAGGAAAAGGACAGAACTAGGCATGAATTTCGAGGTCCATACGGTACGATTTCTGACAATTCGTACACTGCTGGGTTGGCACGAATTTCAAGGCGGGTTGCACGCATTTTCAGGCAGCTTGTGCACAGTTTTTGAGGCAGCCTTCTGATTGTTGGTTGAGATAAGTTATACTTGGAAATTATTAATTTGTTGTACATTTCATTAAGAAGAAATAAAAATTACTCTCTCAAATAGGTTTCCCCCTGGTGGGTTTTTCTTGGGAAATTTGCCAAAAATATGATGTCTGAAAATTTTCCTGTGTGACTGTCAGTAATTTTCTGTTTCATACATTAGTGAATTTTTTCAGTGTTTCATGTACAATTTGTTTATGAGAAATCAATTCATCTACAACAGAAATGTTTATTGGGTTGTATTACGCTGCATCTGTACCCAACGCACCTTCAGGTGTACCCCAGGGAGAGAGCCAATTTTTCAACCAGGAGGGGTGTTATCGAGCAATGGTGGTCATGACTGGGCCCTTTGGTTTTTCCTTTAGGAGTACTATGGCTTAATGGCATTGTTGATTGCCCTTTGTGTTGGGGTTTTTAACCTCGTGGTTGGTGCCTGGGCCTCCTAAGGGTTGACTATTGGGTCACATGGTCCCATATCCTATTTGCGTGCTCAGGTGGCCTTTGCTTCAGCTACGAGACATTTGTCTCCCGTCACAGTCACTTAGGACACCCTCTTGGCCCTTCAGACAACTGACACCTTCTCTCCTTGGCCTTATCTTCTCAGAGGAAGTCATCCTCCACGCCAGGCCTTCTTGATGCTTTGAGGAGGGCGTTGAGGGAATTTACAACAATATAGGGGTTAGATGGGGTATAACGCCCTCCCTCCAACTCACTCCAGCCTTTTGTTCGGAGTGATTCGCTTATTTGAGCAGATTTTGGCACCTAGGAGAAAAATACCCCAGGTAGCCTACCTTGAGCCTACATAATGGCTATATTTTATTATTATTTTGTTATAATTTTAAGTTGACATTTTATAATTGCAAATTGACATTTTAAAGGCATGTCGGACTGGATTTTATTTGTAAAAGTGAGTATGAGATCATATAAATAGATCTCCTGACTTCATTTTTAAAACAAGACACAGTGGATAATACACTATGCATTTGTTTTACCCTTGCTAGGGCTCTTTGGAGAGATGTGCCCCTCTTGAGGAGGATTTTCTGGGTTAATGCAGGCTTTTTTTGGTGATCTTTGGTGAAATTCTTTTGTTAGGTGATGTTTTGATTTGTTGGCTAAACATGAGCACTTGGAGGCAAGGCTTCTTATCTCTTTGTTTGAATGTTGGTAGATGATGCATGTTCAAGACTAAATGGTAGCCTTAGTGTTGCATTTTCTCCTATAATAAGCCATTTCCAGCCTTCTTATCATCTTAGCAAGTTGAGGCACGTCTCCTTGTGAGAGTCCTCTAGGTTTTTTCCTTAGTTTTTCTAGGATAGTTTCCTGACCTAGGATCTTTTTATCACAGATCTTGTAGTTTCCCTGTAGAGTAATCCTATACAGGATGGCAGAGGGGGTAGGCAACCAAAGCCGCGACCTACGAATACTCTAACCCCCAAAAGATGGATGGTTGTCACGCCGGTTAGGATATCCTTTGCTTTATGCCACTGAAGAAGCCCAAGTGACAATGGGGGAAACCCAAACCTATCCTGAAAGGACAGACCTAAAGCAAGTCATCAGATCAAACCCTAATGGAGAATACGTAAGGTGAATGCTTGAAACCCTAGATGTAAGAGAAAAACCACAAATTAAGGAGTTGCTTGAGTAGAGGTTGTTAAGGATGCTGGTAATGTTACTCGAGCAAGATAACACAGTGACTTATGGAATTAATTATCAGATCTAGGATCAGTGTGTTTGTTCAAACGATCAAACCTGGGACCTTGGGGGAATTTAAACAGAAATATAGAAATTTCTCAAGGTGTGGTTGAATCGGAGAATTAAGGATTTTAACACACTTACTTGGATGACAGATTCAACAATATGAAAAAATCCAAGTGAAACTGGAAAAAGACATAGGGAACTTTCTCCTCTAAGGACCAGTGCCTGGAGATGGGAAAATGAAGTCCAATGATGACGCATAGGAGGGAGAGGAATTTATTAGGATGGTCAACAAAACCCAGATCGTTGAATTTGCAGATTCCCAGTGCAAATCGATTCAGTGATTTTTCATAATTTCTAAAGAGGATTTTTCAGTGAAAATTGGTGATGGGCAATGCATGCTGCCAGATTAAGAGGGGTGCTTTCTCCTCTAAGGACCAGTGCTTGGAGATGGGAAAATGAAGTCCAATGATGACGCATAGGAGGGAGAGGAATTTATTAGGATGGCCAACAAAACCCAGATCGTTGAATTTGCAGATTCCCAGTGCAAATCGATTCAGTGATTTTTCATAATTTCTAAAGAGGATTTTTCAGTGAAAATTGGTGATGGGCAATGCATGAAAAAATCAAAAGTCAGAGAACTTACCTGGGAAACGTAGCTGGATCATGTTGATGAGTTCCTCGATGATGAAGAATGCTATTCTTCCGATCAGACGAGAATTTTGAGCAAGATCTTGATGGAGTTCTGCTTCCGTCAATGACCTTAGCACCTCCTTCAATCTGCCAATCCAAAGAAAATCAATTAGAAAGACAATCGAACGAGATCTGAAGTGTAAAGAGAGAGTACAAGAAGTAAGAAGTCATGAAGTAGTAATCACTCCCTGATACACAAAACACGAGTGTCGGCCCAGAGTGAGTCCCCCCACCAGTGCGCCTTCCTCAAGTGCGCCTGCTTCAACCTGCAGATGGATGGGTGCAAGAAAATGTACAAGATCTATCCCGGTTTAATCTCAATGTAGAAGAATAACAATGCTAGTCATCATCTCATTCATTCATCAAACAAGACACGAGAGTGTAATCCCAGAAAAATCTATTTATTCAATATTCCGGTGTCAGGGCTCATGCTTTACAATGGGGAGGGTCTCGTCTTTATATAGATTTTGAGATATGTAAACCCTAACTCACTTTTGCATCCAACGGTTGAGATTATAACATCATCAATGGTGGAGATCAACTTTACAAGGATCACACATGAATCACGTTGACTAGATCAAGGGGGGGTGCACTTTTGCCCAATAACACCTTGTCTAAGTCAAAATAAAATATAACATAAGATGTGATCATGATAATACATCAAAAAGGGGGTCACTAGGGGCTTAATTCACCCTAGGCCCCATTACAACCTCATATCATAAGATATAACAACATAATACATCAATTGGCCAAGTTGAGGGGCGCCCCTTGGGGGACGTCCTTACTGGCTAAGCCAAGATAAAATAATTCAAACAAAAATGCTGACTGAAACTGCAGAAGAATTATCCGGGGAGCCAAACTACATCATCTGACAAGTTTCCAAGCCATTTCCTCGACCCAACAGGCCAAATCAATTTTTTCAGTGAATTCCTTAGTTCATTTTCTAGTGGTACATCCTATGGAACTGAATAAAATCACCATAACTTTGTCTAGGCTGAGAACTGGGTCAAAGTGACTGTTCTGGATGATCCGGAGACACAGAAGAATGGTATAAGTGACTACTAATACCCCCTAGAACACTGCAATGTTCTAGGAGAACCAAAATCACTGCCATCTGTAATAAAATTTGATCATTTGGCCAATAATAAAGTGATCATAATCACTGATCATGAGGTATGGGGCCAAATTCTCAAACCTGAAACAACAGTATTGGTCTTGGGCATGTCTGGAACAAATATAAGCAATGTTGTTTTTTGAGTCATTACCTTGAGAACCGTGTTTGACTTGGTCAACTGGGTTGACTTGGTCAAAGTACCCAAACTAGAGGTGAGATCCTGTACCAATATGACCCTGCATGCATCCAAGGTAAGAAATGCTCTAATGGTGTATATCAAAACCCAACTTAAATCATGTTATTCATAATCATGCTGACAACAACAATAATAATAAGTAAGATATACCTGTGCCTTTGAAAAATCTTGGAACCTTCTCGAAGTCTATTGTGCATGCCATACTTACAAAGTTTAAACAGTGTGCTAATGTTGGGTGAGGATGGAAAACAAGGCTAAGGCAAAGGGAGATGACTTATAACTGACCTTGACCATATGATTTCTCAGAATGATGACAATTACACACGACTACAGTGACATATTCATGACAGATGAACATTAGGGGATGGTGGTGTCTCACAAATGGATGAGATAATCTGAAAAGAGCCCATTCACCTCTAACAACATGTATACATCTCACATCCAAGCTAAGAAACAAGCTCCGTGAAGATCTTTACTAGGACCCTTGTGTTGAGTACACAAGAACTGTAATGCAGAGATTCTAGAAGACACTGTGAATTAGTGGTCCCTTGCCCCATCTCACATCAAAACCCGCAGGCTCCGTGACGAATTAATCATTACATTTCAATAGTGGCCAACAGTCTTTAGATTTAACATTTGTTTATCCATTGCTTTTTCTTTAGGCCTTTCGCAATTTTATTTTATAGCCCTTTTTTGAGTTGTGTCTAAAGACACATTTTGCATTTATTTGAGGGCTTTTCATTTCAACAGATAGAATTTATAGCACATAATACATGTAATGATGGTAGACACATTGCTTCAAGTTTAAGCTGACACTCTTCAGGATAACTCAGATCCGAGACACAAAAAACATGGGATCTATCATGCATAGGGGTCAAAGTGGGGAAAGTGATCTTCAATCTCATAAGTCTTGATCAAGCTAAAGTCATGGGTTAAGGATCAATCATGGATGAACTGGATGGACGAGGACAAATGACACATCGAACCAACATAGCACTAAAGTTTAACATTTGTATAAGGCATGGCATGAGCAACAGTCTTCAACATCAAGTACTTCGATCAATCTTAGCACAAGTTCAAGCATTAATACATATATAAGCATAGGTCACCATGATCATCCTAACAAGACAAGCCTAGGTGTTTGATATACATCATAAAGCAAAATCAAACCAAGGAAACATATCCCTGATCTCCCCATATATACTTGTCTCCATCTAATAGGGCCCCTTTGTAACTGTGTGTACCATATCTGATCTGCTACTTTGCTCAAATGAACTAGGTCATCACTGGAAGCATCTCAATGGACTAATGAATCTCGGTCTTGGCAAGGAAACTCTACTGAACAAGGCTCTGAAATGGATGAGGCTGCAATAATCCATTCTAAAACCCTATGTAAAAAAATACATCGGAATCAAATAAGAGATAGATCTATATGCTGCATCATGGTATCCCAGCTGCAAATGTATCTGTTATAACAGATCTCTTCCTCTCTAGGTTAGCCATCCTCCCTAGATGTCCTAGGTTTGGTAGGGCTTTTGCTAGGGTTGGTCTTCCTTTGCTAGGGTTGGTCTTCCTTTGTCTTCGCACCTTTCTTCTTCCAAAAATCTAGTCTAGGGTTAGTTTTTAGGTTAGTGTAGACCTAGATTAGGGTTAGTCTTCCCCAAAACATCTAACGTAGACCCTAACAACCTGCTTTTACCTCCCTTTTAACCCTCGCTTCTACTTCTTCCACCTTCGCTATCGCTCCTAGCTCCTTCTCTAACCTTTGCTACCCTCCTTTGACCATTCACTGCCTTAAACCAAACCCTTTCCTAAACCCTTGCAGCCCTAGTCTAGCCCTCGCTTGCCCCTTTACAAGCTTTTAGCAGCCTCGCCCTAGTCTTCCACACCTTCGCTAGGGTCCCCTTTCTCTCGACACCCTTCCCTAAAGCCTTTCCCCTACCTTGGTTTCCCCCTAACAACCTTCCATTTAGTCCTAACAGACCTTGGGTCTGCCCTAAAGGCAACCCTTTGGCTGTTTCTAAATCCCCGCACCTGCTGCTGTTAGCAACAGTCCCCTTTCCTCTCCTTCACTGCTTTCCAAACGGCCTTAACAGGGCTTGTAGCAAGCTACGCTAGCTTTCCTATTCACCCATGGTTGCTCACTTCCTTACCTTCTCTCCATTCACAGTTTGTTGTTCCAGCAACCCTCATCACTCTTGGTCACCATTTTTGTGATAGTCCTTTACCATCCTACATGGTTTCCCTTTATAGTGGAAGCCCTCCTATCTACGTAAAACTTGTCCTTACTTCAGTCCTTCTAATGCCCACACACAACAAACTGGCAACTCGTTAACTAGTTACATGTAGCAAGTTTGGATTATATTTTGAAGAAAGCACAAACACTTTGCTAGTGTACTGTATGTGCATGTTTTGACTTGATGTAAGTCACTGAAATATCACCATATTTCTGTACTTACTAAACACACACTGTCTGCAAATAATTACACATATACACACATCTACTTCAGACTTTGTGTTAGTTATTGCAAGTATGAAATTGGTACAACTAAATGCACATATTAAATGCCTTCATGAATGTTAATACATAACTGATACCTTGATGTTCATACTTTGTTTCAAATGGTTAATGCTATTGATGATTGCATACTAAAGGAATGATGATAACTCTAAGGGACTGATATCATGATAATACTTGTGGTTAACATTAGTTACACAACATTACACATTTCAAGCAATTGATTGTTTCCTTATCATTGGACAACTGAGTGAATACATTGTTAATTGCACTTATATATTTCACATATGCACATAGTACACTCTCTAATTTGACTCCAATAAGGCACTGGTCATTTACATCCTCGAAAGAGAATATCTTTTAATGTCTAATTGTTATTTCAGAGTTGTACTATGGCTTCCCCTTAGGAGGATTAGGCTTCCAAAGCAATTGGGAGAAGTGACCAAGGTGATAGTGGTCGCTTCCTCCTTATATGTTTACCGGTGGCTTGGACTGCCATTTCAATTGGTAATAGGTTGGGCATTAAACAATGAGCAAGAGACTTGAAACCGGGGTGGGAAATGACACTTAAAAATTAACATAGTATCAGAGTTGAGTTGAAGAAAGGGACAAAAATCAGATTTGTGAATTTTCAGACAATTAGTGGGTCTTCTTTTGTTAGTGAACAACCTTTGTTGGATTTTAAATTTACATTGAAAAGGCCACTGCATTAAGGTTGGAGGATAAGATTAATGGGGCTGGGAATTTTGTCCCATGGAAAGTTAGGATAGTGCTTATATTGAAGGAAAATGAACTTTGGGATGAAGTGGTTCATAGTACACAAGCAAATCTTATTACAGTTCCCACTTCCACCGATGCGCAAGCACTTGCAGCCTTCAACAAAAAGGATATAAAAGCTAGAAGGATCATTCTAGATGCAGTTAAAGACCATGTTATCCCACATATTTCAAGCAAAGACCGTGCCTATAAGATGTGGGATGCTTTGACCAACTTGTACCAGAGTTCGAATGAGAATCGAAAAATGGTACTGTGAGAGAAGCTGAAGAGCACAAGGATGGCTACATCTGAAAATGTAGCTTCTTACCTTACTAGGATTTCTCAGGTGAGAGACGAGCTTGCCGCAGTTGGGGAGAAGGTAGATGGTAGTGAGCTAGTGAGGAAAGCTGTGAATGGCATGACATAGCCATGGACTGTTTTCGTGGAGGCTATAGTTGCAAGGAAGAACTTGCCTTCTTGGGATAGACTGTGGGATAATTTCATGCAGGAGGAGACCCGTAGAGGTCTTGTGCAGGGTAGCTCATCAAACGGTAAAGGGGAAGAAGAGAACGTTGCCTTGTCAGCTACAAGAAAGAAGTCGAAGAAGGGCCCTAAGGGAGGGGCTAAGCAGAAAAGAGGTGAACAAAAGAAGGACCTAAGCAGAGTCAGTTGTTATGCATGCTATGCATTTGGCCATTATGCTAGCCAATGTCCTAACAAGAAGAGGGGCAAGTTGGAGAAGGAGGAACATGTTGCAGCTACAACAGAGATCGAGAGTTACGCTGCAAAGTTCGTGAAATAATTCTCTCGTCACAGTTGTTTCGAGTTGCGGCAGTAGTAGACCTATGGATGCAGGGAAGTGGATAGTTGAGAGCGCGTATTGTGAGCACATGACTAGGATGCGAGATGCATTCCCCACTTTAGAGACTATTCCAAAGCAACTCATTGTTATTAGGAATATATCACCTTCTGCGGACAAAAGCTGTTTCTCTGGTCTGAATGGTTCAGATTCAGAACAAATGAGTGAATAACTCGGTTGAAGACCTTCCCTGAATGTTAAAGACGCCTAGAATGTAACTTTGATGAAGGACCTGTATACCTGTAAAACATATCAAACATACAAAGACATCAAAGCTAATAGAAAACAATCTACACATCCATATTAGTGACTAAGGAATCCAATAACATATATGTGAGATTAACGCAACAAACATGTGTGAAGGAAATCAACTTTGCATTAGAAAATAAATGAAAGAGCTTACAACCATGTGCTTTAGTGCCGATACACTCCTTCACAAGACTAGCACCTTGTCCCTGATAGCTCCAACTTGCTCCACAATTGCTTTTTGATGGATCAGGCTAGGGTATCAATTCAACAGCATAACTCTACTATTCTTCTCTCTCCCTCAACCATGGAGTATGAGCTTGTATTTATAGGGCACAAATGGATAGGATGGTTGAAAGATTGGTGGGTGAGGTGGCCACAAGATCTTACAAAGAGGGATCTCGACCTTAACCAACCCAAGTGAGTAGGGATAAGGTTAGACATGAGGCTCTTGTTCTAGAAGCCTCGAGAAAACTCCTTTTTTTTCACTTTTTACCAAGGGCACCGCTTATACCCCTTTATGACAGAGCAGTGATGGGTAGGAACCAAGCCAGCAACATGGGTCAAAGGCGGTGGCACCGCTTGGTTCTCACACAACTAAAGCGGTGCTGAACAGGGTATCGCTTATCTGCTTGAGGGTAGAAGTGGTGCTGAACAGGGTACCGCTTATCTGCTTGAGGGTAGAAGCGATGCTGCAATTTTATATGTTGGAATCAACACCTAAAGTAGGATTCTCTTCAAGTTTGGGATTTGAGGGCAAATGTCTGTGTTAGGGATCCTATCACATGCTGGTGACAGATTTTGAGTGTAACAGAATGCCCCCCAAAGCATGAGGCTAGAGGGATATGATAGGCGAGAGCTTTGATAGAGCAAGTTATCACTTCAAGGTAAGAGCCAGCTTGATGGGAGAGTGCCATCGAACAGGCTTTTGCAATACATCAATATTTTGACTCATGAATAGATATTCATATAACTTCATCATGGTTGTAGACCAATACAAGACAAATCCATGAGAGGGATAAATAACCATGGCTACTAGAATACATCGTAGATCCATGTGATAGAGGACTCAAACTTGGACATAGCTACCAGATATACAACGTAGATCTATGTCATACAGACGCAAATTTGAGCATAGCCATGACCATACAAATGTGGATCCATGTTGGTACTTCATACAATATACTCCATTGCAACCTGGGGAGCAAGCTATGAGCGCTTAACAAATACCCAGGGTCTTCATCTCGTTTTCCACAAAGTACGATTCTATCCATGTAATTATAATGTTATGAAGTCGAACATGGTAGAAACCATTTGATTACCGGTCAATGAGGTGAACCGTTAACAAGTGCGAGGGAAATCACCATTGATGTCAATGATTCCCAAGGTACCCTAGTACAATCTACTGAGTGTGAATAGATGTCTTGGTGTCGAATACCCAGCAGAGTCTTCCGATCAAAGGCCAATGATGTGAACCTTTGTCGATAGCGAAAGAATCTGTCATTGAGGCATACAGATCTCAAAGTACTAAATTTGTTTCTAAGTCTATTTCCTGGATGATGAGTTGATGTTGATAGGAATAGTCTCGTCGAAGGAGGGCCATGATGAATCCTACATCGACGACACGAAACTTGGAACAAAATTTTGGAATATCGTAGTTAATGTAACCATAGGATTGACTCAAAGTACTGACACAAAGGCTGTTTTAACTGCAGAGGCAAACTTCTTTCTTCCTTTGAACATTGGGCGGCACGACAAAAGACTTGGCAGCATGACTAGACCAGGCAGACACACAATGCGACAGTAGACAATGCATTCTTTTGAAAGACTTGAAGGAGTGACATGATTCATGAAAGTGGATTGACTTGTAAGTTAACTGAATACCCAATTGACTGAATGATATGCAGACAAGTGCCATGTTCAAAGGTGACAAACAACTGCCATTGGATTTGCAAAATGATTCGCTTCCCTTAATTCCCCCATCATGATTGATGAGTGCCTCTTTTTCGTTTTTACGAGTTCAAAGAGGGTAACAAACACTCGTTTGAGCTTATCCAAAGACAAGTCCATTCCCATATATTTCACGAACTTGAGAAAGGAGGGGTTCGTTCCCAAAAAAGGGTCTCTCAGTGTTTAATTTAACGAGTCCAATGAAAGCAAACTCGACATCGTTCATGTTTTAAAGAGTCTGAATGAAGACAAAAGAAAACTCGAAAGGGTCCTTTTTCGTAAAATAGTCTATCCGAACTGAAAATAAGATAACCTACCGTCGGAGAGACGACTCTTCAAATACTTTACGAGTATGAAGAAAACAAGTACTCGACAATCTTTTCATATTTAAGGAGTCCGAAAAGAGCTTAAAGGAGACTGCATTAGGTCTCTTTTTAACGATGAACAGTTTTACGAGCCTAAAAAGAATCATGAAAAAGACTCGAAACTTTGATACTGAGTTCTGAGCAAAGTATCGAAACAAACACTCGGGGACTTTTTCCATTTTAAGGAAGTACGAAAAGTAAAAAACAAACTTCCCATAGATTTTTACTGTTTTCATTTATACCCCTGCAAAACTCAATAACAACGTTAATTTCTCGAAAAATGACTTTTAATGAGTCATATGGATGGATTTTATAATGATAATGATTTTAAAATATTAAAATGACATTAAAAACCCTAAAATAGCTATAAAAGTAATTTCAAATAGTAAAAATCAAAACATTTCACTATTTACCACTAGTCAAGAGCATTTTGGAGCAACTTTGAACCAGATCTTCAGCTGCTGATTCCGGGAGATTCGACCGTCCGATTTGAGCGCGGCCAGAGCCAGGTAAAAGACAAAACCCTAAGCTTTCACTTTTAAGCATTTATTTTTGATTTTAGGAGGGTTTTTGGCCATTTTAGGCAGGCCCTAAACTTAAATAGCGGGCACCGCTCCTTCTCCTTACGAGATAGGCAGTGCATCGTGAGAATTGCGCTTATAACACTACGCACAGGTGGTGCCACCGCTCTATGCAAACAAAGATCAGGCGGTGCCGGTCGTGAGTTGGCAAAAAAGCATGGATAGGCAAAAACACAAGCTTTTGATTGATTTTGATGGTTGGATATGTTTCTAACTAGTCCATAAATGGTTTTTTGGCAGGTTTTCAGCGGTCGAAAATGGTGATATGGAAAGAACGACAGCATGATGATGATGATGCCCGTGCTGAAAGAAATGCGGGATATATAGTCGCATTAAGGAACTGCGGCCTCCTCAAGTTCTTCCGCACACCTAGTATGGTGTCTCATGAGAGATTGCTGGAGTATATACTCCATATGTGGAACCCGAAACAACATTACTTCGAGGTGGGGGCACATGTGTTGACCATTGAGGTAGAAGACATCTACTTCTTGACTGGATTGTCGAGACGGGGCGCCCCGATTTCATTGACTGGTACCCGTGGATGGGACGTGACTACTCAGGAGCTGATTGACCGCCATTGCCTTCCTGGTACTAGAACTTCAGGGAAGAAGATTCCCATCAAGGCAGTAGTGGATCTTCCTCTCCGCACTCTTCTTTTTACCATGCAGAGGCTGGCTGGAAGCCAAGGGCCTCATTAGGCTTCTAGGGCACGTATGCTGTATGCGATAGAGATTATGGCACTTACAGTTTTCAACTGGGTAGAGGCATTTCTACCGGTCTTTAAAGACTAGCTGACCAAGTGTCGGCAGGGAGAACTAAAACAGTTTGGCTATGGTTCTATCTTAGCCTGTTTCTTTTTTGAGCGGATCCCACAGCTGAGACCCCAAGTGGTTTTTACTGAGCTGAGGGCGAGAGACCCTCGTATGCTAAGGTGGGTCAGGATCATGGCTCGTACAGGAGCAGGCAGAGGGAAGGTGAAGTTCGGGTCTCCATCCTTCCGATGGCTTAGTGACCAGATCCTCATGGTTGAGGATTATGCTTATGTAGGCATTGATTTCAGGGGTGACCCTGACCTACCACTTCCACCTGACGGGCAGTGGGGAGACATGGGTAAGAAACAAAACCCTAAGATAGCTATTTGTGTTTTTTGTCTTTTAATGTTTTTTACTTTTTATGTATAGTAACGAGACCTGAAATTTTTATGCAAAAGTAGGAGCTGCACGACGTGGGGGATCATCCCCACTGGATAGATGAGCGGGAGCTCGATTTGTTCAACAAGGCGATGACCCTATGGGAGAGCTGAAGGAGAACCTAGAGAGGTTAACTTTGGACATACCCAATGCATCCATTGATGATCTCCCGATGCGCTATCAGAGGCACACAACAGGGGTGCTAGGCCGCTTCAGCCGTTTGCTACGTAGAGTAGTGCAGGCTGTTATGTGCTACCATGAGCATCACTAGCTCTTACATGATGTATCACTGAAAGCTGTTATAGCTTCAGATTTTTTGTATGATTTTGTGCTGCCTGAAAGCCATAGTGCTTTAGATGAGGTCTCGTGACCTATTTTTTGTAAAAACACTTATATATATACATATAGACTTTTGCCTCCGATGTTTATGCTTCAAATGGAAAGTATATTTACATGAGTTTTATATGTTTTTAACTGTTTATTTACAATGTTATGAACCATGTTTAACTTTCATGCTATGAATGAGCAATATACCAGTCTAGGATATAATTTGCCAATGAATCAGCAACTGCATTGTCTGCCCTAGGGATATGCCTATAAGTAATGACTTCAAATGACCTTTCTAATAAACGTACCCTTCGATAGAAACAGAGTAGTATAGGGTTTCTGGTGGTGTAAACCTAGTTCAAATGACAAACCACCAATTGAAAGTCCATGAATACTACCAAGTCACGGATGTTCGGGGATGCAGCCTCAGTCAAGAGACCTATGACTGCTTCATACTCGGCGATATTGTTGGTAGCAGGACCAATACAAACTGCTCCTGAACTCACTAGATCGTGTGCAGGGGAATATAGAACCCAAGCAACTGAGGCAAGGTTCAGGGTGTGGCGGCAAGCACCATTGGTGAAGCCATAAAAAGCCATCTGATCTGCATAACCAAAACATGGTATAAACAGTTTAGACATTAAACTCAAAACCATACGTGAATGTACACACTGAAAAGCCAAATAATGTACATATATACAAGGTACCATACGTGAATGATCTAGGCATAGTACCTATTCAGGTACAACCCATTGCGAGGTTGCCCGAAGGGGACACCATCATAATCCACGAGCTCGTAGGCCCCTTTTTCTAAAACCTTGGAAACTATAAAAGGACCATACCGCATTGCTTCAAAATTCCCTTTTCCTAGCTTTTTATGTCTTTGATCTTAAGTCAGGACTAGGTCACCTTCATTAAACACACGAGGTTTGACAAATTCATCATATTGCACCTTGACGCGTTTCTTATGTGCCTCGTTAACCAAGGCAGCATCTCGTCTAGTTTCGTCAAGGTTGGTTAAATATAAAAACCTTCCTTCCTTAGTAGAAGTATTAGGGAGAAGTTCAACGACAAGTTTCAAAGACGGAATTTGACATTGAATAGATAGGACAGCTTCTAGTCCGTATACTAATTGAAAAGGTGTAAAACCAGTTGCTGATTTCATTGAAGTTCTATAAGCCCAAAGCGCAGAGAAGAGAGTTTGGTGCTAGTTGGATTTGTGATCTCCAACCATCCGACGTAGCATAGTTTTTAAAACTTTGTTAATGGCCTCAACTTGACCATTAGCTTGCGGATAATAGGGGGTTGAGTTTTCATGGCGAAAACCCAACTTAGCACTTAACTCTACCATCATCTGATTCCGGAAATGTGATCCGTGATCAGTGACAATAGACTGAGGAACTCCAAACCTAGCTATTACATGATTAAAAAGAAAGAGGGCGGCAGTTTTACCATTCTCTGCATATGTAGGCATAGCTTCAGCCCACTTAGTGAAATAATCCACGGCTACTATGATGTAACCATGCCCCTCGATTGAGGTAGGCTTACAATGCATGAAATCTATCCCCCATTTGGCGAAAGGGCCAACGACAATGACGGGGTGTAATAGAGTAGCGTGGGTGCGCTTTTTTGGGTAAAAGTGTTGACAGGGTGGGCATTTCTTAACAGCCTCATGACAATCTTAAAAAATAGAAGGCCAGAAATAGCCAGCGCGTAGGATTTTCTGAGCTGTAGCCATCCCAGAAAGATGACCGCCACATGCTCCTGAATGGCAGTCATTAAGAACTTGTTCAGCCTCGTCATGGGTGAGGCATCGTCGGAGAATGGTATCTATACCACGTTTATACAAGGTATCATTGAGGATAAGATAATACTTTGCGTGGTGACGAATGCAGCGACGATCTTCACGTGATATAGTAGGCTGAAAACGCTGTGTCTGGAGATAAATGATTAAATCTCCACACCACGGGTCAGTTGTGCTTATTAGGAATAGAAATTCATCCGGGAATGAATCAATGGGCTTAGAATCCATTAAAGCACAGGGAAGATCACACATCAACTCGACAAAAACTAATGACTTCTTTGAAGTAGCTTTGGCAAATTCAAGATCAAACTCCTGTAAGATAACAATCCATCGGGAGTATTTGCCCCCTAGCACCTGACGAGTCAAGATGTAGTACATAGGGTTTTGGTCTGCAAGTACAGTAGTGGTGCGAAGTAAGATGTAGTGACGAAATTTTTGGACAACAATGACCGTAGCCAATGCTAGCTTCTCCACATGCGAGTATCAAGTTTCGGAATCCAGAAGATTCTTACTGGCGTAATAAATCATGTGTTCTAGGTCGTTCTGGTCCTCTTGAGCTAAAACCATTCCGATAGTAGTAGTAGAGGTAGCAACATACAAGAGAAAATCCTTCGAGTAATCCGGGGGTGTATGACGGGTGAATGAGTCAGAGCATGTTTGAGATTATCGAAGGCTCGCTGGGCCTGGTCATCCCAGAAGAATGGAGTGTCCTTCTTAAGAAGACACATATAACCATGCATTTTCTCAACGAAGTTACAAACAAAACGACGAAGAAAGTTTGCCTTCCCTTGCAAACTTTGGAGTTCAAGCAGGTTGGTTGGGGCAGGTAAAGCGAGTATTGCAACAATCTTTAAGGGATCAATCCGAATACCATCCTTGGAAACTACAAAGCCTAAGAGACGTCCCGTCTCAATGCAAAAAACACATTTGTGTGGGTTCGGCCGTATCTTATAATGGCGACATTTCAGGAAAATGTCTCTAAGATGCCGAGGATGGTCTTCCCGTAGCTGTGAGTGCGCAGAGAGATCATCAAGGTAAGGCTCCACAATATTCTTAATGTCGTGAAATACATAGGACATGGCACGCTAGAATGTGGCCCCAACGTTCTTAAGGCCAAAAGGTAACTTCTTGTAGGCAAAGGTTCCCCACGGGCATATAAACGTCGCCTTATGCTGATCGGCGGGCAATATCTCAATCTGATTGTAGCCGAAAAAGCCATCCATAAATGAGAAGATGACACTCCCAGCACAGTTAACGATAATGTAATCGATGTGTGGAGTCGGAAAGTTGTCCTTGGGACAAGCTTTATTCAAATCTTGGAAATCGATGCAGACTCGAATAGTACCCTGCTTTTTGTTCACAGGAACAATATTCGATACCCATTCCGTTAGGGGTACGGTATGGATAAATCCTGCCTTCAGAAGTTTTTCGACTTCAGCTTTGATAGCTGCAGCCTTTCGCGGATGGACTTGTCTCAATTTCCGCCTAATCGGTTTGGTCGTAGGATAAGTTTTGATCTCGTGGACTATAAGGGATGAATCTGTCCTAGACATTTCTTCATAGGACCAGGCAAAAATATCTCAGAATTCTTTAAAAAGTGCTTTATACTCTTTAGTTTCATCTATTGAACAATTTTGCCCTATGTGAACATGTTCAATAGTTCCAGACTTGACTGATATGTCGATTGGAACCGTTTTGGTAATGTTGCATAAATTGCCTTCAGAGTCAGAATCTTGCAACAAGATAGGCGTTTGCGGATCGTCCACAATATCAGTACCCAAGAGAGATACAAAATCATTATTTGCCGAACTGGTATTGGGGAGGAATGAAGATCTATGATGGTGATCCTCCCATATGGATGTACTTGTATTCATAATCTCTATAATAGACTCGTCCGATGGAAAAGTTTGCTAGACATAATCCAGAGTAGGAAGCGAAGGTTCTAACCAGTACGGCAGGTGGTAAGGATCCGAGGCTACCAGATGAAGATCATCTGTAGGAACATCGGAAATAGATTGGATGGCATCATAAAGTGCTTCATGCGGGCCGAGGGAGGATGCCTCAACAACTTGTTTACCCCTGGGATCATAATTAAACGAAGAGATCATATTGACTGCTGCCGTTTCTGTGCTAGAAGGGGTTGACGAAAACACGTCCATGAGGGCGCAGTGTTTCAACATCCCTACCCGAATCGACTGGTAAGGAGGGGACTGACCTAGCAAAGGGATATTATTCGTCGCAGGAGTGGTAACATCCGGCGTACATAAATCAAGTTGATCAATTGTCACAATTCTTCCCAAATGTGAAAACTGGAGGGTTCTAAATACCGTCGAAGCGATAGCGGTCATAGCATAAAACCAGTTTCTTCCTAAGAGAAGATTGTAGTCTAACGGGGCATCCACTACTTCCACCTGAATGGAAACAGTTTTGCCCCCTAGCTCAATTGAAAGGGTTGGCATGAGACCATAGGGCTGGAAACCTCTTCCATCAAAGGCTTTTAGTGTTGTTGATGATTTTACAAGCTCGGGAGAGCCAATGGCTTTCCAACAAGACAAAGACAAAACAGAGGTTGAAGCACCTTCATCTAGAACAATCCTAACGACTTTTTTTCCAACTACTCTAGTTATGACTTGAAAAGCCAGTTGGTGGGGTAATCTAGGTTTAAGGTTCTCCAGATTGAAATGAATCAGAGTCATGTCACTTGGGTCTGTGGCTCCCAAAGCGGTTAATAAGTTTTTGCGTTGTGTGGGACAGCTTTGGAGCACTTCTAAGGAAGACATTGCACATGGTGCCTGAGCTAGGTCTTCTACAACATCATAAAACTGTGCAGCTCGGGCATTAGGGTTAAAAACAACCTTCCTAAGAGTACTCTTGGGCGGATGCAAAATCATGTCGAGATTAGGCTTCTCGATCGTTAGGGGACCATTAGACGAGGATGCAGGAGAACCGGTAGAAGGAGCTTTATCAGGAGAAAGTTTCTCCATTTTCTTCTCCTTCGGTTTGTCATATGACTGACTTCGAGTTGTTAGATTAATAATATCCGATGACATCATTCAAATTTCCTCTGTGGAACTAGAATTTCCCTTGTTAGACATGTGGTCTACCAGTTGTTGCTGAGAAGGAAAATGATCAGTGAGAACTGTCGGTGCAAGGTTACTCTTTAAAAATTTACTAATTTCATCACGTCGAGGACACTCTTTCGTGAAATGATCGCCACCACACAATAGGCAGGGATACTTAGCTTTCCTTTTTCCTTTATTGTCATTCTCTGGGGCCGTAGGTTTGGGGTTTTCCTGTTGGTTTCCGGGTTTCTTGTTTTTACCTTTTCCTTTCTTCTTATTACCGGATGATTGTGTACTTTGAATAGCATTCACCTCGGCGGAAACCGTAGGGTTGGAAGGAGGAGTGGAAGAATTGGGTTGTTTGGCAGCTTTAACCGTTGACGGGGGCTGGATTGAACCAATAACCCCATCAACAAGAGTTTCTGCAAGTGGCTTAGCTGGGTCAGTGTTGGGTCGAGGAGCTTGAGGAATGAGGTCGTACAAAGTTCCAGACTGGGAATAGACCAAGTCTAGATATTGCGCGCGACTAATGGCTTGCTCTTCAGTAACAACACCCCCCATAGCCACATCTCGGGCAACGGGTGGCAACAAAGATTTCATGAACCAATCAGCCAAGAGTTGGTCCGGGATAGGAGCTTTAATGAGCCTTCTCCGCCTTCTCCATTCATGAATAGGATCTGAAATGTGTGTGGAGGTGTTTTGACGCAAAGAGGTTAAAAGGTCCGTACCCGTTTCGTATCGAATGGGTAGTTGAAAGTGTGTGAGGAAAACAGTTGCCAAAGCACTAAAATCCACAAACGAGTGTCGTGGAAGTTCGATGTACCACTTCGTGGCTGTGCCAGTAACGAGTGTCGTGGAAGTTCGATGTACCACTTCACGGCTGTGCCAGTCAAAGTGTGCTGGAAGAGTCTTAATCGAATAGAACCATCCATAAAGGAATTAGACGAACACCATAGATGGAAAGTCATAACGTGATTTTTGGGATCATCTCCCTGCTTACCATCGAATTTTGGAATATCCGATGGTAACTCGACTGGAATGGGAATCCATGAAGCATTGTGTTAGATGGGGTCATTGATCAATTTGGACAAATCAGGCAAGTCCAAAGTTGCTAGGAAAGGTAACTGGCGATTCGGTTCAACATACTGGTAATATTGATAAGGCATGTAACCACCAGTAGGACTGATACACAGGCTGCTGAAAAGGTTGATGGGATGATGAACCTCCAGGGTTAGGGCTGCCAGGACCACCAGGGCCATTAGGAGGATTAGTAGGAGGTCTGCCAGGACCTCCAGGACCTTCGGGGCCACCAGGACCACCGGGACCACCAGGGGGAGGACCACCAGGAGGAGGGCCACCAGGACCCTCGGGACCACCAGGAGGAGGACCACCAGGACCCCCAGAACCACCAGGAGGAGGACCACCAGAACCCCTGGGACCACCAGGAGGATGACCACCATAAGGTGGCCCTCCGGGACTTGCGGGGGGATGACCTCTATAAGGCGGCCCTTCGGCACCTCCAGCCGTATGAATAGTTATTCCTCCTAATGCTGGCATGTAGGATCAGTTGGGTTGCCCCCATGGAGTAAAAGTATTTCCAGGATATGGAATTCCAGTGTATAACATGCCTGTAGGGGTAAGTTGGTAATTCATATTTCCTACAGGTACTTGATTTGCTGGGTAACCATACCCCCAGGAAGCTTTACTAACAACAGGTTGTGCCCCTAAGGGTTGACCTGAACTCAATGGAGGGTTAACTATATTTGTAGGAGGAACGTAAACCGTGGATGTGCCTTCATTAGCGGCCTGTTTATTATGAGTAACAACTCCATCAGAAGGTAACGTAGATCGTGCCGGGGTTTGCCCCCCGACACTATAAGGTATTGATACAACCGGAGTTGAAGGTTGCCCCCCAGCCCTAGAAGACCTAGGAGGACTAGAAACATACCTAACATTTGCAACCGTGGGGTCGGAAGTTTGACCTGGCTGTTTTGAAGTTTCAACAGGATTAATAGGTTTCATAGAATTAGCCAGTGAATGATAACCGTTTGGTTAAGGGTCCGTATTACAGGGAAGAAGAGCCGACATAGGTTCTTTATGAGGGATTGGGGTTGCTAAGATAGCATCTAGTCTTTGCATTCTCTCTTGAAAATCTTGTGCACATTGAATAGCTGATTGAATTTGTCTATATTCCTTTTCACTGTATGAAGGATGTTCAGGAGAGGGCCTACATACTCCAAATGAAGCAATGGCCTGTCCCATAGAAGTTCCCCAAAGCGGAGCATCTGGACCATAATCCGGACGAACAGGACTATCAACACGACCTTCCACAGGACCATAGAAAGAAGTGTCACCGACAGGAGGTTGTTGAGCCAAGGGATTTGTATAAGAAGTGAATTTGTCTCCACGTTCTACAACTATATTCTCTTCCACATGGGAAGTAGTTGCAGCTCCTTGGACAGTAGCTTCCATTGGACCTTCTCTTGTAACGGGAGGAAAGTCGGGTGGTAAGCCCTGTGTTCTTCTGGACCGTCTCAAACGAAACTCAGCCAGATTGCACACTTCCTATTCTAACCTAGGGTTTCAAAGCTAAGAAAAAACACACCAAAACTTTCTCCTACTCAAGCTACAAGCCAACAAGCAAATTCAAATGATAGGATGAGCTCAAATGGTTGGTCTCTCACCAGGATTGTCAAGTAGGTGCAACTTGCAATATACCACAACGGTACATGCGTAGTAATCTCCCCGAATGCTGTTTTCGGTGTATTGCTCCACACAAGACGGCCAAAGGGCTTTTCTCAGATAGATAGGGTATCCTAGTGGGGTCTCCCGATATATGCAAGGTACGTTGGAGCTCAAATTGGTAGTAGTGCTGTCTAATGCACAACCGTTCACAAGGGGCCTTCCGATATACAATCGAGTACGTGAAGTACCTTTCTATATACCTCAAGGGTACGTGAAAGGCCGTTCGATATACCGACAGTACGTGGAAGAACCGCGCGAGTCCCGGGATGTAGTGCGGACAAGTAACGACAACTCCTACACTTAACAACGCTCGAACATGTCTCTAACCTAGCACTCAAATTTCTGTGAAATTTCTATACAAATTTTAAGCCTATAACTACCGTTAATTTTAAAGTGGACAGTTAGGTGAATGCATGAGGTTTTGACAGAAAAGTAAAACCATGCAGATATGAAATGCAAGTTCATTCACTTTACCATTCAATATGCCTAATTACAGGAAGGAGAGAGGTTGTTTTTCTTTTCAATTTTGCTTTAAAACAAAAAAATATCCCAAACAACTATAAAAAATCCTTTTTTCGAGCATACAATCAAACAACACTTTTCTTCAAATCAACTCTTTTTGAAAGCACATAGGTAGGGTAAGATCTCTTTTTAAATGAAAAGGAAAGACAAACAACACTTTTCGATTTTTTTGAAGCATGGAAAGATCTAACTTAAACTATTGATACTTTTTCCTTTTGATGAGATAATGATGCAAAAGAGACAAAAGAACAAAGGAGTCCTGAAAGCTTGTGAGGCTAATCAGAGATCCAATAGCTTAAGGCTCAATGAAATAATAACCTAATCTCAACAAATTTTCTTTTTAAAGTGAAAACAAGTCTTCCTCACACTTAACGAGAAATTGAAACAAGCAAACTGATCTAAGGGAGTCTTTCTTTTCAGTGATAGTCTATAACAAGCAGAGATCTAATCTGACCTATAGTTTCCAACTAACTCCTTTCAAGAAAAAACAAACTTACAAGCGGTAATGAATGATGAATCTAACCTAGCTTTTTGATTTGAACAAACAAGCAATTTCCACATAAAAATTCCAGATTTCAGTCACTCAAGCAAGTTCAAACAAGTCTGGATAAGACCAATTAAACACACAAAATCCAAAAAATCAAATTTTTTTTACAAAAACTTGAAAAATTCAAAGCATGGGACAGGCCTACCTGGCACCGTGCATATGAAGTTGATGACAGGTGGTTTTGAGGTAGAACCGCTTCTTGCTCACTGGATTCAGGGAGTGGCATCGCTTATTACTAACTGGACTCGGGCAGTGGCACCGCTCCTTGCCAAAGGCACATGTGCGGTTCTCTGTAATAACCCAGAATAGTAGGAGAGTGAAAAATCAAGGTAGAAATGCCAAAAATCTTACAAAAACTGATGAATCAACCACAATACAGAGCACGGAAAGTTAAGGTGGCTCAGATATGAAGAGATCTGGAGATTTCAAACCAAAACTTTCAGTAGATCAGATGTAGATTTGACTGCAAAGATAGGAAGTTGGAGCTTGGATTTGGACAAGAGTATTTCAGAAATTGAGGAAGAACAAGGCGGATCTATCCCCAGCGGAGTCGCCAAATTTGTTATCAGGAATATATCACCTTCTGCGGACAGAAGCTGTTGCTTTGGTCTGAATGGTTCAGATCCAGAACAAATGAGTGAATAACTCGGTTGAAGACCTTCCCTGAATGTTAAAGACGTTTGGATTGTAACTCTGATGAAGGACATGTATACCTGTAAAACATATCAAACATACAAAGACATCAAAGCTACCAGAAAATCATCGACACATCCATATTAGTGACTAAGGAATCCAATAACATAGATGTGAGATTAACGCAACAAACATGTGGGAAGGAAATCAACTTTGCATTAGAAAATAAATGGAAGAGCTTACAACCATGTGCCTTAGTGTTGATACACTCCTTCACAAGACGAGCACCTTGTCCCCGATAGCTCTAACTTGCTCCACAATTGCTCTCTGATAGATCAGGCTAGGGTATCAATTCAACAGCATAACTTCTACTATTCTTCTCTCTCCCTCAACTATGGAGTATGAGCTTATATTTAGTGAGCTTATATTTATAGGGCTCAAATGGATAGGATGGTTGAGAGATTGGTGGGTGAGGTGGCCAGAAGATCCTACAAAGAGGGATCTCGACCTTAACCAACCCAAGTGAGTAGGGATAAGGTTAGACACGAGGCTCTTGTTCTAGAAGCCTCGAGAAAACTCATTTTTTCACTTTTTACCAAGGGCACCGCTTATACTCCTTTATGACAGAGCGATGATGGGTAGGAACCGTGCCAACAACATGGGTTAAAGGCGGTGGCACCGCCTGGTTCTCACACAACTAAAACGGTGCTGAATAAGGTACCGCTTATCTGCTTGAGGGTAGAAGCGGCGCTGCAATTTTATATGTTGGAATCAACACCTAAAACAGGATTCTCTTCAAGTTTGGGATTTGAGGGCAAATGTCTGTGTTAGGGATCCTATCACATGCTGATGACAGATATTGAGTGTAACACTCATTTTGGATGGAGAGGGCACAATTTATGCAGTTAGAGTGATGGAACGAGTACGATTCTAGCTAGAGTTTGGAGAGCTTTTGGAGGTATCATGATTGCTCTTTGTTCTAGGGATGAGAGATAGTAGACTCTCCATTCCAGCCTTGGAGGGTGCAGGGTATGCAGTGGTGTTCAAGAGTGAACACATATTTGTCTACCCAATGGGAGTGGATTCGGTTGGTCCATTGTTGATTGGTCATCGGAGAGATGGAGAGTATGTGGTGCATGGTCAACCTACATTTGGAGGATCTGGGTGGATGACAGGATCAGAGTCTGAGACAGACAAAGAGCGTGAAGCTCCAAGGATTGATGTGGCGTTGAGTAGACAGTCCTTAGTTCAAAGAGGAGAGCGAGATGCTCTGTAGACTGCAATGGTACCAGATATCCAGTCTTCGATTCAGAGGAGTATGCGAGAGGCTACTTCCCAGTGTTGGCAGGAGAGTTAGCTGGTATGACTTGTCACTGATAGATGAGCAAGATGAGACTTTTCGATATGAGGCACCGGTGTAGAGTACAAGTTTTGTAAAGGGACAACTTCTAGAGATAGAGGTAGCTTCTACAGTGGGCAATGTGAGATTGGAGTGTGATTCTGGTGGAGGACAAGCCAGAAAGACTTCCCGTGGGAAGCAGAAGTGGCGAGTGTTGCAGCTCAGGATGTCCTTCACGCAATGATGCTTAACATGAAGACATTAAATTTGACCTTTCTAGAGAGGAGTTTAGAAAGGGTGGGCATTCTTACATTGTGTGAGAAGCACATGAGCAGATTACCAGCTTTGGTGGAGAAGTAGTTTATCTTCTTCAGGGATAAGTTGAGAGTGAGGGAGAACATCTTCCTAGGTAAGAGGGAGTGTTGAATTTTTGTACCTAGGGAAGTGTTCCCCTAGTGACTTTGTGCCTTAGTCACTAAAAATGGGACAAGTTACATGACCCTTGTATTAATTACTTGAGATGAGTAATTAATGCACTTTAGAGAATAAAGTGATTTTTTAAATAAATTTAAGTGAAGTTGTGAGAGGGAAAATATTTAATGGAGAGAAAAGTGATTTTTTTCATCCATTGATGGGAAAACACTAGATCAAATGTGGTCCCTTGATCTAGTGACCTTTCAGCTACCCTAGGAAGGTGAAATGAAAAGACAGAGGGAAACAGTAAAAAAAGCACCCATTCCTCATTTTTTTTATATCCAAGAGAGTTGCTAAGCATTTTGAGAGAGCAAGTCGACTTCTTGAGAAGAGAAGGACATAACTGAGAGAGAAGATTGTTGGCACGCAATAGGGCAACATTTATTGTGCACAAATTCCAAGGAGAGAGTGACAACACTAATTACTAGCAGCTGGCATGCAAATCGAGGCACTGTACAGAAGCATTAATTGCTGTGACTGTACAACAGGATGCATAATTTCCCAGGCAGATCTCGGCATTAATTTTGAGGTAGCGTGGGCACAAAATTCGAGGCAGCATTTAAGTGAATCAATGGGCACAAATTTTGAGAATGAAAATGACAGCACTGGGAACGAATTCCGAGGTCCATATGATCTGATTTCTGACACTCTGTACCAGTGAAACAGGAATCGGGCCCAAGTTGCGATTAATCGCGATTCCCGATTGGGTCTTTCCCCAAACGATCAAACTTGGATCGTTTCCCTCAAAATCGCATTTTTTTGCCGTTCCAATCCGCGTCCCTGCAAAATCGCGATTAATCGCGTTTTTTTACTAGCGGCGAAGTCAAAAGTCAAAATCATGGCAGCTAATTTTCGCGGGTTTATCCGATGCCGCCGGTATTTGGCATTTAGTTGTCATTTCGTTTAGAGTTAAGTTTGTTTTTGTTTGTTGCAGCGAGTGCGTCCGCAAGTCGAAAGGAAGCTCATTCCCACGCTGCTCCATCTTCGTTGTTCGCTGTGAGTTGAGAGGAATCCGTTGTTCCATCTTCGCTGTTCTGTCGAGAGGAATTCGTCTTCGCCGGTTCCATCCTTCGTCGTCGGTACCAGCCCCAGGTACGTTCCATCCGTTCCAAACTTCAACGCTGCCATCGGTTCCAGACTTCAACGCTGCCAACAACCCAGCTCAACGTAGGTTCCATCCTTCGTAGCCGGCACCAGCTCCACGCAGCTTCCAAACTTCAACACTATTCAGCCCTGACTTCAACGCTATTTAGCTCCACGGGGTTCGACGCGGCTCCACCTTAGTTTCCAGGTTGTCTAATAAGTTAAATTTTAAGAATTAATAAATTATTCTGTGTAATATTTTATGGACCGTGTAACACTGTAATATAGTTTTTATTATTTATTTGGCTGTGTAATTATAATATGTGTAATTATTGTAATATTTGTTTTTTATTATAATATGTGTAATTACTAATTATTAATATATTTTTTGACTGTGTAATATAGTTATAACTTATAAGTAATAACTTTTTTGTATTGACTGTGTAGTGTCTAATATATTATATTTTATTGACTATGTAATTACTAATTAATAAATTATTATTATTGACTCTGTAATAAGCTTCCTTATACTGTTTGTTGCTGTTTTTGTTACAGGGATTTGAAGTTTGATCTTTGGGCCTTTGGCAGCCTGTTATAGACATATACATCGGCCAGCCACACAGTGAAAATGCCTAGGCAGAAGGACTTTGCTTGGGCTTACTGTGACAAAATTCCGGGAAAAACAAAGCTCCTATGTAAATTTTGCAAAAAAGAATGTAGTGGGGGCATTTACAGATTCAAGTTCCACCTTGCTCAAATGCCAAGCCATGACATTGGTATTTGCAAAAAAGTTGAGCAAGATGTCAAACACCAGGCAGCCTTGGCCATTGATACATTCAATGAGCTAAAGGCCAAGAAAGCAAGGATAACTGTAGAACAAGCAAGTATTGGCATTGGTCAGTTTTCTTCCAATAACCCCCTGTCACCTCCCTCCGTTGAATCCTCAATGCCGGGCCCAAGTTTTACAAACATGCCTCAAAGTCGAGACCAAATGCTACCTCCTTCCATTCCTACAAATTTGAGCACGGGAGGTGGCAACATACACACTTTTTTAGCTGCTCGCACAAAACCTGGTTTTGAACCTAGCTTGGAAGCCACTGGTTGGACAAAGAATGTCCATAGTCAGGCAAGGAAGGCCATTGCCAACTTTTGGTACTATTCCAACATACCTTTTCACTATTCCAAAAGCCCTTACTGGAAAGCTATGGTTGATACAATTGCTATTGCAGGTTTGGGGTTCAAAGCCCCTACATCTGAGAGCCTTAGGACATATTTGCTATTAGAGAGTTGTTAAGAACTCGTGTCAACCCTCCTCTTTATTTTGTCAGTATATTTTATTGGACGCATATGCTTTGTAAGTCGTCCCGTTAGTATGTTGTATTATCCCACATTCATGGGTATTAATAGTTGATGTTAAGTTGTCCAGTTAGTATGTTGTATTATCCCACATTCATGGGGAGTAATAGTTGTTTAGATTAGACTTAGTATATAACTAAGTGCTGAGGCCAATGGAATCATCCAAGAGTTATTTTGTACTGAGCTTGCTCAAAGGAGGTTGCCCCCTCGAAGTGGCCCGGGATCAATAAAATCTCTTTTGTGCTCCAATATTTCTATTATATTGAACATTATCATTGTTTATTGCAGGAGGTGCTCCACATCTGGTATCAGAGCACTTTCCTTGGAACAAGTGGGAAATTTTTGTTTTCTAAAAAAAAAAAAGGGCAAAATTGGGCGGGGACTTTCAGATCAATTTCTGAAACTTTCTGCATAGAATCAGAAGAAACAGGTTGCATATTTGAATTCCTCTTGTAAAAATACGCAGTTTCAAAAAAAAACCCATCTCGTTTGGAGTTTCGGCAGTGGAGATATCGCGGATTTAAAATCAGTAATTTTTCAGAATTTCGGTGATGCCCGCGGAAATTGCAGAGTGAACTTTTTTTGACCGGGTGCCCAGATTTCTATTCCGATCGCATGGGTAGAAGCAGAGTGGCTATTCTAGTTCCAGAAACATGCTATAATAGCAATTCTGAGCAATATAGATCAGGTATTGTTGATTTTAAAATTTCGTCTCAAAACCCTAACTCTAATTACGGTTTTTTTTTTTTTTTGGCATCGGGTGGAATTTTAGCCACATTCTGGCATTGTGATTATTGCAGTAGTTCTTCTTCTTGTAGCGGTACTATTCATTCGGATCAGGGAATAAACCCTATCCGCTTAACTGTGGGAAGTACTTGGGCATAGCTTTAAAACTCATTGTGAGGAGTACCACAGGAACCCCGAAGTAGTTGGCCATTGAGAGGACCTGCCAAGTGAAAAGGGTAACGACCCGCACCAGATTGACTAGATTCCCATCCGTGAGGAAAACCAAAGACCTGTCGTTTTTGGCCAAGTGGTTAGCAGTTTTACCTGTGCCGTGAAGTGAGGGGTACTACCTCAATACTCAAGCCTGAGACAACCTTGGTGGCCGAGTGACTACCTTTGAACCATTAGGAAGCCGAATATACCTGGGGTCCATATCTATTTGCAGTTGATAACGCACAGAATTCCAGAATTGTCACAGATCATTTACTCCATTTCAAGTTGATAAAGCACAACTTTCTTTCACTGCCACAGATCATTTCTTCTTCTTCTTCTTCAAAAAAAAACGAGTAAAAATTTCTGTTTTTCTTAGCCATATCTTCCTTGATTTAGCTCCATTTCCCTTGAAAATTCATAGTCACCGGGCATCCTTGTCATTCCATTCTGCATATTTCATTCATTGAGGACCCTATCCCAAATTCCACTTCCCGAAGCTCGAAATTCCACATTTGTCATAACTTTTTCAATTCTCACCCAATCGCCTTCACATTTTGCCACAGTGTTCGTTTCCGAATTATGCTTCATTGTCCCTCTCTGACAAATTTTCCCATTCTTTCATCCCGCTTCTGAAATTCACATTTTCTGTTCCTCGTCCCTAAGAAAGTGTCCCAAACCTAGTCAACTCCAATTACCCACTCGCGTCTTACCCAACTCAAATTTTTTCTTTTCTAAAACTCTCTCTATTTTTGTTTTTCTACCCATTACCCCCCCCCCCCCCCCCCCCCCCAAAAAAAAAAAAAGAAATCTTGCTGTTGTCACCCGTGCAGGAGCAAATAGACAAATGGAAGAAAAACTTGTCACCCTCAAGACCAAACTTGCAGATCTGGATCAACGATTTCTCGACCTCCATCTTCAGCATTCAGCCATTAGCAATCGACAACAGCTTGAGTCTTCTGCAAACACTGAGTTCTCTTCTTCCAACAACTTTCGTGGGCCGAAGATTGATTTCCCTCGCTTCAATGGTGATGATCCAACTGGATGGATACATAAGGCAAAACGATACTTAAATATGCATAACACTTTTGATGTCACCAAAGTCCCACTTGCATCATTTCATTTGGAACGTGAAGCCCTTCAATGGTTCTATTGGTACATCAAGGATCATGAAGAGCCTCGATGGACAGATTTTTGCCAACTGCTTTTGCACCGATTTGGCCCTAGTGGTTTTGATGAATTCATAGAAGCACTCACCAAACTTCGCTAGACTGGCAATGTGAGAGAGTATCAAACAAAATTTGAGAAATTAGTCAAGCACACAGAAAGATTTTCTGATGCATTTTACAGGAGTTGTTTTATCAGTGGTCTTAAGGATACAATCCGATCTGAGGTTAACATGTTCTGTCCCAACACAATGATGGAAATTCTAGGGTTGGCTAAGTTGGTGGAGGACAAGATCAGGGCTCAGCAACGCTCCAATTCCACTTTTGGTCCATTCAGAAATATGGTTTCCCAAAGACTTCCAATCCTTCCAACTCCTAGACCCACTCTTATCAAGCATTTGTCTGAAGCCGAGATGCGGGCACATAGGGAAAAATGACTTTGTTATAATTGTGATGGGAAATTCACCTAGGGACATCAATGTACTGAACAAAAGCTCTATCTCTTGGATGTGGTTTCTCTGCCTGCACTTGAAATTTGTGAAGATGCTCAGGATCCAGTAGAGGATTAGGTCAACATTCAGTAGCTGTCTGTTGACCCTCATTCTCATGACGAACACCCAGAGATATCTCTCCATGCATTAGCCGGAGTCACTGCCCACAAACCATGCAGGTCAAGGGTTTCTTCAAGAAGATTCCTCTTACAATACTCATTGATTCTGGTAGCACCCATAACTTCATTGACCCTCGAATTGCCAAACAAGCTGATAGTTTTGTCAATCCTTGCTCCATCTTTAAAGTCATGGTTGCCAATGGGAGCACCTTACCTTTAAAGGAAAGTGTCGCAATGTGTGTATCTCTATTGGAGATTATAACTTGCGCTCTAACATGTTTGCCATGCCTCTAGGAGGATGTGATGTGATTTTGGGAACTCAATGGTTACGCACACTTGGACCCATCTTCTAGGATTTTGCTGAACTGTGGATGCAATTTTCAGTCAATGGGAACAAACACACATTCAATGGCTTACAACCAGGTTCTCTTAGCATCATCGGTTCCCATCGCATAGAAAAGCTCCTTAAGACAAATTCACATGGTGTCATTGCTCAGCTCCATTTCATTCAGATGCAACCTTCAATAGTCTCAACTACTCCTTTGGATCTTTCATTCCGATGCACCCTTCAGATGCCTTATTTTTCCAAGCTCTTCACTCTTGAGAGTGATGCTTACAACAATGGACTTGGGATTGTCCTCTTTCAAGATGAACATCCCATTGCATTCATCGACAAATCCCTTTCTGGAAAGAATTTATCCACCTCTACATATGAGAAGGAAATGATGACTATTTTGCACACAGTACAGAAGTGGTGGCCATCCCTCTTAGAGAATCCTTTCGGCATCAAGATTGATCACTATAGTTTGAAATATTTCCTGGAACAACGGGTCTCATCCCCAACACAACATAAATGGGTTAGCAAACTTAGGGATTATGATTATAAGAAGGCTCAGGACAATCTTGTGGTGGATGTTTTTTTCCACACATCTGATGCCCATGTTTCTCTTTCAGTTATTTCTATGCCTATTCCAACTTGGTTACACTCTGTTCAGCAAGGCTATGTTAATGACTCCTCATTATCTGAAATCATCCAACAATTGGCTAGTAACCCTTCTGTGGTACCGTATTCATATTGGGATGGATTTTATCTGAGACACACGGGTCGTCTGGTGCTTCCCCAAAGCACAGACCTTAAACATGCGGTCTTTTATGCACTTCATGCTTCTCCATCGGCAGGGCACTTTGGGTTCATCAAAACATATGAGCTGGCGCGACGTAACTTCTTTTGGAAGGGGGTGCAACGCGAAATTCAACATAAGGTTTCTGAATGTGCTCCTTGTCAGCACCACCAGGGTGAAACTACACTCTTTTCTAGATTGCTCAACCTTTTTCCCACCCCTACAAGGATTTGGACATATATTTCGATGGATTTCATTCAAGGGCTTCCTAAATATGATAGGAAGACCGTAATCTTGGTTGTTGTGGATCGTCATTTTTGTGCTCTCAGCCATCCATATACCACCTCTTCAATCGCACAAATTTTCATGGACCAGATATTCCTTCTTCATGGAATCTCTTCTTCCATTGTCTCAGATCGCAACACAACTTTCACAAGTCATTTTCGCCTCGCTGACACCAAACTGCATATGAGTTCAGTTTATAACCCACTAATAGATGGTCCGACTGTAGTCATCAACAAATATTGGGAAACTTATCTTCGTTGTTTCACATTTGAAGAACAACATCAGTGGGAAAAGTGGCTCCCTCTCGCTGAATGGTGGTTCAATAATTCCTACCATACTACATCTAAAATGACTCCATATGAAGCAGTTTATGGTCACGCACCTCCAGTACTCCTTCCATCCACCCCCAGCAGTTCACCAGTTCAGGCAGTTGACATGGTTCTTCGAAATCGACATCAGATTCTTCACCTCCTGCAGGACAATCTTCACATGGCAAGAGCCCGCATGAAACAACAGGCCGAGGCATCAACACCGTTCTGAGCACACTTTTCAAGTTGGTGATATGGTTTTTCTTCGTCTGCAGCCTTACAAGCAATCCTCCTTGAAAAACAAAGGGAATCAAACGCTCGCTCCAAAGATCTCTGGCCCATATACAGTTCTTCAAAAGATTGGGTATGTTGCTTATAAATTGGCATTTCCTCCTTCTCGCATTCAGCAAGTGATTGGCACCAAAATCAGCGCACAAATTGTTTTACCAGAATGGGATAATGAAGGATCCATCATTTCGAAGTCGGAGGCCATCCTCAATAAGCGCACTTGTCAGCTTCTATCTCGGTCCATCACAAAGGTCTTCAATTCAGTGGCACAGCATGCAACTAGATGATGCTACATGGGAACCACTCCTTCAGATTCGGCAACAGTTTCCACATCTTAAGCTTTGAGGACAAAGCTTTTCTAAGAGGGAGGGGATGTTAAGAACCTGTGTCAACCCTCCTCTTTATTTTGTTAGTATATTTTATTGGACGCATATGCTTTATAAGTCGTCCCGTTAGTATGTTGCATTATCCCACATTCATGGGGATTAATAGTTGATGTTAAGTTGTTCAGTTAGTATGTTGTATGATCCCACATTCATGGGGAGTAATAGTTGTTTAGATTAGACTTAGTATATAACTAAGTGTTGAGGCCAATGAAATCATCAAAGAGTTATTTTGTATTGAGCTTGCTCAAAGGAGGTTGCGCCCTCGAAGTGGCCCGCGATCAATAAAATCTCTTTTGTGCTCCAATATTTTTGTTATATTGTGCATTCTCATTGTTTATTGCAGGAGGTTCTCCACAAGAGTGTTGATGATGTTATGCTCATACTTGCTGAGTTTCGTTCATCATGGGTAGAAACAGGGTGCACCATTATGAGTGATGGATGGACAGATCAAAAGAATAGAACTTTAATAAATTTCCTTGTATCTTATCCAATAAGCACAATGTTTCTCAAATCAGTGGATGCCTCGAACAAGGTTAAGACTGCTTAGCTTATTTGTGAAATGATGGAGGAAGTTGTTTTAGGAAGTGGGAGAAGAAAATGTTCTACAAATTGTCACTGACAATGCAGCTAATTATATGGCTGCTGGTAGACTTTTTGAGGTTAGGCACCCCACCATTTTCTAGACCTCTTGTGCAGCCCATTGCATAGATTTAATGCTTGAGGACATTGGAAAACTTGCTTGGATACATGAGGTTGTTGATAAGGCAAAATCCATAACCAAATACATCTACAATCACACTAATGTCCTCCACACCACGAGAATATACACTGAAGGTAAAGAACTTGTTCGACTTGCAGTGACAAGATTTGCAACAAATTTCATCTCTTTGCAATTTGTGGTTCAACAAAAGATAAATTTAAAGAGGATGTTTTTGGGACTTGAGTGGATGGCTTCTAAACATAGCAAGACCCTCGAAGGCATTGAAATTGTTGCCCTTGTGTTTAATGACGGTTTCTGGAAAGATGCCGAAGAGATTGTTGATGTGACAGAGTCACTTGTTAGAGTTCTCAGGTACTTCAAGTCTTTAACTTTTTCATTTTTTAGATTTCATTTCATTTTCAGATTTAATTGAATTTGAAAGTTTGATCTTTCAGAATGGTTGATGGTGACAAACCGGCTATGGGTTACATTTATGAGGCGATGGATCTCGCCAAGGAGGCCATCAAAAGAAGATATGGGGATGAGGAGGCCAAGTATATGCCTCTTTGGGACATTATTGATGCACGTTGGGATAGGCAATTGCATTCCCCCTTACATGCTACTGGGTACTTCTTAAACCCACAATATTTTTATGATAAGGATAGATTTAATGAGGATGGGGGTTGGCAGAGGACTCATGACGTGCCTTGAAAGGTGCTTCCCTGCTCAAGAGGTCCAAAGTCGTGTTATTGCTCAGCTACAGGATTATAGGACACCATCAAAGTTGTTTGCCTATACCAATGCTATATGCGAAAGGACTAAGATGTTGCCAGGTACCCTTGAAGGCTTCATCAATTTATTAAATTTCTTTATTTGGTTTGTTTAATGAACTTAGTATTGACGTTTTATCATCTTCAATATGGATGCCTGAACCCTTGTCTATTGCTAGGTCTTTGGTGGCAAAACTTTGGTAGTGATACGCCAGATCTAAAGAGGTTCGTCATTCGAATCTTGAACCAGACTTGTAGTGCTTCAGGTTGCGAGCGCAATTGGAGCATGTTTGAGAAAGTACATTCCAAGAAGCGCAACCGATTGACACAAAAGCGGTTAAATGACACAAAAGCGGTTAAATGACCTTGTATTTGTCCATTACAATCTTCGTCTTCTCAATAAGCAAATACAAGGTGATAGTCAAACTCAAGAGTCCATACATTGGTGACTGAGCCTTGAGGAACACAAGGCTTGGCTTAGTTTCTCTAAGGATTATGCATTTGAATTTGATGATTTGATTTACACTTTAAAAATTAAAAGTTAAAAACTTTAAATTTTAATTCACATTTCCATGTTTCATGATGATGACAAGTTTGGATCATTCACCAATCAACCTAGAAGACCAAGAGCAAGATCTGCAAACTACGCATGCAGCAGAATAGGTCCAATCAGTGGAGGGTCCTCTTTTTAGCGTTGCTGACTTAGACAACCTTGAGAGTCAAGCAGCCCAAGATATGGGGCTTGTTACTTCTTAGTTTTTTTGCAGTTACACTGATTATTATGTAGTATTTTGTAAACTTTTAGAAGCAGATGCTTATGCTTCTAGTTCACTGCAGTCAAGACTCGATAGAGTCAATACATTGGATCATGTTTGGAGCCTGGACTCGTATCATATATGAGACACTATTAATCATTTATGATAATTTGGACATCTATTTAGTATTTAGTAATTTACTATTGAAATTTGATATTATCATTATGCATTGTTTGGACTCTGGACATGGCATTTTAGAATTAGAATATCAATGAAAAATGTTATTTTTAATTCAAAATGTGTATATCTTTATTTTTTGTGTTCACCGATTTTTTCCTGATCTTTTCCCGTTTTTTTCCTGATCCGATTAAAACTCTTCGCTCTTTTGCCTCGCTGATTCATTGCCGATTCCGAGTCTGGTAACATTGGTCTGTACACTGCTGGGTTGGCACAAATTTTGAAGCAGGTTGCATGCATTTTCAATTTTTCAGGTAGCTTGTGCATAGTTTTCGAGGAAGCCTTCTGATTGCTGGTTGAGATAAGTTGTACTTGGAGATTATTAATTTGCTGTACCTTTCATTCAGAAGAAATAAAAATTACTCTCTAAAATAGGTTTTCCCTTTGTGGGTTTTTCCTGGGCAATTTGCCAAAGATATGATGTCTGAAATTTTTCCTGTGTGAGACTGTCAATAATTTTCTGTTTCATACATCAGTGAATTTTTCAGTGTTTCATGTACAATTTGTTTATGAGAAATCAATTCATCTACAACAAAAATGTTTATTGGGTTGACCATTAAACAATGAGCAAGAGACTTGAAATCGGGGTTGGAAAAGACACTTAAAAATTAACAAATTCAAAATGGCCCAAGTTATTATTTGTAAACAAGTAAGCTTGACTATTGAAAAAGAAACAAAGCATAGCAGTCTGTTGCCAAAAGGAGAGCAAGTCCAGAATATGAGATTCTGAGATTTTAATGAGAAGAGGACATAGATGTTGAAGAAGCTTTGGGAAGCGAAATCATTATAACAACAACAGAGGTAACTGCCAACCTTGTTTGTCCTCAAGATCATATAGCTATCATTTCCATGTTAACAGATTGAAAATGGCACAGGTTTGGAAGTATATCTCATTTAATATAGCATTTATAGCATAGAAGGCTAGAACTTAGAACCCCAGTAAATTCGGCAGCTTGGTGAGTGGACGGGTCACATTGGGCTGGAGCTGGAGCCTGGAGGCCTTATTCTGCGCCGCCGGATGCTTATAAGTTACACCTAGTGAGTCATTATTGCAGTCTACTACGGTCGGCTGGTGGTTGAATGATGATGGAGAGCTGCACAGTGCAGCCTGAACTTTGAAGGTCGAATTGCGTGAAGGTTGAGCCCAGAGCCAGCCTGAACAGTGAAGATTGAGCCAGCACCGAGTGTTAACCTTTTAGCAGAGGCAGTCGCCAGGTTGGGTGTTTCTTAGCAGAGGCATCAGGGCTTGAAGCATGTGAAATGAACTGTGGTTAGATAGGTTTAGGTTTTTATGTTTAGGTGTATTTTTTTTAATAAACTATTAAAAAACCCTAAAAACGAACCTCAAGCAAACCCTACACCAAATTCGACATTAATTTTGTCTTTTCAGGGTTGAAATAGGATAAAGTTAGAGTTTACTCAGGTTTGTCCCTGAGGTTCAATGAACTTGATCAAACTTGAATGTTTTTCTGAGTTACGCCAAGTTTCAAAGCTCAAGGTTGAAGCTCAGCAATCCCTGTGACTTAGGACCTATCCTGACACCAATTTGATGTATGGATCCCCCTGCATGGTTAAGTTTCCTTCACTTGAAAGTACTACTATTAATCTGTTGAGAAACACCCATATCACATCTCAAGGAGTTGACATGTTAACTCATTGTATCACCGAACATCAGTTACTTCCAAAGTTCAAACCAGTGTTTTAAAAACCAGCCGAGTCCGAGTTGGCCGAGTTGACCCCCGGCCGAGTTGACTCGGCCTGCAACTCGGCTCGGGTGGCCGATTTTATACTTAGTCCGCTGAGTTAGGGTCCGAGTTGGCCGAGTCGGCCGAGTTGACCGAGTTGCAACCCGAGTCAGCCGAGTCAGTTGTGGCAGACACCCACAAGAATGCAGACTCCAAA
>LPNX011089209.1:421892-438288 GCA_001517045.1 Pseudotsuga menziesii
CATAAATCATTTCTAGCTGACACCCATGACGTGAATTTGTCCAAAAATTTGAAAAAATGAGGAGCGCGATTTTCTTGTAGCGCTGTCTTCATTAATTTTCCTGTCAGCGCTACAAGAATCTGTCTGTGCATTTTTATCGCACTTTTACAGCTTTTGAACAATTTGTCGGATGTTTAGAGGATTTTTAAGGGTCATAACAAGTGTATTTTGTTCTCTAAACATGTCACTGAATCAAATTTGGAAATAGACCTTCTTTACCTCTTTCAAAATCAATCAAAAAGGCTATAAAAAAGACAAATAAAATCTAAAGAAATAATGCTCATAAACTATTAAATACTAATAAATCATCAATAAACTTTTTCAAAAAGACCAAAATTGAGAAGTAATCAAACCTATGATTGAAAGTGAAAAAACAAACCAAAATTGAAGCAAACAAACCAAAATGGAGAGAAAAAATTACTGACATAACACTGGGTATAGGGAAACGATATATATATATATATATATATATATATAAAAGTTGCACAAAAAGTGGAAACTTCTCCAAGTTTCCGAAACGGGAATAAATGTCTGGAAGTGTGACCCCCTAAATGGGTCGGGAATGAATGTCTGGAAGTGTGACCCCTAAATGGGTAGGTCAGGGGAAATGTGGTATATAAAAATACAATATATATATCTTGCAAGAAAATAAGAATGATACACATAAATAACATTTTAAAAGTAAACCCATGTCTATATTAATTGTTATAGATAATTACATGATACAAATCGTATAGCTTGGTGATTTTAAGTAATGCCAGTCCTGTACCCTTATGTGATTTTAAATAAGGCCAGTCCTGTACCTTTATGATTGAATCCAGTACAATCTTCTACAATCCTACCCATAGTTTTAAAAATCGGCCGAACCGGTTTCAAAATCGGTCGATTCACCGATTTAAGGGTTGACTGAATCAAACCGGTGAGCAAATCGGATCGGTGACCGGTTTGATACTGAACCGGCCGGTTTGGACACCGAATCGGCCGGTTCGGTACTGAACCGGTTTGCTCGGCCGATTTATGACAAAAATCGGCCGATTTTTGTGAAGATCTGTGCACTCAAAAATCAAGGTTTTTTTAATGTTTTTTTTTAGTTTTTAAATTTTTTTTCCTAACCTAAATTACATAACCCAACCTATGACCTCGTTAATGACTACCCTTGACCCCCCAACCTTCAATTCAATGTGTTGTTAACTTGTTGGCATCATGGAAGCCTAGAATCTTGGAGAGTTAGCGGTCGGTGAACTCAGGAGTCAGAACACTAAACCGTGAAGTTTGAACTTTGAACAAACTGTGGAACTTGAACAGTGGACTCTGCAGTAGTCACTATTATGTAGCTAACTATGTAGCATGTTATTTTTTGGACTCTACAAGCCATATACCCTAGGGCCTATAGGCCTCATGGATTATGTATTTTGTTCCATTTCCAGTCTGCCAGATATGTATTGCACAGTACACTTTGTGCCATTTTGAGATATTAACACTCATATGGTATATACATGAGTAGACTTCGGATATTTTATTATTTTGTCTCTAAAGCTTTGAAATCATGGATTAAAATCTTGAAAATGATGTTTTTCTTTAAAATTTAAATATTTTATGTATTTTTTAGTAAACCGATTCATTAAATTCAAATTGACCGATTTATGACCGATTCATTACCGATTCTGATTCGGATTCGGAGTTGACCCTTGATCGATTCCGAGTCCGATTCCGATTTTTAAAACTATGATCCTACCAATGCTGAAAACTGTTAAGTCTGTTGAATTTTGAATGGGATGTGAAATTCTACTTTTTCCATATTGAAGTCTAATGAAGTTAGAACCACTCCCAAACATCTTGAAACAATTAATGGTAATGTTAAAAATTTAAGTAAAAGTATGGAAAGGTAATATAAAGAAGAATATCACTTTTACTTGCCATTAATTACCAGGTGTATAGCCCTTGCATTAGCATTTGTGTTCCACTTCTCAGCTAAAGCTCGGTTAGAAACGTGGCCAAATTGGCCTTAGCCTGTTATCTTGCCATCAACAATGCATTAAAAGGTGTTTATTCCTTGCGACAATACTTGGATCTGAAATGCAATAAGATGAGGTAGCTTCGGTTGAGTCTGGTAAAGGTCAACAGTAAATAAATGAGAATTTAATGGGTTTATTCAGCCAATAGCCTTCAACAATGTTTTCCGCTATGGTCAGCAGCTTTATAAGACTTCTGGGGACAACATCTCACAAGGGGCTTGAGTTATTTCTTGAACTATGATGTAGTTCTAAGTTGCCTACGCATTGGGATTGTGTGTCGACCTATGAAGAGTACCCTTAGGAAGCCTAAGCGTTATGTCATTGGATGGTTGTACTTGCTATATGTAGGGAACCACGGGTCTATGATGGAGAGGAATCATTTTTAGAAGGGTGGATCACATTAGATTAGAATTCTGCGCGCAAGTCTGAAAGTTTACATCCTGCGTCACACATGAAAATGTTAGTAGTTGGGGTATTACCTTCCCATGGGGGATTTCCCTGATTGCCACCTTGCAGGGGTGGAAACCATCTATTTATGTTAGAAAGGAAAGGATTAGTGAGAACAACGGGTTGTTGTGTAGCCTCTTATTGACCCAGGTATCGGTGAATTTAATCCATTTGGTGAGCTCCTCTTCCATTCATAGTTGTGGGTGAAGGGAACTCATCTACATTTCATTGTGGCCAAATTTGCCTGAAATGCCATGGAAACGCCACTGGCCATACCGCACAACATTTTCAAATAGAGAAATGCCGTACGGTATGGCCAACAACATTTTCATGCTATTTTGTATCAGTTTCCATGTTTGCACACATTTCTAAATTCTGGTATTGGTATGACCCTCTGGGTGGCATTATATATATATATATATAAACCATGAAAGCAAGTTTTGTGAGTCAAATAGTACACTAAAGCTTTTTGCCCTGAAATATGATTATCCACATCTTTCTTTTGAATTTCCCATATCTTGGTAGCCGGTGCACAAAAAGTGCCGAGAACTATGTTGGAATCTGTTCCCTAAAAGACGTTGACACGTTGTAGTTTCCAAGGGCATGTTTCACTGTCTCTTCTTTATGATGAACAACCCAATTCAATGGACAATCCCATAGAGTTTACCGTGGATTTGACTACCAAACTATGATTGACACCACTGTCGGCAGTTGGGATTTAGCAGATCTGGTTTTCCAAACGAACTGGGATTTTCGGCTCATCTAGATTTTATCCTCAGTGTTAGATCGCCCACTTCTATTTGCTGAGAGGAGGTCTGGTCTAATCCTGGTCTAATCTTCTAATCAGAGGCAGTTTCTTTTCCTTATCTGACTGCCGTATCGGAAACTTTCCATAAGTTTTTCGACGGGCCGCTTCGGGAGTCTTGGCCGAGGTTATCGACTACTCCATTTGTTTTCTACTGATATCTTTCGAGGGATCAGCCGATACCGCGTGGATGAACAAAATATTAGCCGCTGATGGAGTTTAAGCCCTTGCCACCGCAGGATCATAATATCTTCCCAGTAAGGAAATTCTGTGTCCATTCGATGAATGTCGGATCTATCCCAAGCTCCCACCCGAATCCATCGATTACAATCTTAGTTCATCGTCGATAGTTTGTAATGTAGGCGCTAATGGTGTTTCACTCATGGGCCATTATTTAACCTCTTTACGACTATGCCTATTTAATCCATCGAGGGTTGTATTACGGTCATTTCTATTGTTCGTTAGAGCTTTTGTATTCGTCGCGGTACAGAGCTGTAACTATTGTGTGGATTTTCGTTAGCTGCGCAAGGGTTGCACTCACCAACAGTCAAGTTGCTTCACCAGGTAGGATTCTAATTCATTTCCTAGTAATTCTCCTTTACTGTTTTTATGGGAAGGAGTTTGAGTGGTGTTTCCGGATTAGGTTTTCCCATTCTTGTAGTTATACATCTCAAGACCATGAGGGTTTTTGTTTCTTTTATTTTGTGCTTCGAATATGTCTTTTGAGAGTGCTTCATTCTTCCCCGCGCAACAAACCCTGGTTGCTCCGCTCCTGTTAGCATGGCTGTAGGTTTTCCTTACCTGCCTTGCGCCACTCGTCCACTCTACCTCGCCATGAGGACTGTTATGTCAGTATGGTGCAGTAACAGGGCCACGACCAGATGAGCGTTTTGCAGTCTATGCCATGCCCTGTTCTCATCATTAATGGATGAGCAGAGAGGGTATCATCACCGACCGAGGTTGTTTTGGGATTTTTCTCTTCCCAGAGCTCATGTTAAAGACCCACCGTTCTAGAAATTTTGGGCCACAGAGGGATATCCTTTTGGTTCGAATAGAAAGAATCCTTGTTTTCCAGTCGCAAGTTTAGGGCACCTTTTGACGTAGACCAAGGGTATTCGTTGTTTAAAGCCTAGCGTCTGAGAGGCCAGTGGCTCTATTCGGATGTGATTTGGTGTGTTGAAGTAGCCAGAGGTTTCTCCCTGGTGTGACACAGTTTGTTGAAAATGTTTCAGGATGAGATGGTAAAAATTTTGGTTAAAAATGACCACATACTGTTTTGGTTGTGTTCAATCTCAGATTTAGTTGTTATATTTATCATACATGCATATTAGGAGATTGAAATGGATCTAAGACATTGTTTGGTGTTTGAAAACCTCAATTTTTGTATAGCACCATGCCTAAAAAGGGAAAAAAGAAGGTCTAGACTACAGGGGATGATCCAGAGGTGGAAATCATAGCAAAGTTGGAGATTATCTACAAAGATACTACAGATTTTACTGGAGTCGAACCAGAGTTCAGATGGGGTCAAATCTATCAGATGATTAAAGACCAGGATATCTCAGATACCGATTTAGAAGACATACCAATATATGCAAACATAAGGAAGTCAGTTATCATGAAGGTGTCTACATGTCCAGAACTCTTCCCATGTGTCAAAGTAATCAGTTGGATTCTTCCAAGGGAAGATATAACTAAGATGATTCTATCGAACGTTAATGGACAAGGTTTTGCTGCCTACAACCCGACATTTGTAGCTCAAACATGTAAGATCCCTATACCTAAGATCTATTTGACAGAGAAATGGATGAAGGAGCTAGACTTGGATGTTTTCGATTGTGTAAGGAAAATGATGGTTCATGGGAAGCAGTTCCACACAAAACCTTCTGGAGAATATGAATTTGCAAACTTATGTACCTGATACCGACTTCTATCTTTGATGTTAAACCGGATTTTCGGCTAAGTGAATGGAAAGTTTTATAAGATAAGATGGGTACCAGTGATTTATTTTGTAGCTACAAGCGGTACCATCTTCAACTGGGCTGATATAGTAGAAAACGATTTATCATCATGTATCAGTGCAACACTTGGGGGTTTGAAACGGAGGAAGTCATAATTCTATATGAGCTCTTTCCTGATTGATTGCATTTTGTGCACCCACCAATTACCAACACTAAATTGCAAATGGGATAAGATTAAGACCTCTGTATATTCTGCATATCGGATCTTCTGGGCACACAACTACTATAGTTTCTATAAGAGCATCTGCGAAGAATTCCTAATGCCGCTTTACAAGCTAATATTCCTCACAGAATGCAATTGCATGTCTGAAAAGACATTGGAGATAGTGAGAGAGAATGGGCATTATTACCTCTCAGAAGAAGGTCTATACTTAAGGATGTTTGGGGGATCTAAAGCCCCTTCTTTGTTACCGAAGCATGCCACTGACTACATTGTTCATAAAGAGGTGGTAAGACAGATCTACATAGATGGGATCGGTAATTTCTTATTTGATATGAAAAAGGCTGTATACCCACCACTGCATTTATGTATAGGTAGTTACAAGTTTACTAGAGTAAAAAGTGCCCCAGAGTTTGTGAAAGAAATAGAATACTTTCACTTTGGAGAAAAAAGTTTTCACAGGAATGATTCAGAGGACAAGATTGAAAATTATTGTTCGTTAGTAGGAGTGCATTTTGAATACACAAATTACTGTGATAAAGATGAGGAGATATTCTGCAACGCCTGCAACATGACAACCTTAAGTAGAAGATTCAAGAAGAAAATAACGAATGTGGGAGGCAAAGGAAGCGGTAGCGGTATTGCTGAACAAAAAAAGAAAGAAGAAGCTGTAAGAAAAAGGGAAGAGGAATATCGCAGGTTGTTACAGGAAGCAGAGCAGAGATTGGCAGAGGAAACACAGTTGCAGAAAGAGGAAGAAGAGCATAGGCTATGGGAGGAGAGTGAAAGAATACAAAAGGAAGCTGCTGATCACAGTGGATTCTTGTGTTTCGTCAATTAGCACAGTGACAGAAAATCCATCTCCCTCGGTAGAGCTTGAATTAATACCTTTCATTCCATCTTGTGAGCAAGCAGTGGCCAACCTCAATATGATTTTCTTTGATAAAAACAAGAAAATGATTGCGATGAGATCAAAGAAAATGGCCGACGCAGGAGATCAGTCTGTAGAGATTTTGGTAACAGAGAAGACAGTTTTGCATGGGAGGAATAAAGATTTGAAACTCCTTGCGATGGCAGGTGTAGCATCAGTGCTTTCTAATGTGGATAATGCTGCAAAATTGGTTGATGATATTGACCAGTATAAGGAGAAAATGTCGCAAATGAAGGAAACCCTAAGGAAAGAAAGAGGAGAAGGGAAAATCCTAAAAAGGAAGCACAATGATATTCTCATAGAGTTGGAGAGGCTTAAAGAAGCATATCAAATTTTGGAATTAGACAAAGATGCCTTAGTATTGTCAGCAAACATCACTGAAGGAGAGAAAAAAGACCTCGAGAGAAAGGTTTTAGAGTTAGAAAATAAAAAAGACACAGTTGAGAAAATAGTAGAAGAATTAAAAATTCAGAGCAGTTTGCTAAATAAGCAACTCAAGGCGGGGAATGAAAAACAACTTGATATTGCTCCTTTCTGTAATCAAACATCTTTGCTACAAAAGAAAATAAATCAGATTCTATTGAAGTTGGTGGGAGAGATGTAAAGAATTAAGCAGATTGGGGGTAGATTGAAAGAGATAGCACACAACTCATCAGAATTTAGGAAGAAGTTATAAGAAATGGCAGAACTTGTGTAGGACCAACTAACTTGGATAAGAGCCAATTCGACCTTCCCGGTTAACATGCCTCAGAAAACTGCAGGAGGTCTAAAGATGGAGATGGAAATATTAAATTTTGGCTACAAATCAGCAGTAAGGTTGAACACAACCATTGATAAAACTTTGGAGAAGTGTACTTAGTTCTACAAAATAATGTGTTCAACCCACAACAAATGCCAGGTTTTAGCAGATACTCAAGATGAATACTTCCCAGCCAGAGAGCAACATTTAAAGAACCTTCAGGACATGCTGTAGACAAGGGAAGAAAGCTTAGCTAAGATCGAATGCATCCGTGAAGAAACCATTGGGGTCTAGATTGTACAAGTTTCGATCCACAAGCATCTGTTTGAGGAGTTCAGAACTCACCTAAAGTAAGGGATATAGAATCTCAGTTGTCCAAGCATGAAATAGTTGCACGTGTGCTGAATCCAGTTGAATATCGAATCATTAATGAAGAGGCTCAAGCATGGGATGTTTTCATTAAGAAATAATCTGGGCCCACTTAGGTTGTTTTTTTTATTCACGAGTTGAGAAATTTATGTGATGTTTGTATTTATTCTATTTTCCTAGCGAGCACACTAGAGGATGATTTTTTGTAAAAGAAGAGTTAGGGAATCCCAAAGGGCATGGATAACCAAAAGTCATTTTGTAAATGTATAAGTAAAGGTAGAGTAGAATATAAAGGGGACTTTTTATGGCTCTCATAGGTTGAAACTTTTTGTAAGGGGGACTACTTCTTTTTATAATAAAGAGGATTGATATTTCGCTAGAGAGAGGACTACATGAGTTTCAAAGCATGTTGTGTAGATTGCTGAATGAGGAATTATTTTTGTTTTAGCATGCTGTACAATTTGTGAGATCGTTCTAAACCCGCTGAACTATTTATGTGTTATGAATGATTTCATTTTATGTTATGAATTTTACGCAATAAATGAGTGATGAATGCTTTAAATTCACAGAGCTATCTTTGTGCTATATCTCTGCTGTATTTATGTATTCAGAATTTGTCAGCTATCTATAAAATTCAATGTGCAAACAATGTAGTACATTACTCATATTAGTGTTAATCTTGCTCCCTGGGGATAGTTAGAGTTAGTTTAGAAAAGATTAGTTTTTTTCTTTCTTTCGTAGAGTGACTGTGGGGCAGGAGCGGTAAGACAAAGGGAAGACCTGCACATCTCTAGTGAGGTTCTTACCCACTATCACTTGCATTTAGTGTAGGAACTTGCATATAATCCATTAAACATAAAATTACATAAACGATGGACCAGGCCACAACTGGTAAAATAGATTTAAACTTTCCTTTAATTCTACGGTAGCCAGGACGCTAACGGATGGTTTTCCCATTTCAAACGATAAACGATCTAATTGGGAACGGTTATTGAGGAGAATCCTTGCTGGTTGTACCTGGTATTTTCTAGGCATCAACAATTTTGGCGCTAGAAGGAGGGCCGCCAGTGCATGGATGGCAGAGGAAATCCATTTACTCGGAACTATTCCACTGGTAATAACACTAAAACTAGTTTTTCTGAAGAACGCATAAAGCCGGAAGTAGAAAATGCAGAACACCTTTACCATGTTCCTTTGGAGGTAGTTGATCACTTCAGGAGACACACACGGTATTATGTGAAGAAGTTTGGAGGAGTGCAAACAATCCCTGAATTGTCGAGAAGGCAAACTACTAGAAGGGCACCCACTTACATAGAAGATTCAATTTTGGTAGGAAATTTGGAAGAATTGGTGAATTTGTTCTTACAAGAAATCGTTCAACCTCTTGATTAGTTGGGACCAGAGTCCCCATTTTGTTCAACTTTTTTGTCACCTTGAAACTCTCTACCACGATCTCCTCGTAGAATCATGGCTGGAACTGTACTTTCGAATGCAAATCAAGCTAATCCACCACCACCACCAGCTTGGAGAGCCAAAACATCACTCAAACTGACTCCTCCATTGCATGCTTTGCCTCCGAATCCTGAAAAGTCATTACCTAAATTTGATCCAGGAGAAGGAATTTCTGTGGATGATCACTTGCAGAGTTTCTTCTTGGATTTATCGATTTTAGCGATAGAGCACGATGATGTAGTATGCAGATTGTTTCCACATACTTTCAAAGCTAAAGCAACATCGTGGTATTTTGGCTTACAGGAAAATTCAATCACAAACCGGGGTACTTTTTAAAGGTTTTTTAAAGGCAAGTTTGGTAGCCAAAGAACTACTTCCACTGATAAAATAATTACTTTCTATAAGGATGGACAAGAAAGAGAAAGTGCAGGATTTTAGTCAAAAGTTTGCTGCCCATTTAAATAATTTCAGTGCTGCCATAAAACCTGCTGAAGAAGCTTTAATGGAATATTATACTTCAGCACTTTCCCCTGACATAACAATGTTTGTCAAGAGGCGAGTAAAGCCTTCTTTGGTAGAAACTTACGAAGAAGCTATAAAAATAGAGGCCAAACTTGAAAGAATAAACAAACACCCAATAGATCCATATACAAGAACTTTTAGCAGTAAGAAACCTTTGTTGTTGACTAGAACCAAAGAGGAACGTTCTAATGAATTAGAAAATGTTGTTAAAATGGTACAAAATCTATCTAACAAGATTGTTGATTTAGAAAAGGATAAGGAGGCCAGTGCATCGAGAAAATAGTTTAAACCATTCTTCAAGAAAAGAGATGAAAGTAGTCCATCCCACCCACCTACACAGTCCTTTTGGCTTGAATTTGTACTAATTCTGTCACAATAATCTTTGAGACAAAACACAGACTCACAAGAGATTCAAGACAAATTAGACATGAAATGATGCAACCGTACTGCGATAGGAGGTTGCAGCTCTGTATAATCAATAATAGAATGAGTAATAAAATACAATGTCATGCAAAATGAATGAATTCCAAGCCAATTTGAATTCACAAGGAGGTCATTCGAATTGCATGGATGGGTGTAGTTTAACTGAATGTCAGCAACACTAGACACACTTAGTTAACTACTAATATAGCCATGATTGACTCACAATGAGTCCTAATTGAATCAGAGTGCAATAGATGACTGAGTCTAACTGAATGTAACTCAGACACATGTCATTGCATGCCAAATAGTAGGTGGTAGCGCATCACTAACTCCAAGTAGCTCCGATGAAGTTGACTGAAGTGATACTGGTCAACAGAGGCAGTTGGAGGCGCATTAGCTAACTCCAGTTCATCCCAATCAGCCCAAAATAGACAATTGCATGATTGTTAGGTGAAACAACAATCGGTTAGAAATTAGGTGCACTTATGACACTCAGATCACTCCAGAATTTCTCCCTATTTGTAGGAGGAATCCCAGTTAGCCTCTCTGGTTGAGGGAGAAGGCTTAGTTGGCCTCCTTGATTGAAGGAAGGCGTGGGTGTGCTCATGCTGATGTCATAGTGTGCTCATATGATGCCGATTAAGTCAATTAAACTTAGGATAGTGGGTAAATAGGCCCTAATTGACCAAATAAGTGTGTAAGTTGGGTAAATGACTCCAACAAGGATAAGGAGTCTAGTTCATCTAGAAAATAGTTTAAACCATTCTTTAAGAAAAGAGATGAAAGCAGTCCATCCCACCCACCTACACACAGTCCTTCTGTCTTGAATTTCACTGAAGTTGGAATGGATAATTTTTGCACCTTTCACCAAGAACCCCATTCTGAGAAAAGCTGTCCACAATGGATAAATTTGATGACTTTGGTGATGAACCAAATTTTAGACACTCAAATAAACGAGCCCGAAGTAAAAGAAGAAAGGGAAAATGAACCAGAGAAACCACCTGAAACAATAATGGTATTGTGGGACTGTGCACCTATGTTGGGGTTAGAAGAAGAATACCCTAAGAATGAAATTCAACTTTCAGTAATTAATGTCACAACAAGAAAAAAGGGACCTATAATGGATGAACGTTTATTTCTGCCCAAGATTAGGAAGATTTAGGAAAGTATGAGGAAAATTAGTAGTAATACTCAAACCCCACCTATACCTGATTTAGTCATAACATGGAAGAACTCTCCCACGTTTAGTAAACCTGTGAAGGTTGTGGAAAATAAAGTGGACAGTAACAAGAACAGTTCAGCAGAAGGTGATATGGGATATGACATAATAAAAGGTATCAAGAAAACAAAGGCAAATATTTCCTTATTTGAAATGTGTAACTTACCTCAACAAAGGAAGAAGCTTTTGGAAGCCTTTGATTCACAAAACGGTAAAACCCAAAAAGATGTTCAATCATAAGAAAAGATCAGTGAGGCTAGTATTGGGGGAAAATCCAAGTCACAAACATTACCATTTCTACTTACTTTTGAGATTTTCAATCACAATATTGTACACAATTGTTTGGTAGATTCTGGAGCATCCTCTAATGTTATGCCTCTTTCAGTCTGTAGAAAGATAAACGGTAAATCCACACCTTCTTCATGTAAAATCATCCAGTTGGATAGAAAAACAGTTAAAGTGGTAGGAGAAATAAAGAATGTGCTGATACGATTATCTATGGATGAAAGGGTTTGCCAATTTATAGACATTATGGTAGTGGACATACCTGAAGCATATGGTTTGATTTTAAGTAGAGAATGGTCTGCGAAACTCAATGGGTACTTTGCAACAGACTGGTCACACTTGTTAGAATAGTAATTCAACTCATTAGTCCCTAATTACATTACTTAGTCAATTTTATTGCTTTTTAAGCTTTAATACACTATGTGGTGGCCTAGGGGGGCTTAGTTGAACAAATGCCTAGTCAAATTGGGGCTTTCACACCCACATGAGAATTCCAAATCATCCAACTAGCCACATGTGTTCCCTTATCATTTCTGGTGTGCTCCCATTCATTGAACGTGGACAACCAGGTTGACTTGGAGCGCTAGAGTGGGATTTTGGCCAATTTTGGCTTGATTTGGTGCATTAAATGCTGCATTGAGACTATAAACCACCCGAATTTCCACACCCACATTGTCCAAGGTGTAATTATTGACCCACATCACATTAGCCACGTCCAGTTAGCAATTCCTTGCTGTTTGGGCTGATTTTTGGGCTTGATTGGCCCACCTAGGGGGGTTTGATGCCAATTTGACAATTTTGACTTTTATGCTCACAAATGGCTACCAAAGCCTCACTAAACTCCTATGTTGTATTATATACCTGATAATAACATGTTTCATGGTTATACAGTCCAAAATTATCTTGTTCCAGTTCACATTGTGTGTGTAATTTGTCTTTCAATTGATGTTTTTTTGTTAGTTTTTGCACCAAATTTGATTTGTGAGTTTCAATAATGCTCCTAGATTCTCCTCTGGGTCTAATTTATCATATTGTTTCATAGCCTATTGGATATTTTTGAGTTGTAGATCAATTCAGAGTGATTTGAGTTGCATTTTTAGTGGAGTTCCAGATAAAATCGAATTGTGTTTTGTAGAACATCCAACAATTTCTTCATCAACAACGTAGGAAGAAATGGAGGATACCCACATCATGCTAACACCCTTCAAATTATTTGATTGGAAGGCGGAGATGGTGATTCAACTGAGAGCCAAAGGGCTTTACAGAGTTACCATGGGCACTGAGGTGGAACCAAATTCTGCAATTGAGAAAGCCAAGTACTTCAACAGATTGGATGAGGCATTTGGATTGCTATGCCTGAGCATATTGAGAGAGCTATTGTTCCACATAGACAGTTTTACAACACCGAATGAGGTTTGGGTAAAACTAGAGACATTGTTTGGGAAAACCGATGAACTACGTGGTCACCAGCTTGAGAATGAGCTTATCAGCTTGAGCCTAGTGCACTATGACACAATCCAGTAATTCTTCACCAAGTTTAAGTCACTTATATTGCAGTTGAATTAGTGTGTAATTGAAAAGAAAGAGGACCAATTGATCTTGTCTATACTTTCGAAGTTGGGGCCAAAGTTCTCAGTTTTTGTGAGTACATTCCACTCCGGCAAGTTAACACTTCGAAACTGGCAAATGCCCAATCTAGAAAACTTCATGGAGTTAGTCACTTAGGAGAAAGACAAGCTTGTCCAAATGGGCACCATCAATACCAAGGATCAATCACTAGCAGTGGGAGTTTCAAATTCCTCATAGGGAAAGCCCAAGTCCAAGAATTTGAAGCTTCTAGAGAAGAAGAAAAACCCCAAAAAATACAAATCCAGTGATGCAAGTTCGAATCCTTCCAAGGAGAGGGATAAGAAGGGAAAAGCGAAGGCCAAGTGCACCTATTTCCATAAGGGATGGAATCCATAGAGCTCATGCATGAAAAATACCATTGACACCATGGCACAACTGCTAGAGAGGAACAACATTCCAGTCCCTGACAGTGCAAGGAAAAAGGATGGCAACTCCAGTTCAAACGAAAGCAAGTTGAAATGTCATGCTTTGGTGGTAGGTAATTCTAACTCTTCATCTTCTTTCATTGATTCAGGTGCTTCCAGACACATGGTGGCCAAGAGAGAGCTCTTCTCCTCCATGAGCTCGAATGCTAGCCCAACAATTCGAATGGGGGATGATTCAAAACTCCAGACCAAGGGGATTGGGAGGATTGATTTAGAGCATGGATAATTTAGTGATGTATTGTATGTACCAGATCTTGCAGCAAATTTGCTGTTAGTCTATCAAATGACCCATACATGAGAGCAAAATAGAGTGACCTTCACTCCAAACATGGTAGAGACTACAGAGATCTCAACAGACCAAGTCATTGTAATTCGGTATGTAGATCACCATGAGAGGATGTACAAGTTCTCTAGCTTCCTCCCCACTTCAAATGACCAAGCACTTATCTCACATGCAAATTAGGTTTCAAAGCTATGGCATGAGAGGTTTGGTCATATGAACTACAAGTAATTGTAGGCACTACATAGAGATGAGATGGTAGAAGGTCTTCCACAAATCAGATCGTCAAATGGAGCATGCATTGGGTGCGTAGGTGGGAAGAATCCTGAGCAAAGTTATGAGAAGGGGAAAGCAAGGAGAGAAACCCAACCACTTGGGTTGGTGCATTCAGACTTGATTGTTCCATTGCCCACTCCATCATATGGTGGATCAAGGCACGTGCTTACACTCATAGATGATTACTCTTGATTTTGTTGGGTGTACTTCCTTAAATTGAAGTCTGAGGTGTTTGCACACTTGAAGATTTGGAAGGCATTGGTAGAAAATCAAAGTGGGCATAAGATTAAGGTCCTTAGGATTGATAATGGGAAGGAGTATGTAAACAAGAACCTACAACAACTTTGTGAGGCGAGTGGCATACAAATGCAACACTCAACTCCCTACACACCACAACAAAATGGTGTGGCTGAGAGGAAGAATAGGTCATTCAAGGAGATGGCCACTTGCATGATAGAAAAAAGGGATCTAAGTCCCAAGATATGGGCTGAATCCATTAGTTGTGCTGCTCAAATAAAAAACAGAGCCTTTCACAAATCAGTAAAATGAATGACATCTTATGAGGCATGGTTTGGTCAAAAGCCAAATGTCTCAAATTTCAGAATTTTCGGGACTAGAGCATGGGCTAGAATCCCCTTTGAAAAGAGGAAATCCTTGCAACCACAAAGCAAGGAGTGCATCATGGTTGGGTATGGTGAAGCAACCAAAGGTTACAAGCTCTTTGACACCTCCACTTACAAGACATTTGTTGAGAGAAGTGTGAAATTTGAAGAAGAGCTAATTCCTGATTTTGAGCTTGCATCGGGGGAATACTCATCTCTTCAACCATTTGAAGATTTAAGTGATGATACATGCTCTGTTTTTTCTGATATTTCTAACACAATGTTTATAAACATGATATTGATGTATATGACTCACCATCTAGGCCCAAGTGGGCTGAAAAAATTGTACACGCAGCTGGGGAATTGACAGGCAAGCCCCATGAGCCTAAGAAGACTAGATCACAAACTAGTAGAGCTTATTTTGCAAGTGATAGTGCTCTTGCTGAGAACTGTTATATGCTGGTTGGGTCTGATCCTTAGACATATCAGCAAGCTTGTAATGACCCTAGATAAAAATCAACAATGGAAGATGAATTTTAGTTCCTCCAAGAGAACAATACATGGGAATTGGTTCCCCTTCCTACCAAGAGGAAGCGTGTTCAATGCAAATGGGATTTCCGGACCAAACTTGCTGCTGATGGTTTTGATATGAAACATAATGCAATATTAGTTTCTAAGGGCTATTCTCAGGTCCATGGTGTTGATTACAAAGAGAACTTTGCACCGGTTGCAAAGATGGACTCAATTAGACTAGTTCTAGCGATGGCATCTAGTAAATGTTGGGAAGTTCACCACATGGATGTTAAGAGTGCTTTCTTACATGGTGAGATATATGAAGAAATATATATGCAGAATCCTGAAGGTTTCCAAGAGGATCCTTCATTGGTATGTAGGTTGAAGAAATATTTGTATGGACTCAAGCAATCCCCCAGGGCTTGGTATGCAAAAATGGATACTTTTTTGCTCTCAATTGGTTTCACTAGATGCAAATCATACCCTAATGTGTATTCGCAGAAACATGATGGTATTTTGCAGGTCATTGTTATTTATGTTGATGATCTCCTAATTACAGGTAGTTGCACCAATTTAATTGGCCAAATCAAGTCATCTTTGCATAGTGAATTTGCCATGATCGACCTAGGATTGTTAAGGCAATATTTGGGCTTGGAAATTGAGCAAAATCAAAGGGGCATCAAGATGAGTCAACCAAAGTATGCTTCAGACCTGCTAAAGAAGTTTAACATGGCCGAGTTTAAGGCAGCCGAGTCTCCCTTTCTTTCTGGTATTAAAATGCATGAATTTGACAATTCTCCATTGGTAGATATTACACTCTATAGGAAACTAGTGGGAAGCTTGCTCTATATCACTCACACAAGACCTGATTGGTTTCCAAGATGATCCTTCATTGGTATGTAGGTTGAATAAATATTTGTATGGACTCAAGCAATCCCCCAGGGCTTGGTATGCAAAAATGGATACTTTTTTGCTCTCAATTGGTTTCACTAGATGCAAATCATACCCTAATGTGTATTCGCAGAAACATGATGGTATTTTGCAGGTCATTGTTATTTATGTTGATGATCTCCTAATTACAGGTAGTTGCACCAATTTAATTGGCCAAATCAAGTCATCTTTGCATAGTGAATTTGCCATGACCGACCTAGGATTGTTAAGGCAATATTTGGGCTTGGAAATTGAGCAAAATCAAAGGGGCATCAAGATGAGTCAACCAAAGTATGCTTCAGACCTGCTAAAGAAGT
>LPNX011089209.1:438358-496432 GCA_001517045.1 Pseudotsuga menziesii
TGAGTTTAAGGCAGCCGAGTCTCCCTTTCTTTCTGGTATTAAAATGCATGAATTTGACAATTCTCCATTGGTAGATATTACACTCTATAGGAAACTAGTGGGAAGCTTGCTCTATATCACTCACACAAGACCTGATTTGTCTTATGTTGTAAGTGATGTAGCAAGACATATGCACCAGCCAAATGAGCTCCATTGAAGACCAACAAAAATAATTTTTTAGTATGTCCAGGGAACCAAGAATTTCAGGGTGCACTACATAACTAGTTCCTCACCTCAACTAGCTGGATTTCTGATTTAGATTGGGCTGGAGATCCCACTGACAAAATGTAAAATTCAAGTGTTTTCTTTATGTTTTCTAAAGGTTCCATTTTCTGGTCAAGTAATAAACAACACACCATTTCACTTTCATTAGCAGAGGCCGAGTACAGGGAAACAGTCAATGCTGCTACACAGTGTGTTTGGTTGCAGGGGATTCTCCGGGAATTTGGTGTCACAATTGATTCTCCAACCAACAGTTGGGTGGACAATCAAAATGCCATCAAAATATATACTGATCCTGTACAGAGATAGAGGACAAAACATATTGAGATACACATGCATTACATTCGGGGATTAGTGCATGACAGGGTGATCTCACTGCAGTATTGCCCATCCACCGAGAAAACTGCTGATATTTTTAACAAGGATTTCACAGAGAAGAACTTGACCTACCTAAGATATTTGCTTGGGGTGAGTGAGTGATGGTAATTTGTTGTTACTTGTTGCAGGTCCATCCCCTTGCCCATTCTTGAGGGAAGGTTTTGTCCCATGAGGTTTTCCTTCTTTTCCTCGGTTCATATGGACAGATAAATTGTATTTTCTGAATTATGTATATGAGGTGACTTGAGCCATTGTTGCCAAGACCTCCATAATTTTGTGAGCTGTACTTAGTTGTTGGATTAAGGGATGGTGTTATAACAGTAATCCAACTCATTAGTTCCTAGTTACACTACTTAGTCAATTTTATTGCTTTTTAAGCTTTAATACACTATGTGGTGGACCAGGGGGGCTTAGTTGGACAAATGCCTAGTCAAATTGGGGCTTTCACACCCACATGAAAATTCTAGCTCAGTAAACTAGCCACATGTGCGCCTTCATCATTGCTAGTGCGCTCCCATTCATTGAATGTGGACAACCAGGTTGACTTGGAGCGCTAGAGTGGGATTTTGGCCAATTTTGGCTTGATTTGGTGCATTAAATGCTGCATTGAGACTCTCAACCACCCAGATTTCCACACCCATGATGTCCAAGGTGTAATCACTAACCCACATCACTTCAGCCATGTTCAGTCAACAATTCGTGGCTGTTTGGGCAGATTTGGGGCTTGATTGGCCCACTTAGGGGGTTTGATTTCAATTTGGCAATTTTGACTTGTATGCTCACAAATGGCTTCCAAAGCCTAAAAAAACTCCTATGTTGTATTATATACCTAATAATAACATGTTTCATGGTTAGAAAGTCCAAAATTATCTTGTTCCAGTTCACATTGTGTGTGTAATTTGTTTTTCAATTGATGGTTTTTTGCCAGTTTTTGCACCAAATTTGATTTGTGAGTTTCACTAATGCTCCTAGATTCGCCCATGGTTTGAATTTCTCACAAAACCTGTGGTTTCCCTACAAGAACCGTCAGAATCATATTAAAGTGATAAGGGAACCACATATGAAGCATAATGTGACGCAACTGGAAGAAAAAAACGAGCCTGTCAATTTCTTGCATTCAGTTTTGGGTAACTATTTCATAGAGCTTGAACCTGGAAACTATAAAGTGGAAGAAGCCAGTGATGAATCAAATGCACAGTCCGAGCTTCTTCGGTTTTCGCGGACTGACAAAATCGATTGTAACATAGTTAATTTAGTTTTTAATTTAGAGAATAACACTAGTTTTGTAGAATTAGAAGATAAACTTTGGTTGTTATATTTTGATGGTTCTAAAACTCAGGAAGGATCAGGAGCTCGTTGTATCCTGATTGATAAAAAAAAAATATTTTCTTTCTTGTAGATTAGAGTTCGAATGCACTAATAATACAACATAATATGAAGTTTTAATTCAAGGCTTGAAGAAGGCCATTGAATTCAAAGTAAGAAATCTAAAATTTCATGGCATTATGAAATAATTGTTAAACAGGTTCGAAATACAATTCATTGTCTATCACAACATTTAAAGGGTTATCAAAATTAAGTTTGGGAACTTTTAACGATTTTTAATGCTTTTAACATCAATTCGATTCCTAGACTACAAAATGTAGCAGGTGATTTGCTAGCTACTTCTGCTGCAAGATTGGTGCCTACTAATAATAAATGTTCAATTGAATTGATTTTCAGACCATCTGTGCCAGACAGTATCACCAATTTGAGGGTATTCGATGATGATCAGAAGATCTTATAATTCTTGACCAATGATGAGAATTTCAAAGACGCAGTGATTGATGATGAAGAACACGGATCCAATCTTCAAAATAGTAATTTCATACCTAAAGGGGTTAGAACATTGGAGGGAATGTTTGATTTGAATAATAAGTTCCAAAGCCAGGAAATGTCAAAACACACAGTTCATCGATGCAGTATGAGCTGATCAATCTAGGGACATAAGCTGAACCCAAGTATGTAAACTTGGGAAAATGTTCTTCACCGGGTGAGAGAAGAAAATTCATCAGTTTATTTCAGCAATATAAAGATGTCTTTTCTTGGACTTATGATGATTTGAAGACTTATGATACCCGCATTATTCAACATATTATTCCCATTAAAGCGGGTGTGAAACCATTTCAGCAGCCACTGACAAAGATGCATCCCAAGATGGAACCCCTGATTCAAAGTGAAGTAAAAACATTGCTTGACGCGAATATTATTTTCAGAGTTAGAGACTCAGAATGGGTGGAGAATTTGGTACCGGCGAGAAAGAAGTTTGGTGAAATAAGACTTTGTGTATATTTCAGAAATTTGAATCGTGCCTCAGACAAGGATAATTAACTAGTCCTGCCAATGGAGCAAATATTACAGATGGTTTCAGGATCTGAATTGTTCTCCTTGTTGGCCAGGTTTTCAGGCTACAACCAGGTCTTGGTAGCAGAACAAGATAGGCTAAAGACCACATTTCGTACGAAGTGGGGGAATTTTGCTTAAAGACGAATGCCTTTTGGTCTCATTAATGTTGGAGTGACCTTCCAAAGGGATATGGATATAGCTTTCTGGGGATTGATAGGCCACAGTGTGGTGGTCTACCTAGATGACGTAACAGCCTTTTCAAAGAAGAGAGAAGAGCACATGTTTAATCTAAAACAAAATTTTGATCGTTGTCGAAAATATGGTATCTCTCTCAATCCTAAGAAGTGCGTTTTTGCAGTGTTGGAAGGAAAGCTATTGGGTCACATCATTTCTAAAAGGGAGATCTCCATAGACCCAGAAAAGATAGAATATATAGCACATATTTCCTTACCCCAAAATAAGAAAGGTATGCAATCTTTTATAGGGACCATAAATTTTGTGCAAAGGTTTGTGCCTGATTTTTCACAAATAGTCAAGCCTTTGCAACAGATGGTCAAGCAAAGTGTACAGTTTAAATGGACTGACATAGAGAAGGGTGCATTCAACAATATCAAGATAGCAGTAGCCCATGCACCTTCACTCAAAAGCCCTGATTTTGAGAAAGATTTTATCTTATACACTTTTGCTTCTGATAACTCGCTTGCAGCAGTGATTACATAGAAGAAAAAAGAGGAGATGAGTACCACATATCATTCATGAGCACTGGTTTGTAAGGCACTGAATTGAATTACCCTGCTATTGATAAACATACATACGCAGTCTTCAAAGCGGTAAAACAATTCATGCCTTATATTTTGAAGAACAAAACCAAAGTAATTGTGCCTCACCCGACGGTTAGAACCCTCTTCGTGCAAAAAGAATTGCGAGAAAGAATAGGGAATTGGGTAACAAATTTGCAAGAATATGACTTAGAATTTAAGCTAGCCACTATCATCAAAGGACAAGGGCTTTGCAAATTAATGGATGAAATTCAAAATGATGAAGACAAATACTGGGAAAATGAGGCTAAGTTGCATATGATTGATATGTGTCCAATATTTACAGCCCCTGAATCTTGGTATAGGGTTTTGATACACTATATCCAACATGGATATTTACCTGAACATTGGAATTCTAAACAAAGAAGAGCACTACGCTTGAAGTTCGTATATTATCAGATAATTGATGGAGTTCTTTTAAGTAAAAACTATGATGAAGTATTTCTGAGATGTTTGAAACAAGAAGATGCATCTAAATTTGTTAAATAATTACATGATGGTCCTGCTCGAGGACCCTTTTTAGGAGATACCATTGCATATAAGATCCTAAGAGTTGGATACTATTGGCCGATCTTGTTTAAAGATGCACATGCTTATGTAATAAAATGAGACACATGCCAGAGAAGCGGTGGGAGAAGATCCAGGGCAACTGGACCATTGCAACCAGTCATTGTTTCTGAGCTGTTCGCGCAGTGGGGAATTGATATCATTGGAGAAATCAATCCAAACTCTTATTGCAAAACAAATATATTCTCACAGCCACTGATTATTTCACCATATGGGTGGAAGTTATTTCTTTGCGAAAAGTGAACGAAGATGCAGTCATGGACTTCTTACAAGATCATATTATGACTAGGTTTGGGGTTCCAATTTCCCTGGTTTTTGATAATGCATCTTATTTTTCATCAATTAAACTTACTGAATTTTCTAATGAGAAAGGAATAAAATTACATTATTCTACTAACTATTATCCACAAGGTAATGGATTAGCTAAATCGACTAATGAAAATCTCATTAGAATTTTAAAGAAAAATTTCATAGAAAACTAGAGAAGTTGGCATATAGCCCTTCCAAACGCACTATGGGTTGATCGGGTCACACCCAAGAATTCCTTAGGCGTGTCACCTTATACCTTAGTTTATGGAAATGAATCTATTTTACCTTCGAACATTTTTTTGTCGTCTTCTCGGTTAGCTCGAGGCTCTCGAGGGTATAGTAGTGAGATTTTACAAGCTAGAATTAATACCCTGCTGAAGCTAGAAGAGTCTAGAGCGAAGTCCAAGGAAAGGTTTAAGCACCAGCAAGAGATTGTGAAAAGGTGGTTTGACAAACACAAGTCTGGGAAGGGAAGCTTTGAAGTGGGAGATTTGGTTTTAAAGTGGGATCATCCGCATGACGAAAAGGGAAAGCATACTAAGTTTCAACACCTATGGGTTGGCCCGTTTCAGATTGCTGAGAAATTAGGCCTCTCGGCGTATAAGTTACAAGATTTGCAGGGGTGGGAAGAGAATCTTCCTGTCAATGGGTTGGTTCTCAAGCCTTATTTCACTTAGTGTTGTAGGAACCTTTTGTACATAAATAAGCTTTGCTTTTGTTTTATTTTCCTTTTATGTATGTGGTTTTATTTATTCTTTGCATTTGATTTATTTCAGTTCTTTGCTTTATTTTAGTTTTTTTTCAAATAACCCAGCTCAACTTTGGTGCTTGGGGGACATTGAGATTTGGATGAACTACCAAAATTTTAAACCAAAGAACCGCTCATTGGATTTATTTATGTCCAAAATTTATCATGACAAGATTCTTTAATTTGATAGACTAAGTAAAATGAAGTTTTTTTTGAACACATTGAAGTCCTTTTTTTAAAACCTATTAAATAACTAAGGTTGGAGAAGTCTAAAATACTATTTTGGGGCTCCATCTACCTCACATTAATATCTGTCCAAGGAAGCTTGCAGCAAAGGACCCATGGAAAGGAAGCAAGACGGACAGGTGTATGTTATTCAAAATAACCGCATGCCACAAATTAAAAGTCAAAAGGCTCAAAGAGTCGAAATTTCCCAAAAAGAAAGTATGTATCAAAAAGATATACTGAATAAAAATCAGTAAGATAATTGGGTTGCGTAGAGGTTCTTCTCCGTCCGTGAGCTGAAACAAATTATCACTCACACAAAAAAACACCATGGATGGAAGAACGTAAATCAAATCTCAAATGCAAAAGAAGCGATCCAGGAAGACTCAAAAGACAAAAGTATGAAAGCATCAAAAGAATGCAAAAGGCATGGGAATGAGGAACAAACGAATATGCCTGTCTGAATTATGTTACGATCTTGTGGTGTCGTAGTCAAAAGAAACCAAATGTAGAAGTAAATGAATCTCATATTTTGGCCTCAGAAGAGTTATCAAGACTTTGAAACCCTAGTTACCTTACCCTATTGGACTACAATCAATGGTAAGTTTTAAATCTTACATTCCTAGAAAGGTCTATATTTTAAATAAATCTTGAAAAGAATTTGTAACACTCCGGTGTTGACCCCATTTGCAATAAATGTATATGATGTATATTGTGTAATTAATCATGGTGCGTAGCTAAAGGAAAAATCCTCACCATTGATTATTGTTTTTATGTTTCGGCGATTAGATTGGTGCCGATGGTATTTTGTGCTAGCCAAGCACATTATGATTTTTAAATCATCATGTAAATATGCAATTAATTAAAAAACCCACAACCAGCTATGTCAATGTAACAATAATGAGATGGGGGCATGATTCCTAAGGATAAGTGGGGGGGGGGATATTTAATCTTTGGGGCCAATGGGGAAAAGCCAAAATGTCCATGAGAGAACCCATCAAACTGTCAACTACCTTTCTTATCTTTTTCTCCAATCATTTATTTCTGCCAGAATGTGGTTGAGTTAATTATTGCATGGAATGGGAAGAGTATGGGAAAAAAATCGAATTGGGCAGAGAACCCATTTTTGAAAAAAGTGTTCTAACTTCCTTGGAAAGGAAAATGCCCAAAAACCTATGCCATTCTGCCATGCATCCACGTTTTTAATTTTCCTCACCATTCTCCTTCATGTTGGGGATTTTGGGAGCAACTGGATTTTTTCCTGTGTGTTTTCATTCCACGTTTTTGGTTATTGGCTTCATTTTCCCATGGATGGGAGGTCATTTTTGTAAATTCCAAGGATTGAGTTGTCTTCCTCACGATTTTGGAGCTCATGGCATTCACCATTCACATTCTCTAATGTGTTCTTCATTTTTCCGAGGGCTGGGAAGTGGTTTTGCTAATAGTTAGTCACTGGGATCTCTCCTGCGCATCTTTGTGTTGTTTCCACACCTCCACGATTGTGGAATTTCGTGTTTCATTGTTGCACAACCAATGGGGGGGATAGAGCCACAAATGTTGGGTGCTGATTGAGTTCATTTTGGCTATGTTAGGGCCATAAACAAATATGGAAATCAAATTGCTGTTAAGGGGGTTGTTTTACCCATTGTAGTTTCTGTTTTTGGTTGAAAAACGTTTTTCATCAATCCCATATCTGGAAATTGCTGTGTATACCTTGCTGTCTTGATTTTGAACTATTTTTGGAGTGGAAATTTGGTTTGAGATAGCTTAATAAACCTAGTGGAAGAAGGGAACCTCACAAACAGAGCTAGAGGGTTGGATTTCTTCTTTGCACAATCTGAATAGCACTAGAAGGGAAGGTATAGCCCCGAGGGACCGTGTAGCAGAGAAGGGGATGCTTCCTTGTGTTGGGTGTGTATATGTTTTAGCAGTCATGCTAGATCTGGTGCAGGTGTCCATAGCTCTTTGGTTGAGCTCACTAGCTTAGCAGTCAACCTTTCCAGCTCCCTTATAGCCTAATAAACCCAACTGTGTTCGCTTGGCTGATTTTTGTGTATCCTTGGCTATGTGTGAGTCTGCTAGTGTTCCCTTATTCCTTGTGGAAATCATGTAGTGTTGCTAAGAGATTGATGAGCACAATGGCCTATGGTTGGGTGGAATGTTGTAGCGACGTAGCTAGTTGCGGGACAAGCTTCTTTTAAGATAAGTATCTTTGTGTTTACATCCTTGCAATTGTGTTTGTTTTATAACTCAATATGAACATGCTAAATGCTGTGAATGAATGAAATTGCTTCCACTGTTTGATAATCATTTATGCATTTGTGTATGCTTTTATTTCATTGCATTTTATCTTATGTTCACGGGGATAAAATGCCCGGTATAGCTATCAACTATGTTAGTCGCGTCCTCTCCACCGAGTAGAGGGGTGGGGACGTGACCGAATTGGGATGAGTTGGTTTAACAAGAATACCATAAAGCAGTCTTGGGTTTCAAAAGTAAGTTTTCTAGAGATTTGTGTTCACCAGCCAGTCGCCAATTGTTGCTGCTGCAACCACTACCCCAAAAAAATTTCATGTTTCAGGCCCCCCTTTGATTTCTAATTTCTAAGCCTTCCTAGACTACCTTTTCCCTCTAAGGACCCTTTCCCTAACTTAGTTTTTGTTCGAATCGAAAAAAATATTAAGATGAAACTCAGTTTTTCCACCCTCCATATCAGATGAACTCATTCAGTTGAGCCGACATAGCGGAGGAGCTACCTTTTAAGCCTGTCGATCCTTTGCATCCTTTATGTCTTCCAGAAAACTCACGTGAGTTTATCGATTCATCGGATAAACTCAGACTCCGGAGCCGATGTTGTCAGAGAAATCTTCCGAGTTTCATTCTGATGGCTTGTTGACAACCTCTCCAACGCATCGGGTTGTATTGTCGAAGCTTGTCGATGGCATCAGAGGCCGTTTTTTTTCCTTATCCGACCATCGTGTCGAAAAATTTCCATAAGTTTTTCAACGGGACGCTTCGAGAGTCTTGGTCGAGGTTACTGAATGCTCCATTTGTTTGCTACTGATATAACTAGAGGGATCATCCGATACCGCATGAATGAACAAAGTATTAGCCACTGATGGAGTTTAAGCCCCTGCTGCTGCAGGATCATAATATCTTCTCGGTAAGGAAAGTCCGTGTCCATCCAATGAACGCCAGATCTATTCCAAGCTTTCGCCTGAATCCATCTGTTACAATCTTAGTTCGTCGCCGATGCGATGTTTTCTCGATAGTTTGTTATGTAGGTGCCAACGTTGTTTCACTCGTGGGCCATTAATTAAACTCTTCATGGCTATGCCTATTTAATTTGTCGGGGGTTGTATTACAATCATTGCTATTTTCCATTAGAGATTTTGTCTTCGTCGTGGTGCGGGGATGTCAACCATTGTGTGGATTTTCATCAGCTGTGCGAGGGTTGCACTCACCAATAGTCAAGCCATTTTTCTAGGTAGAATTCTAAGTCATTGCCTAGTCATTCTCCTTTACTATTTTTATGGGAAGGAGTTTGAGTGGTATTGTTCAATTAGGTTTTCCCATCCTCGTAGTTATATATCTCAAAACCATGAGGGTTTTTGTTTCTTTTGTTTTGAGCTTTGAAGATGTCTTTTGAGAGTGCCTCATTCTTCCCCGTGCAACAAACCCTGGTTTCTCCACTCCTATTAGCATGGCCATAGGTTTCTGTTACCTACCCCGCGCCACTGGTCCACTCTGCCTCACTGTGAGGACTGTTATTTCAGTATGGTGCAGTAATAGGGCCACGACTAGATGAGCGTTTTGCAGTCTGCGCCATGCCTTGTTCTCATCATTAACAAACGAGCAGAGAGGGTATCATCACTGATCGAGGTTGTTTTTGGATTTTTCTTTTCCCAGAGCTATGTTAAAGACCTGTCGTTCTGGAAATTTTGGGTCGTGAAGGGATATCCTTTTGGTTTGAATAGAAAGAATCCTTGTTTTCCAGTCGCAAGTTTAGGGCACCTTCTGACGTAGACCAGGGGTATTCATTGTTTTAAGCCTAGCGCTTGAGAGGCCAGTGGCTCAGCTCTATTCGACTGTGATTTGGTGTGTTGAAGTAGCTAGAGGTTTCTCTCTGGTGTCATGCAGTTTGTTGAAAATGTTTCAGGATGAGATGGTAAAACTTTTGGTTAAAAATGACCACATACTGTTTTAGTTGTGTTCAATCTTAGATTTAGTTGTTATATTTATCATACATGCATATTAAGATATTGAAATGGATATAAGACATTGTTTGGTGTTTGACAGCCTCAATTTTTGTATAGCACCATGCCTAAAAATGGAAAGAAGAAGGTACAGACTACAGGGGACGATATGGAGGTGGAAATCATAAAAAAGTTGGAGATTATCTATGAAGATACTAAAGCTTTTACTAGAGTCGAGCCAGAGTTCATATGGGGTCAAATCTATCAGATAATCAAAGACCAGGCTATCCTAGATACCAGTTTAGAAGGCATACCAATATATGCAAACATAAGGAAGTCAGCTTGGCATGAAGGTGTCTACACGTCCAGAAATCTTCCCATGTGCCGAAGTCATCGACTGGATTCTTCCAAAGGGCATATATAACTAAGATGATTCTGTCGAACGTTAATGGACAAGGTTTTGATTCCTATAGCCCGACATATGTAGCTCAAGCATGTAAGCCCCCTATACATTATATCTATTTGACAAAGAAATGGATGAAGGAGCTAGACTTGGATGTTTTTGATTGTGTAAGGAAAATGATGGTTCATGGGAAGCAGTTCTACACAAAACCTTCTAGAGAATATGAAACTGCAAAATTACGTACCCCATACTGGCTTCTAGCTTTGATGTTAAACCGGATTTTCGACGGAGAGAATGGAAAGCTTTATAAGATAAGTTGGGTACGAGTGATTTATTTTATATCTACAAGGGGTACCATCTTCAACTGGGATGATATAGCAGAAAACAATTTATCGTCATGTGTAAGTGCAACACTTGGGGGTTTGACACAAAGGAAGTTAGAGTTCTATATGAGTTATTTCCTGATTGATTATATTTTGTGCACCCACCAGTTCCTAACACTAAATTGCAAATGGCATAAGACTAAGACCCCCATTTATTCTGCATATCAGATCTTCTGGGAACACTAATACTATAGTTTCTATAAGAGCATCTGTGAAGACTTCCTAATGCCGCTTTACAAGTTAATCTTCCTCACATAATGCAATTGCATGTCTGAAAAGACATTGGAGATAGTGAGAGAGAATGGGCATTATTACCTCTCAAAAGAAGGTCTGTACTCAAGGATGTTTGGGGGATCTAAAGGCCCTTCTTTGTTACCGAAGTATGCCATTGAATACGTTGTTCATAAAGAGGTGGTAAGATAGATCAAAATAGTGGGATCGGTAATTTATTATTTGATATGAAAAAATTTGTATACCCACCACTGCCTTTCTGTATAGGTAGTTACAAGTTTACTAGAGTAAAAAGTGCACCAGAGTTTGTGAAGGAATTAGAATACTTTCACTATGGAGAAAAAAGTTTTCACAGGAATGATTCAGAGGACAAGATTACAAATTATTGTTCGTTAGTAGGAGTGCATTTTGAATACACAAATTACTGGGATAAATATGAGGAGATATTCTGCAACACCTACAACATGATAGCCTTAAGCAGAAGATTCAAGAAGAAAATAACGATTGTGGGAGGAAAAGGAAGTGGTAGCAGTATTGCTGAACAAAAAAAGAAAGAAGAAGAAGCTATAAGAAAAAGGGAAGAGGAATATCCCAGGTTGTTATAGGAAGTAGAGAAGATATCAACAGAAGAAGCACAGTTGCAGAAAGAGGAAGAAGAGCATAGGTTTTGGGAGGAGAGTGAAAGAATACAAAAGGAAGCGGTTGATCGAGTAAGAGAAGAAGCAGAAAAAGCATTCGAAGAGCTTCAGAGAAAAGAGCAAGAAAACCGAGACCAAGAGGACCAGGAACAAGACCAAGGCCATAGTAGTCAAGTGGATTCTTGTGTTCTGTCAAGCAGCACAACGACAAAAAATCCAGCTCCCTCGGTAGAGCTTGAATTAATACCTTTCATTCCATCCTGTGAGCAGGCAATGGACGACCTCGATACGATTTTCTTTGATAAAAACAAGAAAAGGATTGTGATGAGATCAGAGAAAAGGGTGGATGCAGGAGATCAATCTGTAGAGATTATGGTAGCAAAGAAGACAATTTTGCATGGGACGAATAAATATCCCAAACTCCTTGTGATGGCAGGTGTAGCATCAGCTCTCGCCAATGCAGATAATGTTGGAAAATTGGTTGTTGATATTGATCAGTATAAGGAGAAAATTTCCCAAATGAAGGAAACCATAAGGAAAGAAAGGGGAGAAGGGAAAAGCCTAAAAAGGAAGCACGATGATATTTTCACAGAGTTGGAGAGGCTTAAAGAAGCATATCAAATTTTGGAATCAAACAAAGATGCCTTAGTATTGTTAGCTAACATCACTGAAGGAGAGAAAAAGGACCTCTCGAGAGAGGTTTTAGAGTTAGAGAAGCAAAAAGACACAACTGGCAAAAGAGTAGAAGAATTAGAAATTCATAGCAGTTTTCTAGATAAGCAACTCAAGGTGATGAATGAAAAACAACTTGATTGCTCCTTTTTGTAATTAAGCATCTTTGCTACAAAAGGAAATAAATCAGATTATGTTGAAGTTGGCGGGAGAGATGTATAGAATTAAGCAAACTGAGGCTAGATTGAAAGAGATAGCACACAACTCATCAAAGTTTAGGAAGAAGTTATCAGAAGTGGTAGAACTTGTACAGAACCAACTAACTTGGATAGGAGCCAATTCGACCTTCCCGGTAAACATGCCTCAAAAAACTGTAGGAGGTCTAAAGACGGAATTGGAAATATGAAATTTAGGCTGTAAATCAACAGTAAGGTTGAACACAACCATTGATAAAACTTTGGAGAAGTGTACTGAGTTCTACAAAAGAATGTGCCAACCCACAAGAAATGCCAGGTTTTAGCAGTTACTCAAGATCAATTCTTCCCATCCATAGAGCAACATTTAAAGAACCTTTAGGACACATTGCAGATAGGGGAAGAAAGCATAGCTAAGATCGAATGCATCAATGAAGAAGCCATTGGAGTTTGGATTGTACAAGTTTCAATCCACAAGAATTTGTTTGAGGAGTTACCAATTTAGAACTCACCTAAAGTAAGGGAGATAGAATCCCATTTGTCCAAGCATGAAATAGCTTCACGTGTGCTGGACTCAGCTGAATATCGAATCATGAATGAAGAGGCTCAAGCATGGGATGCTTTCATTAAGAAATAAGCTGGGACCACTTATTCATGAGTGGAGAATTTTATGTAATTTTTGTATTTATTCTATTTTCCTAGTGAGCACACTAGACGGCGAATTTTTGTAAAAGAAGAGTTAGGGAAGCCCAAAGGGCATGGATAACCAAAATTCATTTTGTAAATGTATAAGTAAAGGTAGAGTAGAATAGAGAGGGGACTTTTTCTGGCTCTCATATGCTGAAATTTTTTGTAAGGGGAACTACTTCTTTTTATAATAAAGAAGACTGAAATTTCGCTGGAGAGAGGACTGCATGAGTTTCAAAGCATGTTGTGTAGATCGTTGAATGATGAATTATTTCTATTTTATCATGCTGTACAATTTGTTAGACCATTCTAAATCCACTGAACTATTGATGTGTTATGAATGATTTCATTTTATGTTATGAATCTTATGCAATAAATGAGTGATGAATGCTTTAACTTCACAGAGCTATCTTTATGTTATATCTCTGCTGTATTTATGTATTCATAATTTGTCAGCTATCTGTAAAATTCAATGTGCAAACAATGCAATACATTACTCATATTAGTGTTAATTTTGCTCCCTGGGGATAGTTAGAGTTAGTTTAGAATAGATTAGTTTTTTTTTTTGATTTCGTAGAATGACTGTGGGGCAGGAGCGGTAAGACGGAGGGAAGACCTGTGCATCTCTAGTGAGGTTCTTACCCACTATCACTTGCATTTAGAGTAGGCACTTTCATATCATCCATTAAACATAAAATTACATAAACGGTGGATCGGGCCGCAACCAATTAAATAGATTTAAATTCTCCTTTAATTCTATGGTAGTCGGGCTGCTAACCAGATGGATTCCTCATTCCAGACAATAAATGATCTAATTGAGAACAGTTATTGGGGAGAATCCCTGCTGTCGGTACCTGGTATTTTCCAGGAATCAACACCATGTAAAAATGAACTTAAGACTTACCAAAAATGTTGTTCTTTCCCGGATAAGTCACCTCAACAACTTTGAAGTCCCCGGTAACGATGCCAAAATATTACCAGATGAACTAACAGGGCTAGTCATTGGTGAGCATGTGAAGGAGAGAGTGACCACTATCACTTTAGTCTCTTGTCCCAAACTAATTTGGAAGTCAAAACCTCCTAGGTGGGATCCCTAATAGAGAACCTTTAAGGACACTTAAACACCAACTAATTTCTTCTTTGAAAGAGTTAATGATTAGTGCCTTAATGGAGTCGATTCTAGGAATGAAGAAGACATACTACATAACCAATATAAGTCTTGTTAGCACAATTAGTATATCAAATTTAGTAGTACATGCATTCATGATACACAAATAACCAATTTCAGACTTAGATCATGCCTATGTCATATAATAAGTGCAAAGTGTCATTCATCCAAGTATAGCCAATTACAAGTACTCACTCATTGTCAAAATGTATATGTTTCCAATTACAGTGCTTGTATCAAGTGTAAGGAAAACAATAAGCATATGTTCATATATTGATTCAAACATTCCATGTACACAAACCAATTTATGTATGCAATAGTAGGGAAGTTACTAAACAAAGTAGTATAACAACCAACAATGCAATAATGACAAGTGACAATATGTATTAACATTCCATGTGTTTCAATAGTATGACTATAGGTTAATTATGGAACTGATCATTTAAGGAAAGAGAGAAGTATGTACATTCAAAACAAGTTTTTAGAGTGTTCATTTATTATCCCATGAAGTAAGACAACCGGCTATAGAACATTTGCAATTTTGTATAACAATAATTGGAGTTTAAACTATGATAATATCCTAAACGATATTTGTATGTGCATTCTGATATACGTGTGCAAATAAGGTTGATATCAATTCTTTATTCAATAAAAAATCACCCCAATAAATGTATAATCTTCTAACCGATTTTAGTGTGTTTGTTGTGCAAGGTTAGCAATGTTTGGAAGTGGGAAAAATGTATGTATTGAATTGCAAACCCTGTGGTGGACAACCAAAGGCATCCCTAAAGGTTGTTACAGTAAAAAATGTGGATTGTCTGTGGGATGCAATAGCCTTGGACAGGCCTGAAAAGGTGGTGTTGAGGGTAGGTTAGGTTAGCAAAGAGAGGTAACAACCCTTTAGGACTCAAATTTTTCAAAAAATATTATTTGTTCCAAGTGTTTGTTTACTGCAAGCTGTAGAATATGTATTCAAGGCTTAAAACAATGATTATATCCAAATAAATGTTTGTATGTACAATATGATATAAGCATACAAATGGGGTTAGAATTAGTCCTTCATTCAATAATAAATAATACCAACAAACAACCAACTTCCATACCACAATTTTATGTGTTTGTGAGTATTTTGCAGGCTGGTAAATGCACTCAACATGACTGATAAAGTGGGAGAGGAAGGGTTTCCACAAGGGAAGACCCTTGACAAAGGTTCTTAGAGCACAAAAGAGGGAGGGACTATTTAGGGATTATTTTAGGTCTGGATTAGGGTTTGCAACAGGGAAAAAAGGGGAGAAAATGGAAGAAAAGGGTAGGTCAAGGGTTGTAAAGAGGAGGCAGAGGCTTGGGAAGAGGACTAAAGGTATCTTATGGTTTTAGGATTGTTTTAAGGTTTTTAAGGTAGATTTTAAGGGTTTTAGAAATTTTTGAATTTTTAGGGCTTCCAAAATTTTTTCCCTAGGGTTTTTAAGGATAAATAGGGCAAGGAGAAATTGTAGGAAAGAGGCCCAAAATTTTAGGATGGTTTTTAACATAAAATTGAAGACCTACTTCTAATTCTAATTCTACCATGAAAATGCAAATTTACATATGCAAATGCAAGATAAATTAATCTTAGATACTAGGCTTTTCAAATAAGAGAGGTTTTGGGACAAAGCGAGAAAACCCTACCCGAACCTAAGGCATCTAAGGAGTGACTAACCTACCTCTTTAGAAGTTTAGCCTAGGCTTTACAACTAACCCTAAAGTCCCAAGGTTCTAATTCTATAAGGACTCCTAAAAAGACATACATCTAAAACCAAGGTGACTAAATGTTGACGAAAGATCTAGCCAAGACAAAATTCCACCCTAGTGGCTGCCATTCAATCCATAAATATACATCATTCAATAGCATTTAATAAAGAGAGATCAAGAAAAACCCTAGATACCTCCTTATGCAAGTGTTTAGCTAACAAATCTTAGCATCACTTTTGCAAGAGAATTGAACCAAATAAACTTCAAGAATTTTCCATCAAAACCTGAAAAACATCTTCCTCAAGAGGAGGCCCCTCAGTTCAAAGAGACCTAGTTGGGTAGAATAAGTGAATAATGTTTTATCCCACTTGTCTTATGTTAAAATAAAGTGAGGATAGGTTTATTTATAGCCTCTTACACTAACCTTTACAAAATATTCAGGCCTACATGCCTTAAAAAGTCAATTTAAAATTATAAAATGTAAACTTAAAATTACAACATACAATAATATAAAAATATCCTAAAGTAGGCTTATAGTAGGCTACCTAGGGTATTTTTTCCCCTAGGTGCCAAAAACTGCTAAACCAAGTGAATCACTATGAACGAAAGGCTGGAGTGAGTTGGAGGGAGGGTGTTATACCCCATCTAACCCCGAAATGCTATAAAATCCCCCAACGCCCCACATAAAGTAGCATGTACGACCTAGGAGGAAGGAAACATCCTCTTGAGGAAGGAGACCCAAGAGAGAAGGAACCAACTAGATGAAATGCCACGAGGGTGTCTTGGGTGGCTGTGAAGGGATACCAAGGTACTGTAGCTGAATAAAAGGCCACTAGAGAAAGAAAACAAGGTGTGGGGTCATGTGACCTAGTGATGAAACCCTAGGATCATCGGACAACAACCCTGAGGTTAAAAACCCCAACAAAGGGTAGTCAAAAGAGCCATTAAGACATAATACTCCTAAAGGAAGGACCAAAGGGCCTGGACATGACCACCAATGCTGAAGAACATTCTTCCTAGTAAAAAAAATGGCCTCTTTGTCTCTGGGGCATATCGGAAGGTGCACTAGGTATAGGTGCTGTGTAACATTGGCTCCAATTGCGGGATGAGTGCTCTTCTTGGGAGTGCTCGAGAACCTGTGAATATTCTAGTACTTGTATACCTAAACAAACATCAAATATCCAATGGGATTAAAAGCATATTGAGGTAGGCACCTTTGTCATGCCTTGTTCGTAAAATAAGGGAAACAAACTAAGAATAATAAATAATAACTAAATGACGAAGGAACGCCAGATGCAATGCGAAATAATAGTAATATGCCTACCTGAAAACACAACTAACCCTACCTACCCTAAACATGATAATACCAAAGGGTTAAGTGTAATGATACCACCAATGTAACCATCTGAGTAAATAATTCATACTTGAGATCTTATCTTTGTCTTTTAATGCAATCCATGATAAAATATCGTCAATAGCAAACCAAGTACATACCAATATTTTCCTTTGGATATGGGATGAAATCCTGATGACTTTTGGGGACATGAAGTCTTGATATTTCTTCCATGGAGAAGGATTACTCTAACAAGCTTCATTTATCCATGCTTATAAATGACTTATGTACGGGCCACCTCCATCATACATCTACATCGAGAATTTTTTTTTCCTGAAACTTGTCATTTGATTTTGAACTTGAGAGGCTATTAGTAAAAAAGACCTCACAAATATTTATATGTCAGCGAAAAACAATCCCTAGATTTACTTAAGAATTTATTTGGATATACAAGTACATCACTCATCTTTGTAGCAATCATGTTAGTATCCCAAATAATCCTTAGGATTTTGAAATTGTCAGCTAGATAATTCATACCTTCATGATTCAAACAAAAAGATAAACAATAAATACTATGACATTGAGGGATGAAAATCATACATGACCACATACTTGTCTTGATCTTGTTGAAATGAATCTTTAAGGAATTACAGATATATGAATGAAAGGGTTGAGAAACTTCTTCAATACTTTCCACAAGATAGAGTTGGAAGTGTTGAATTGGGGACATCATCAACTAAAAGGTAATGGGGAAGCTTTGCATATGACAATCAACAACAGGAACCATTTATCGTACTACTCCATCATCGAACAAGGCATCAAAAGGGTTGACCCATTCTTTATTGACGACAAAGAAGTCTTGTTTTTTCACACATATGCAAGGGAGCTGGTCCACTATGATACTACAAGGTCTTGAAGAATCGTATATCGATGGACTGAGGAACTCCCAGTAATTGTTGTCTTTTATATCCTTGTAATTCTCTTCTAAGAGATCCATACTATCAAAAGAAATCACAACTTGATGATATGGATAACTCACCAATTCTACAACTTCTTCAACTAGGGATTCTTGGTCTTCATTTTCAGGAGGAATTTCACTTTCATCTTCAGGAATCTCTTCATATTCGGACATAAGGGCCATAATGTTGGTTACCAAGTATTAAACAATAGCCTGTTCAAGAAAACCTTCCAAATGTTGATCTTTATCTTTGTCATCAAGGAGTGTTTCATGCTCTTTTGAGTCACGTTCATCCTTCTTAATCTTCAATATTTCCTCCTTAATGTTAGGATTCCACTGATTACATAATTATTCGATCAGTTGTAGATTGGAGGATATCGCCTTAGGAGGGAGTCCATCATTCTAGGCATCCACATCCTGGTTCCCTCCCAGATTGAGGGACATCACAAATAACTACATCATGGTATCCTCATCTGTGATATCCCATGCTACAAGAACTTCTTTGAACTTTGTAACATGTATTGCAATTGTATCTTCATCCTTGTGGAATGTCGGAATATATTTGAGACAATGATGCTAGGAGAACTTGTTTGGGTATCCTGAAATGTTTGAGAAGTCAAACGGATTGAGAATCCCCATATCCTTTGCTTGAGAATTCCTTCTTTGATATTCTTTATCTTTTCTTTAGTGGAGTCGCCAGGAGAGACCTGCCAAGTTAGATTAAGAAATCTCACCAAAGTACCAAAAGCAAGGACATACCTGAGATAATTCTGATGAGATTCTTCTTTGTGGAGTCGCCAACTAAGACTGAAAATTAGTATTTTCTAGAAACAACATATGCAACCATGTAAACACGGGCTTAAGACTTACCAACAATGTCATTCTTTCCCAGATAAATCACCTTAACAACTTTGAAGTCCCCGACAATGGCATCAAAATATTTCTAGATGAAACAATAGGGCTAGTCACCGACAAACATGTGAATGAGAGAGTCACCAATGTCACCTTAGTCACTCATCCCAAACTACTTTTGAATTTGAAACCTCCTAGTGGGAAGCCCTAATAGAGAACCTGTAGGGACACTTAAACACCAACCAATGTCTTCTTTGAAAGGGTTAGTGATTAGTGCCTTAATGGAGTCGATTCTAGGAATGAAGAAGACATACTACATAACCAATATAAGTCTTGTTAGCACAATTAATATATCGACTTCAACAATACATGCATTTAGGATACGGAAATAACCAATTTCAGACTTAGATCATGCCTATATCATATTATAATAAGTGCAAAGTGTCATTCATCCAAGGATAACCAATTAAAGTACTCACTCATCATCAAAATGTAAATGCTTCCAATTGCAATGTTTGTATTAGTTGTTCGAAAAACCATAAGCATATGTTCATATATTAATTCAAACATTCCAAGTACACAAACCAATTTATGTATGCAACAATAGGGAAATTACTAAACAAAGTAGTATAACAACCAACGATGTAATAATGACGAGTGACAACATGTATTAACATTCCACGTGTTTCAACATTATGACTATAGGCTAATTATGAGATTGTTCATTCAAGGAAAGAGAGAAGTATGTACATCTGAAACAAGGTTTTAGAGTGTTCATTCACTATCCCATGAAGTAATACAACCAACTATAGAACATTTGCAATTTTGTATAACAGTAATTGGAGTTTAAACTATGATAATATACCAAACAATGTCTGTATGTACAGTCTGATATACATGTGCAAAGACGGTTGATATCAATCCTTTATTCAATAACAAATCAAAACAATAAATAGATAATTTTGTAACTGATTTTAGTGTGTTTGTTGTGCATGATTAGAGCTGTTTGGAAGTGGGAAAAAGTTATGTATTGAATTGCAGAACCTGTAGTGGAAAACCAAAGGAATCCCTAAAGGTCATTACAGTAAAAAATGTGGACTGCCCATGGGATTACAGAACCTCCCTAACCAATCCTCCCCAATAACCAACAAGGCAAGGGAAAGAACAATAGAGGTAGGAATCGAGGCAACAACCAACCCTCCGAACAATAACAACGCTGAACCCCCTGCACAGAATCCCCAACGTCCCACTTGACCTAGGAATATCCCATAGTTACGAACTAACCATCTATGTGCCATCTATAACACTTATGGCCATACAATCACCAATTCCCTCACTTGATTCATGTCCAACAACCTCTCCAAAAATATAGTCAACGTGATCCCACTGCAGCCGCTCCTACTCTACCAAACTGAACACCACTAGGTCCTCCACCTATGGTGCTTCAAAACCCCCTACCACACCAAGGAATGGCTGCAACCCAGCCCTTTTCCCCACAAGTTCCTACAACCACTATTGCGGTCCAACTCGATGGTGCTTTTGTCCATCACCTCATGACGATATCGTCTGATGTCAACCTCCAGACTCGACGTAGCCAGTATGGTTCCACAATAGAAACCACTGACCCATCAATGACATCTACCTCCACCAATACTGAAATGTCTTTGCATTTGTCTATACCCCCTGCGGATGGGACTACCAAAGTCCCGAGGTTCACTATGTGTCACGTCGCAAACAATGCCACTGCCATAGATGCGTTGAACTACAATATTGTTGAAGACTTGGTTCATTCCCCCACTTCCATGTACACTCTGGAAGTGCTTAAAAATTGTCCTTCGTAACGTAAAGCACTGTTGTCCACGCTAGGTGTCGTAGATCCCTCTGATTCTAGGTTGATCACTTTCGACTTAGATCAAGGATAACCTGGGATTTCATCATTCGTCGCCTTCCAAGTTTCAGTCATAATCCATAATTTGGTGATCCATCGATGAGGGGGCGTCCACCCGCGTTATTTCAAACTTTGTTTGGAAGAAACTTGGATTGTCTACCCTTCAACCTTCCACCACTGCTCTTCGCACCTATGATGGATGCTCTGCTCACCTCTAGGGTGTTCTCACGAATGTCCCTGTTGAGTTATAAGACAAAACAGTGTTGATTGACATTGAGGTTGTAAACGCCCAACTTGATTACAGCCTCCTCCTAGGACGTAGTTACATGTATGCAATGCGAGTCGTTTCCTCTACCGTCTTTCAACTCTTGATGTTCCCTCATGATGGGAATATCATGAACATCAACCAACTAATGTACTATGATTCGAAGGGGCTAGCCACGCCAAAACACTTCCTTTCCACTTTTGACACTACCTTCGATAGTGTGTCCATTCCATCCCTGTATGTCATTGTCCTGAGATTGTTTTCCGATGCTTCTATGACGAACACCTTTTTTCCCTTACCACCTCTGCCTTCATCGACAGATATATCATATTTTATCACCATCACTTCCGGTAACATTCTAAACTCTTTGCAACCTTTGTTGCAACCTCAACCACAATCCTCTGGGAATTATTGGAGTTCATTCCTGGTCCACATGATTCCCTTCCTTTTTCCACCATCCATCATTGTGAGAAAGCCTGCCATGTATACTCTCAATTTTCCTAATTTCACTTTGGGAATTCTTGTGTGGTACATCGAGCCACCTACTACACCCCCAACCCCCTAGGTTGTGTTGAATTTATTCCAACCTATTGATATGATGTCACACCCACCCCCCCGCTCCACCAAATACTACTCTTGTATCTACTCCTTCCCCTCCTCATCCAAAGAAGGTTGGGGGAAAGGTGACCAAAGTTGCGACAAAACCACGCCCGAATCCTGCTTGTGTTTTGTGCGATGTCCAAGGCCACGTGACACAAAACTGTCCCGAGTTTCATCTCCTTCACAACCACTTAGACATTATAGATGATACCAACGACACCCCAGTAGTCATGATCCTAGATCTTCCAATGGTAAAAAATAAGTCGCTGCAAAGTAACAATCCTTTTGCAATTTGCGGCCGATATGCTCACTATTCTCACCATTGCTCAGACTTTCCCGACTATCGATCACTCTTCAGTGACCTTCAGAAGCATTCCCATGAGTCCAACATTACTGTCCTTGAGGAGATCCACCCTCTGGTTTCTTCCTTGGACACAACCAACACCATTTACATGATCTATAGTTCTAGTATTCCTTTCCCATCCTTGACTGTATAAGATCCACCTGATCTTACTCGACACCACTTTCGCGATGATGAATAGATCTCTAAAACCACCACTTGTTTTACCCCATTCCCTTTAGTCCACGATGTGGAGTTGGTTCTTCCCACTGAAGACCAGATTCCGTCACTTCGCCTTGTTGATGAACTTCTACCTGATACTTCACCATTTGAACAACACCTACTTATGCTCAAACAGACCAATGAGGACCGTCGTGCTTCTCTCCAGTTGATAGAACCAACCTAGACTCAGTCGAAGTCCCATTTTGACTCCCATGTCCACCCTCACACCTTTAGTGAGGGAGACCTTGTCCTCATCTATGATCAAGCCAACGATAATATAGGTAGAGGGAAGTTTTATTCCATGTGGTATGACCCATACATTGTCCATATATGTCTCGGAAAGGGGGCATACATCCTTGTTGAATCTGAAGGCCACCTCTTGAAGAATCCCCGCAACGAGCTCTACCTCAAGAGGTTTTGTGCCTGAAGTCACCCGCCATGAGTACACTTGTGTCATAGTTTTTATTTTTTATTTTACATCATTTTTACCACTAGTCAGTGACCCCCTCTAGTATTCACTCCACATCCAGCTGCAATGATTCCATTGTAGCACTTTGTCGCATCCTTTGGACATGAGCGAGTGGATATAACCCCTCCTCCCTGCCCCTACGTTGTTGTTACCCCACTGGAGGGTGCGGTCCCATGTCTGCACATGCACATAGTATGTCACATGTATGATCTATATACCACCATGCTAACATACCGTCAAGTCCCTAGACCTGTCCTTGAGGTTGGGGCCTCTCCAGATCGCCCCGATAGTCCATGGTCATGAATGGATCGTCCTCTATGAGGATAGGAAGCTGTCACCACTGTGCAAAAATATCCTGGGTGAAGAAACAACCTCCTAGACTGTCTCCCTCCCTACTTTCTTTGGGCCATTTCCTGGAAGTCACCTCGATTTGCGTTCCACCACGTGAGTCGCCCCACACATGTATTGGCATGTTCACCACAACAGGATTTGAACCCGAAAGAATTCGACGACATCCGACTTATCATATAGATGTGATGGACAACAATGATGAAAAGTACTGATCCTTTTAAATTATTTTAGCGCCATTGAATTTCCGACACTAGGGCGTAGGTTTTCAACGATTATGTCGTCGGATTTCTAACACTAGGGCTTAGGATATTTGACAGCTATGTGTAGGATATTCAATGAAAATGTGTAGGATATTCGAAGGCTATGTGTGGGATATTCGACAGCTATGTGTCAGATGTAACTATCAATTTTTTCACACATAGAAGTCCCATAGATAATTCTCATAGCCAAAAGTACTTAATCTTCAAGAAAAATAAACCTTGAAAATAATTGTAAATCAACAAACCTTGTGGCCCAACTATGTGCCTATGCGTGTGGTGAGGTTGATTCCTTGATGATGCGATGCAACATGCGCTAATGTGTTAGATCACACTATAATAAAATTAATATTCTTATGACCATGAAAAAGGAAATTTAGGTGCTTAACTTTTTCTTTGTTACACAATAGTGTGTTTCCATTTACTTTATCTTTGTATCGTTATCATCATCCTCATCCTCATCATCATTGTTTTTATCATCATCATAGTCATCGTCGTCATCATCGTCATGATTATGATGATGATGATGATGATGATGATGATGATGATGATCATCATTATTATCATCAATATCATCATCAACATCATCATTAGCATCATCGTCATCATCATCCCATCATCATCATCATCATCATCATCACCATCTCCATCATCATCATCATCATCATCATCGACATCATCATTAGAATCATCATCATCATCATCCTCATTTCCATCATCATCATCCTCGTTGCCATCATCCTCATCCTCATTGCCATCATCATTCCTCGTCTCCATCATCATCATCCTCATCCTAATCCTCATCATCGCTGTTATTATCATCATCATAGTCATCGTCGTCATTATTGTCATCATCATCATCATCATCATTATCATCAATATCATCATCAACATCATCATTAGCGTCATCGTCATCGCCATCATCATCCTCATCATCGTCATCATCATCATCATCATCACCACCACCACCATCATCATCATCATCATCGACATCATCATTAGCATCATCATAATCATCGTCCTTGTCGCCATCATCATCATCCTCGTCGCTATCATCCTCATCCTCATCGTCATCATCGTTGTCATCATCATCATCATCATTATCATTATTATCATCAGTATCATCATCAACATCATCATTAGCATCATCGTCATCATCATCCTCATCGTCATCATCATCATCATCGTCGTCATCTTAGATGATGATGATGATGGTGATGACCATGTCGATGATGACGATGATGATGGTGATGGTGATGATGCTAATTATGATGACGAGGATGATGGTGATGATGATGATGATGATGGTGAAGATGATGATGATGAATATGACGACGATGATGATGATGGTGATGAAGATGAAGATAATGAAGATGAGGATGATGATGGTGATGATGATGAAGATGACAATGATGAAGATGATGATGATGATGGTGGTGTCAATGCCGATGATGATGATGATGATGATGATGGTGATGATGATGGTGATGATGATGTTGATGACGATGATGATGATCATGAGGATGATGATGATGATGATGAAAATGATTATGATGACGATGATGATCATGATGATGGAGACGATGATGATGTCGATCAATACGATGATGATGAATATGATCATGATGATGATGATGATGATGATGAAGATGATGATGATGCAGATGATGATGAAGATGGTGATGACGACGACGATGGTGATGAAGATGACGATGACGATGACAATGATGATGATGGTGGTGATGATGATGATGCTAACGAAGAATATGGCTATCATTGTCAGCATCACCATCACCATCATCATCATCATCATCACACGAACTAATTAGGCTATATCATCCTTTCCCTTGGTACTTTCTAGTATTGGAATTGATTCTCCTAGAGTTAACACTTCATATGACCAACTTAGCACTTCATAGGGAAATCACAATATGATCTATGCATTTAAACTAATCGAAGTCACTCAAATCTTAAATATGAACAATTTATCGACATTTTCACAAATTCCCTAAAATAAATCCAAGTTCTTAGAGATTTGGTCTATGCTAGAGGTCAAGAAAATTGTAAATGAGGGGTGATGAGCTTTAATGTCTCCTTGATAATTATAATTTTATCATGTTTGTAAATCCTTCAATCCTATCGCAAGTTCTTCTTAATAGTGTAGGGTTAGGGAATTTCAACACTAGGCATAAGTACTTTAAGGTCAACCTGATGTAATGCAATTATAAGTTTAGTATGGTTTTAGGTGTTTCCTTAATGTGGTTTTGTACTTCAATAATTTATTTATCACAATCATGTGTTATACATGAGTGATTCGACGACTCCAAATTTACTCTATTATACAACACTTTCCATTCCTTATCACCCGATTAGTATATGATATTTAAAGATCATGAAAGATAATTTGTAGAAAATTGATACAAGACATATGGGAAATGTAATTTGATTTTTAAACATTAATAATTTCCTTTAGTGTTGTGTATATTTACCTTTTATCTGAAGGGGGTTTCTACATAAATATTGGAGTAACTATTTTGATTTGTGTGTGAGTGGATGCACTCAATGTGTTCAATCCTATTGACTCTTTTTTGTTCAATAATAATAGAATTAGGAAGTGTTGTTATTTCATCCCTTATTGAAAATTTGAAAACCTAATGACTAAGTGAATCTAGCCAATTTACATTCAAGTATTATATTATCTATTATTGATCCTTCATTAATCATAAAAAAAATACTTTAGTTTTGATTTCAATGTTGTGGTGTTACTGAGGCTCATAAACTTATTAGCTTGCTTATGAACCTCATTTGGCATTGGATATAATCATGTATCATCAATAAACATAATAAAAACATAATCCTATCCATGCAATGCAAAAACACCTCTCTATAGCAATGCAAAAATAGACCTCTGCAAAATTTGTGATCCATCTAGCTACATTCCATTATTTGTATTTGCATGACATCGAGTATTGTTTATAGTTGTCGTGAGTCAATGATATTCATGAAAGAATTGAAGTCTTGTAGAGGAGGACAAATCAAACCGGCCTTTTGAATTTCATTTTGACGAAAAAAGAGTGGACATTGGTAGTGAGGTTCACATACGTAATAGGGACAAAGTTTTGAGCTCGTTTAAGGCCTAGTAGTAGACTAGTATATGTTCTTTTTTGTTATAGTCGTAGTTGTTGACAAATTGTCACACTTTAGATTTCTTGGGGACTCAAGGGTCAAGTCACATCTCGATGCTAGTAAAATATAAAAAATAAAATATAAAGTAAATAAAATATTAAAAAAACAAAACAAACAAAACAAAAATATATAAATAATAAAACACAACAAAAATATATAAAAAATAAAATTTTAAAAAATAACAGAACACAAATATATAAAATAAAATATAATATAATAACAAAAAAATATATATAAAACCACAACCGTCTGGGCACAATATTTCCCCGCGAAACAAAGAACCCAATCAATAATTGCACAGCGGAGCCGACACAATATACCTCCACATCTAGAGGTCACGCAGAGGAGGTCGTCGGAGGTGCTATTGGAGGTCAAGTGTGTTTACGCAGAGGAGGGTTGGCAGAGGCAGATGGTTTGCAGAGCCAGAGGAGGGTTTGTAGGTCACGCAGAGGCTGACAAAATGCCCCGAAATCGGTGAGCACCCTAGAATGATTGAGCATGCTCCAATTTTGCTCAAATAATTCTTATTTGCAATTATAAAAAACAAGTTCTCTATGCAATAGAAACATAGAAATATTTATTTAGCATGTATTTTGCATCTAGTGCATGAAATCCCCCAATGAACTCCCTCATCTGAATTGGTTTGAAACAATCATTCAGGTCCCTCTACAATCAGCCATTTTAGTAGTGGATCTACAAAATATTTTAGTGGGTTTTTACTTATCAAGGCAGTCCTTTCAGAGCTGTTATGGATGGATTTCAAGTAGGATGCTCTCAGAATGGCGGACATGGGACCTGCTCTACAAAAACCGAGAGTTTGATGGATTTGGCATGGTTTAATCACGGGTTCACTATTCCTATTAGCTTCCCACATAACCAAATTGTACATGATATAATAGTAGCAACTCTCACAGCTTTAGTAGCTCTTGCTTACCTCCGCTTTTGGGATGAGATAGCTAAGAAAGATGTATTTGATTAGGTATTTTGCTGTAATCGTTTCTCTTTTCTCACCAAATGAATGTCTTGTTTTTTTTCATTTTATTGTTCCTTTGTGTCTATGGAAAATGAACTTGTGACCCCTCGCTGAGATGTGACTTTCAAAGAACTGAGTAGACTGTGTTGAGTGACTTTCGAAGAACTCGACAATTCACTACATAACTCGTTGTTTGCATATTGTACATGAGTTTACTTGGAAAATATATCGACTGATACACTCACTTGGGGTTTCCATAATGTTGAAGTAGCATTACAACAATGTGCCTGGTAAGAAACCCTCCCTCATTTCCAAACTACATTTCTAGTTTCCTTTCATTTAGACTTTGGTGGAAACATTATTTTTGTCTCCTCTGAGATTGAATCGACTTACGATTCCTTTTTTTTTACATTGAATCACCAATAAGGGCACATGGCCTCTCCAACCCTTGTTGAATAAACAATTAGGAATTCCAATTTTATTTATAAAATACCCAACCGAGATGTCGTGGAGGAAAGTATCCATATCATATGGGCTTGGAACCCCCATTTTGATTCCAAAAACATTTTTTGCGTGACTAGATCCCATGATTTGGGTATTTTTTATGAAAACGTAGACTCCCTTGGGGCGTTTTTATTTCCATGTGTATGGGTCTGATTTCATTTCTGGTAGCTTTTGAAATGTTGAAAGGATCTTCGAGAAGGAAGATTGTAGGTGGCTATCTACTAATTGTTTGACAAAAGTCCTCAACCAAGTAATTGTCCACTAAGTGTTTGACAAAATTCCTAAACCAAAATTTCCATATCTCCCTCATTCGAATTTTGAGGCCGGAAAAAATATATAGGGTTCTACTCAAAGATTCAACCAAGAAATTTCTAGAAATCCCAGTAGCCCTTTTTTTGGGTCCATAATCCAACTAAAAAAGTGTGTTAATTAGGCCCCTTCCAGGTTGATTTTTTTTTACTTTGAAAGAGACCCATTTGATCTGGAGAAGTGAATATTAGTACTATACAATTTCTTTAGGTTTTCACCCATAAATTTTAAATAATGACCTTAGATTTTGATTTCAACTCCCTCAGAAAAACCTTTATTGTACCTTCTGGAGGCCAAATCTCACTCAATTTTAGCTCGATTTTCACCAAACAAAAGGCAATGCGTTAATTATACTTGTAATTTATTTATAATGAACTTATGAAATTTCAGTTTTAGATAATTTGTGAAAGGTATATTAAACAGAACAACTTTCATGCCAAGAGGAATTTTTCCCATTTTGAACTTAGTTTGAGACCAATTTTTATAAATGATTGGGGGTACACTCGTAAGAACAACTTTCCCTCTGAGGCATTGATGAATGTTCCTATGCAAGTGCCATGACTTGAATTGCCTTGGAAGCCATTGATAGCAGTTTTGTGGCCTTTCAGTTCCATAGTTTGTACCATTCAACTAATGATTAGCCATCACAAGTGCCATGGAGGTAACATATCCCAAATCAAATGATGACATGGAAGTCCAAATTTTATCTTCTAAGGCTTTTGTCAAATCCATTTCTTTCTCTCGAATTGTAAATTTTTGAGAAAAATAATATTAATTTTTTCATATAGGGAAAAAATATATTTTTGAAGGAAGTTAAAAGTGATTTGACATATACAAATGGCCACTTCTCCAAAAGTGACAAGTATCTTGTAAATCGCCAAGTCTCTTTTGACGGAAGGGATTGCACCTAACCCTAACTTCTCAAATCTCTTTATATATGAGGAGGGTCCTTTGTAATAGTTAACATTTATTCAACAAGGAATATAAGCTCTGTTGGTATTTTTTTTTATATTTTTTAGTGCTATACTCACTTGTCCACATTCATCTATTGAGGTTTTGTATATACTTGTTAAGATTTGAGGGATAGTAGTAGTTGTTATTTATGTTGGCTCCTTTGAGGGATTGGTTAGTTATGTCGCTTGTATTATTTTCTTGGGTTTAATATGTTGGTTTTAAATTTTCTTTACTAATAGTTTATTGTTTGTCATATATATTGGCTTTTGTGCAAGTTTTCTGAAGAATATGTACTTGTTTGCTTAGTAATCTATGTTTGCTTAAATAATTTTGATTTGAAATTATAAAAAACAAGTTCTCTATGTAGAAGAAATATTTATTTATCATGGATTTATACTGGTATGGAAAAGCTGAAAAGACTATGTTCATAATATAGTTTAAAATCTGAACTTCTCTTCCCCTTAATCGCCCTCTCACTCTCTATGTAAGGTGAGGGTCACTGCTGCTGCATTGCATTGCAGTTGCGTCCTTTCCCATGTTTAATCTTCCAGCTGTTTCTTTTCTAATATTTTGACAACTTTTCATACTCTAGCATATAGTTCCTCAAAACCAACCCCTATTTAGGAATTATATCTCTTACCTCTCATTAAAGGGTGGAAATATTAAAAACAATTCCCATAACTGATGTTGGTGGGGCTATAAGGTTGGAGGATTCCATGAATATCCTAAAACATGCTCACAACTATCCATCACATGCTCCACTAGTATTTTACTGTTTCCTTTAACCTCCAACAGTAGCAAAATATCCTAGGACATTATCAAGAATAGTTTCACCCCGTTTTCAAGAGTGATCAGAATCACACGTGGATTTAATTTCCCATATTATATTGTTTATGGTTTGTGAAAACAGTCTTCTGCTGTGTCAAAACTTGAGTAAATTACTTATCAATAAGTATAGGTTCAAACATCACAATAAATATAATTATAATTTTAAACATCATTTCAGCCTATTGGTCTATGTGACCAAATAAATTTAAAAATTAAATGATAATAATATCATATTGGACACTAATTCTAGAAACTCCTGAACGAGTAATAGGACAAAATCTAGGCATCATACAGATACTAATCCTCAGCAGTTGAGGTACATGCCAGGTGAATTCCTCAGCCTCACCGGTTGGTTGTTTTCCTCTAATGAACCAGTTCTCATTTGGATTTTTTTTCATTGTATCCTTTGTCGTACAATGAGAGGTTTGCACCCATATGTTCACTCATTTCTTTCTTTATCCAACATGACAGGGTGGCTTTTATACAGCTTTCTATCTATTAACACATGTTTCTCTTTAGCAGGAGTTGGCCCAAGCAGCTTACAGACAACTAGCCTCAACCAAACAAGAAGTAGATAATTCACAGGGATTGTATCATTCCCTCCTAAAAAGGAAATTAGATGGCCAGCCCAAGAATCCATCATCATCAAAAAAATTATTACAGATTAATTGTTAAGACTAAATCAAGCCACGAATCATAAACTATTATCTGCATTTAATTGGAAAGAAATTTTACTTCAAAATATCTAATTCTTCAAATTTGTTGTTATCCTTGAGCTTTCTATTTTTAATATATTCATACCAGAAAGTTTATCAAAATATTCAAAACTTTCTAAGAGCATTTAATTTTGGTTTGTGTCAATTCACCTCCCACTCTTGTGTAGTGTTCTCCATCTATCGCTATGAAACCTTCTGGTTATTTGAAATTAGTCATGTTTTGGAAACAATGTTCTTTTATCTATATTTTTATGTTTGCAACAACTGATACTTTTATGATTCTTGTTTGCTTCAACTATTATTGGATATTGAATTTCAATATAATCTAGGACAACATATTGTTATAATAGTGTAGATTCCAATTCTCATGACTGATTTTTACCTGAATGAGATAGATGATACCATTGATTGTCATAAAGGCAGGTCTATAACCATCTACTAATATGGCATGTGCATGTATAAAGTATACATTCTCAATGGTTAAATTATAACTAAAAAAAGTCAGTTCAAAATACATTTGAAAGAACAAATAAACATAATGCTTTGGAACAACATGAATAAAGTAGAACATGAGTAACAAGTTTAGAAGAAACATGATAGTATATTTCTGCACAAAATAGGACCAATAGAGTACATGTAGTAAAAAATAGCAGACCAGGCATTCCAAGCAAAACATGTAGCAAAATCTATGCATGCCATGGTCACAAGAAACAAAAGTCAGCAAATAAAGTCTAACTTGCAACCACAAATAAATCATCACAGATGAATTTACAATACAAAGTAATTGAGGATCCTTATGAACAAATCAAGGTAGAGAGGTAGTAAGAATGGGAATAATTTACCTCAGGTTTTATGTACTGCACACTTTGGAAAAATATAAAGACAACACACCGACCTGAAAAAGGAGGGTACAATTTATTATTTTTAGCTCAATTAATATTTTCTCATTAATCTTTGTAGATTCTGTCCACTATCTCATTGATTATGTTCTCAATTTTCGCTATGTTCCTACTTCTATTGGAAATAAGTCCTTTCAACTGCATAGGGAAAAAAGTAGGTAATTTTAAAACCATTCCATGCCAATGTTCAGAACATTTGAAATGCCAGTTTGAAAACACATCAAGAGCTACCTTTTCAAGTTCAAGTTTCAATCGGTCGATCTCCACTCTAATATTTACTCTCTCCTTCTACAATTTTGAGAGCTTACACTCTATAGTTTTTTGCCACAGATATTGTTGTTAAAAAAAATGTAATGAATTAATACAAGGGTGTTGTAATTGTAGAAATAATAGATCAATGCTATGAGCAATGACGCTAAGAAGAAGCACAAGAAATAGATCTTGCTACTAAGAATTCTCACAAGCATACATAGGAAAAATAAAGAGAAGAAAAGAGACTGAATCACATGAATGAAGAGATGAATATTGGTGTGTATCCTTCCATTGAATAATGATGAATAATAGTGTACATAAATAGTACATCCCTCATAGAAAAATTGAATTGTATGGAAACAACTCATAAAGCTCAAAAAGGCTGACTTACCAAAATATAGCAAACCCCCATACGTGGCTAAAGCACTTCCCAAATCTATCAAGGAACTCACGAGTTGGAAAAAGCATGAGTGAGTTGTCAAGGAGATGGAAAAAACAGGATAATTCTAGAAAATGGAGAAAAAATAATGGAGGATGGGTTGGAAACAAAGGCTCCCAGTTTCCTAGTTGACTAGCTTTTATCTTATCCATAGAAAAGCAGGAAAAGGAGAAAAAACAGAATATGCTGTAAAGTCCTGTATTCTAATTCTGGATGGTCAAAAGGTGGTCAAGATCAACCCAGAATTGGAAATAAATCATTCCTAGGATATAGATGGCATGTATTGACTTTAAGGTGCAAGTGGATGCCAACTAATTAAGCTAGTGGGTGAATAATTAATCAAATAATGATTAATTATTTTATCCTAAGTTGTGAGTGGGTTTAATGTATTCCAACACCCCCCTATAAGTATGACTTTATCATGGCATGACAAAAAATATGGATGCATATAGGGCCCAACAACAAGGCTATGGTCACCCTTTAACAATTATTATGTCCATAAAAGTGAGGAAAGAGACAAAACCACATGGGGAAGATCCTCCCTCAAGAAAGCACAAGGCACAAAATTTTGAAATAATATGTCTTCAACATATCCTTATATTCACTTGAATCAGTTGAGTGAACTACTTCTGGATGGAAGACTTGTTGATGAAATCATGAACTCCATGATCATTTGCTGGAGTGTAGAACCTGGAAGAAGGAAGAGGAGAGACTCCTTGTATCTCATCATCTGATGAAGTAGGAGCATTATATAAATGATTCTTGCTTTTGTCAAACTATGATCTACAAACATAATCTGAAATGGAAAAGAGATCTGTGCATACTCATTCCCAAAGAGTACAAAAGTTAAGACAATTTATTTCACACCCAATTACCTGAATAGCTGCAAAATTGTGATGTGAATCACATGTCAATCTTCCAATATGCTATAGCACATGTATATATTTGATATGAGGCTGATAAAACTCTGATATATTATAAAAATTAGCATATGGAACAGAAAATACAAAGGCTTCAATGGCTCCATGAGGATATAGGGCTAGACTAAGAAAATTATGAACAACTGGGGAAAACTGATAGGTGTAAAAATATGAATGATGGATGGGCTTAAGATCTGAACCATAAGTGTTTAGAACAGATCCAAACATGTTTAATATCAGTCCAAATATGACTAAGGACATGTATAACCAGCCAATTAAATATAGGAAAGACTTCAAACCATGTAAGATAAATATCACTGCATAAGAGACCAATGAGGAATCAACTAGTGATCTTGGGATTTGTATAGTATTTGGATTATTCAGAGGTATGGTATATGGTATGTATGGTGGTATTATATGTGTCATGAAATGAATATCAGCCTACAAACAACCTTCTAAATCAGATATACAAGTTTGTGAGGAAGAGCTGCTCAAAGGTAAGTCAATATCTAGTGAAAAATCACAATTTTTGGGAGATGAATCTAGTAGACTGAGAGGAAGATCATCAAAGAAAGGTTCTGATATTTTTGATTCTGATATATCATAGAGTAAATCTATATCAAATATATGAGAAAAGGAGAGAACTTTGGCACTCAAAGCATAAGTTATATCACCTTGGAACTGCGTAATATGACATTGTTCTGAGGAATCAACATGTTCTCTAGTTCATCTGGAACTTCGATATTGTGCTTCTCAAGAAGATGAGACATGATGTCCATATTATTCTTGAAACACTTCTTCTCTGAATGAAAATTCTTGCTACAATAAGAACACTTGGATGTGCTCCCTTCTTAATTTTCTTCATTAAATCTTCATATGAATCTTTATCTTCAATTTCTGACTTTGGCTTCTCCACAATTTGCTTCTCTTTTGATTTGAATTTCTTGCTTCCTTGAACCAAGAGAGAATTATCCTTGCCCTTTGAAGAATTAGGGACACCCATATGGATCAATTTATCTTGCTCCTTTTTTTGTGAATTAATAAAATAATTTAAAGAAGGCATTTTCCACTTGGGAACAACAAGCCTAGTTGCATGAAAATTAGACACAAAGACTGAGTAATTAGGACCCAATTTTGAAAGAATGGAAATGATTAATTGATAATCTACTTTCTCAATCCCACATTGATTGAGCATTAGAACAAGTGACTTGAAATTGGTGAAGAAACCCTCAAGAGATTCAAAATTGCTTGGACTCAGTGAGAATAACTCAATCTCCGATTGATGCGCTCTTAGCTCATCTTGAACTCCAAAGAGAGACTCCAATTGAGTCCATACTTGGTTTGGAGTGGTAAAACCATCTAGATGAAAGAGTATATCAGGATAAATAGAGAGCCAAAGCAATCCATAGGCTTCATCCAACCTATTATGCCACTTAGCTTTCTCAATCACAACATTCGGCTCATTCTCCAAAGCTAGTGTAACTCTGTATAATCCTCTACTGCACAATAGAATGGAGATTTTGGCTTTCCATTCATGGTAGTTGAAGGAAGTAAGAATTATAGCTGATGAAGAATCCATATTTCTGAATTGATGTGCTCAAGAATAAAATCTCTGCAACCTACAAAACAAACTAGGAGAAAATCTTGAAGCTAGACAAGCTCTTCTTCAGAGAGGGATAGGAGACTGGATGTGATCCTCAACTCTGTAGAACTTGATAAACCTTGCTACTTTGATACCATGTAGAAATAATAGATCAATTATATGAGCAATTATACTAAGAAGAAGCACAGGAAATAGATCTTGCTACTAAGAATTCTCACAAGCATACACAGGAAAAATAGAGAGAATAAAAGAGATTGAATAACATGAATGAAGAGATGAATATTGGTGTGTATCCTTCCATTGAATAATGATGAATAATAGTGTACATAAATAGTACATCCATCATAGAAAAATAGAATTGTATGGAAACAACTCATAAAGCTCAAAAAGGATGACTTACCAAAATATAGCAAACCCCCATAGGTGGCTAAAGCACTTCCCAAATCTATCAAGAAACTCATGAGTTGAAAAAATCATGAGTGAGTTGTCAAGGAGATGGAAAAAACATGCTAATCCTAGAAAATGGAGAAAAACTAATGGAGGATGGGTTGGAAACAAAATCTCCCAGTTTCCTAGTTGACTAGCTTTATCTTATCCATAGAAAAGCAGGAAAAGCAAAAAAAACAAAATAAAGCAGAATCTGCTGTAAAGTCCTATATACTAATTCTAGATGGTCAAAAGGTGGTTAAGATCAACCTAGAATTGGAAATAAATCATTCCTAGGATATAGATGGCATGTATTGACTTTAAGGTGCAAGTGGATGCCAACTAATTAAGCTAGTGGGTGAATAATTAATCAAATAATCATAATTATTTTATCCTAAGTTGTGAGTGGGTTTAATATATTCCAATAGTAATCTCATAGATCACAGAGGGTTACCAATAATACTTATTAAAGCACATAGACACAACAGATACAAGAGACAAGAACATAGATGTTGAATAACATATTATATTATATCAGAAGGGTCCATACAATCATAGAACTGAACCAAGTTCTCATTTGGATCCAGCCTAATATATATGATTTACAAACAGTTACATATAACTACATATTGGTTTAGTCAACCGAAATGACCATATGTGGCTGACCTAATCTCTAATTAGTCGTCTAATAAACTTAATCGGCTCACCGACTAGCTCCTCCAACATCTCCCCCAGTAACAAAATCTTTCTTCGTCCTGAAGAAACAGGGGAGGTACTCAAAATTATTACTGTCTTAGATAGTTACTTTATTGTTTGTTTTCATGGGCTATGCAGTCGGATGGTTGGTTTCTTTTGTATGCATACTTCAACGATTTCTTTTGCTGTATTGTCCAATTGATGTTGAAATTATGTCCAACTTTGAAGTACTTTCTGGATGTCGATGTTCAATGTTGTAATGCTTGATAAAGTCGACATCTTCTCCTGAATGGAAAGGTCTACTATTCTTTCCATGTCGGGTCCCATGAACTAGTCTTTTTCTTCTGCTATCTCTAGTAGTCTTTTTATCTACGGGCAGATGGTATCTAATTTCTCCAAGATCGGGAGTGCTTGCTACACCCACTAGTGTGCTTGTCTTTCGAGTCTATGTAGTTTGGTTGTCTCCAACACAATTTGATCTTGTATTGTATTTCTTAGTGCTCTTTCTATTTTCCAATGCTTTAATTTGTTCTCGGGTCCGTCAGGTCTGCTGAAATACTTTCCTGTAATAAGTAGGGCAGTCCCAAAGTACCTCTTCTGTAATAACAGACTCTTCCATGTGGTCTTGTAGTATTTTGTAAGCTTCTGAAAATGCTGTGTACCATTGCATCAATAATCTAGATGTCTCTTCTTTTTTCTCTTCTTTTGTCTTTTGCATATGTATTTGTAGGGTCGACACCACGCTCTCAAACAATTGATATGCCTTTTCAAGCGGCTTATCAGTGTCGTCTTCCATCGGTCCTGGTATTATAGATTGTACTAGGATTCTGTATTTTAACAGGAATTCTACTTGTTCCTTCTTATTGTCGTCGAGATCCTTGCATCTGATTTGGCTTCTTTTTTTTGCTTCAGTGGCTAGAGTTTCTAAGAGTTGTCCCAACTCTCCATATTTTAGCTTTGTTTCATCGACTGCAGTGGTTGAACCAAGTTGGGTAATGTGGACCATTCTCAACTGTGACTCTTTTTGGTGGTCCTTTTTCTTTCTGTCTCGTTTCCTCTTGTGTTTATGTTGTTCTTCCTATTGTTGTGCCTATGCATTTGCAAGGGGTAGACTCTCCTGTGGTTGATTTTCTAGAGGTGGGTTGTCTGGTTGCTTATCTGCAACGGTCGGTGGAACTTCTGGTTGGATTTCTTGGGTGAGCTCTGCAGCTGGATGTGTATCTGGGTGATTTTGTGCAGAGGGTTCAGGTAAAGATGTTTCAAGTGCAGGTGGTTTGGTTAAAGGTGGTTAAGGTGTAGATGGTTCAAGTGTAGGTTCTAGATTGGGAAGTGGTGGTGAAGATGGTGAATGGTCGAGTGTAATTGGTGCGGTAGGGATATGGTCAGTTGGTTTTGGGTCTTTGACTTGTGGTGGTGAATCCTCTAGGTTGTCAGAGAATAGGTTGTTAATTACCTGGTTGATTTTTTCCAGGTTCTCTTCTTCCACATCTCTTGCTGGTTCATTGGATAATGGAGGGTGGGATTTCGACAGAGATAAAGGATGAGGTTCGACTTGTGACAACTTGAGATGTCTTGTCGGGGTTCCTCACGAATGTTGAATTTATAATTTCCGCAGATCTGGGTTTCTGGGGTATTTGTCTAGGTTGTGGAGGAATGCGATGCCTTGATCCACTAGTTTCGATCAAAGGACATTTGGTGGTGATATTCTGGATAGAGGTGAGTAGTTCAGGCAATTTTTCAATGTATTCATGGAAATCACTGTCCCGGTCAAACCTCTTTTTCAGGGTTTCTGGCATAACATTTTTGCATATGTCGACTGGGCTTATGGTGGGTAGCTGTGGAATTTCTTCCTGTGTAATCTAGGTTGGAGATGGGGGTGGAGGTGTAGACACTAAATCGACAACATTTTCAGCTGTTGAAGTGTTTGTACTTTTTACCTTTTTTGGCTGACCTTGATATGCCCCCGACTCGACAAAGCATTTGAATTGTGTCTTGACTAGAACTTTGTTCGCTACAATGTATTCTATGATGTTGATGACGGTAGCTAGTAGTTCTTCTTCATCTTCTGATTCTGAAAGGATCAGCTTGCGCTTCCCCTTCCCTTTTGTCTCAGTTGTCTTTTTTCTTGTGGATGTTATTTCCTTTGCTAGCTTTTTTATTTTGTCTTTGGTTATGGCATATTCAGGATTTTCAGATTCACTGTCTTCCTCTAGTTCTTCCCCTCCCTCCTACTATTGAGCTAGTGTTATAGCTGATTTTACCACACCAGGTGAATCACACTTGTATGGGCTTCCCCTGTCCCTCTGCAGACTCCTTAGACCCCTTGGACCATTTTTTGTCCTTTGATGTTTCCTAGACCATCCCTATAAACATGTGAAAATTTCTATACGCGACTTTTAAACCCCTAATTGCGTATATACGTGGGTTTGACCCCTAAAACTGCGTACATCGGGATGTGTACAAAATCCAAATCCTTTTGGAGTTTTCCTTGACATGGATCCGACTCACTTGTCTCCTGGCCTTCCATATGCCTTGAGATCGCTCGGATTTGACCTTTCATTACCCCATTGAAAAGCTATATAAGGAACTCTTTGGGTACATTGAAGGCATAAGAGAATTGAGAGCAAAGAAACTATAGACCATTGTTGACAGAACTTGTGCTTGAGTTTGCATCCCTTTGTCCCTTGGAGCACTTTGGTGTTCTTCTCAAGCTTGCCTTTTGCTTGTGAGCTTGCTATCGAGAGATGGAGGATTGAGGTGGTGGAGGCCCAAGTGGGGGATTCAGTTTCTCCGATTCGCAGACGTGTCGATAGAGGTTGTATTCATTGTAAGCTTTGATTTTATATTAATAGAAATATCTTTTCCTGTCCAATAATGTATGTTTGAATGAATATTTTATCCACGGATGATTTCAAATGCTTATAAATTGTTGATTATATATGCTAGAGTAGATCTAACACCAATATATATAGTATTCTTGTCTTGTTTACTTGTTGTTGAGGAAGTGATTTATCAATTCAAGCTGAAGTTGGAAAGCTCAACGGGGATCTACTTCAACCGTCCGGAATAAGGTACGAGGTCTAATCCTTTAGTGTTAGATATTTAATTTCTCTTGCATATTGGAAAGGATTGATTTCTGGAGTCAAGCTGTTTGTTGTGGTACCCCAAGCCTAAGGAATTTTTCTCTGTAACAGAACTGGCGACTCCGCTGGGGAGTTCCTAGTAGTTGTCATTTGGGGGTTTTCTATCGGCATTCAATGACTTTGAATTGTTCTTTTTTCTCTATTTCTGTGTCAGGTCTGGGGGCATGTTTTCCTGGTAGTGTCTGGTTGGTGTGAAGTTTGTCTCAGCTTGTCTATTTGCCTTTATTTTTATGCACCTTTCTTCCTATACGCAAGTTTTTAACTCACAATCGTGTATATATGCGGGTTTCACTGCTATATCCATGTACACACGCGGGTTTACTGTGAACAGTCGCGTATGCCCTTAGTTTTTCCTTCTAGAGGAAGATTGATTATTGCTGGGTGAATTTGGATGATTGCTGAGTTTCCTTTGATACTACTAGAGTCTGTATACACCTTTGTTTCTGACTAGAGACGTTTTTTTAGGGTAAAATTTATTTTTTGAAGAATGTTCTTGTCATTGCATTTTCGATTTTTTGTCTTGGGATTAGTGCATTAGATTTCTTTTACCTTAGTACTTTGCTTGAGTGCTGCTTGAGTGTGCTTGCAGAGTCTGGGGGTTGTAGAACCATTCTTTTGCTTTAGTATCTCATTTTTATTTCAAAAAATCAAAAAATATTTGATTATCATTATGCATTGCATCTTGCATTTTGCATAGTACTTGCACTAGATTTTCTTTGAAGTATTAGTCAGGATTTCATATAGGAAAGATTGAATTTATCATTCGAAGAAAATTGTGCATTTCACTTAGTAGCATACCCTGTTTTTCATGGACACAATGTATTTGCATTGATTGTTAGGTGTGCATTTTGCTTCATGTTGTGTCATAACGCCATTAGTTGCACGACCATCTACCTCTTTTGAGTAATAAATCCAATTAAAATCAATGCTTAATTAAAATGAACTACACTATTTTATTTGATAGGGTTCACCAACAAGATTAGGTTTTAGGGTCTTGGAATAGTTCATTGTGACTAAATTCTCCAAGACCACTAAACAACAACATGTATGTGTCTGTCCGGGTGAGTGTGAAATTCCTTGGTATAACCAGTGTTTCTTAGGATCTTCCTCTCAAAAGGGAGTTAAGCACGAGGCAGTGTGAGTGGTTATTGATTGGGATGACCCCTAGTCATAACTGAGTAGCATCGAAGATATTTCCAGGATTGTATTTGTATTTGGGGGCTCTTTCAAGAGTTTTGGGCTTTGCTACCCTGCCCATATGGTCAATCCCGCCTGCGACTGTCCTCCTGAGCATTGATTATATTGAGGTGACCTTAATTTCCTTACCTAGGATATTGAGGGGGTACTCTGTAGGGGTTATTCTGTGGGTGTCCCGGCTAGGTTGGGTCGAACAACACAGTCAATTTACGCGTTGAAGATGAGGGCCATAATAATTGGTTACATACCTCTGCTTGTTGTGTATGGGAGTCTGAAGGCTCTCCTAGGCGAGACATACCTGCTTCATTCGGGAGCTCATTTATCCTACCCTTGATTTCTTGTGTCTGGATTTAGATTTTTTTGGTGTATGCTTTGTGCACGTTAGCTTGCCTAGGGTTTGCGTAGTCAGAGAGTCTTTTACATTTTTTGAGTCATTGTGGATTCGGGTGCAGCTCCTCGCAGTTCTCATCGTTTAGCATGACTTCTGCCATCTACATCTCCTCCTCCTTTGGGAGATAAAGATAGACAGTCTAGGTGGACTACTTTGCACATTGATTCACACATAATGGGAGACCATGTTGAAGGTATTCCTAAACCACCTTCTCCCATTCAAGTGGAATATGGGGAGTTTACTCATACTTATGATCCTTCACCTGATTTGACTGAGTTAGGTCCCGTAATTTCTGAACTAGGTAATTTTCATGATAGAACTACTTATTCTAGTATTGATCTCACATTGACGCATCACCGCTATGGAATGCCGGAAGATGATGAGACTCATTTTGAACCCGCGAGCACTAGTTATGGTATGTCTGGTTTTTCCACACATGATTTGGCATTTCATGTCGAGTCTGAGTTTGAGCCTAACACTACGCTTGGGGGCACTTTCATTCCTTACCATGTGGAGAGGTTTGGGAGCACAAGTCACATTGCACCTTCCATCCCGGCGGTGGAAGCTACATCACATATTCCTGCTAGGCCTAGGGTTAGTGATCCTATTAGGATACCAGATCCAAGATGAGTGACTATAGGGAACAACACATACATAATTTCACAAGTCCCTTAGTCCTCTGTCCCTAGTTCTTTGAATGTTCACCCTCCATCTAATTCACGTGGTCCTTTGGGCCGGAATGTTGCTAGGAGTCATGTCCGTACTGCTATTACTCGACCAGTTGTGTCTCAGGTTCAAGTACCGTCCGTTGTTTCGGGAGGTCATGTTCATACTTCTAGAGGTCATGTTACTACTTCCGGAGCATATATTCCTACTTTCAAAATGTATATTCCTACTTCTAGAATGTATATTCCTAGTTCCAGAACATATATTCCTACTTACAGAGTGTCTCATGGGACATCTCATGCGATGAATTATGGACCTTATTATGGGATTCAGTATGGACAGGGTTCTTCACCTTATGGGTATGAGTATCAACAACCCGCTTACTCTCCAAATTACGGCTTTGTAGCTCCGAATAGTCAAGATACACCACAGTATAGTGCTTCCATGCCACCCTACATGGGTCAAATGGGAGGAGGGAATTATGGCCAAGGCCATGGTGGTTATGGTAATCAGACCTATGTGAATCAGAACTATCAGGGAGCGGTCCATCGACCTACTCATCCTAGGCTCCCTTTTCTAGCAATGCTAAATCTTCCTGACTTGTCGAGATTGACGAACAATGTTGTATCTCATGACCCGGCTTGACCGGCTGTCCCTACTAAGCTTCCCTCGGACATACCCAAATTCGAGCGCAAACCGGGAGAGGATCCGAGCGAACATGTTACCACCTTTCACCTATGGTGCTCTTCAAATTCCTTACGCCAAGATTCGATCCGTTTAAGGTTGTTTCAACGCACCCTTACAGGGCCTTCCGCGAAATGATATATAGAGTTACCTAGGGGGGCATTCGCTTTTTTCGATGACCTAGCGATGAATTTTCTTAACCACTTCCAGCTACCAGTGCATTATGACGTTGGTATGGAAATCTTGTCGACATTTTTGCAGGATAAAGCCACACATATCTTGGACCATATCCAAGAGTGGTGTAGACGAAAGAGGTTGATTAAAGCCTTTATACCACTGAAATTCCTCCTCGAATGGTCCCTTAAGTTGTTATTGCCTTATATAGTGAAGGATGTTTCTACATCCGAAGTGCAAAATGAGGAACAAGGAATTTTTAGGGTGCAAGAACTGGATTTGATTTATGCTCAATCTGGTTTGTTATATGAGATCATTCCCAATGCTCCACGTTCTAGTTTCAACCCCAAAGTTAAACCTGGACCACATGCCAATCGCATTGTTGGTTGTGCAAGTGCTAAACTTGCAGATTCGGTTGGGAAACAGGTCAGTCAATTGTCAATCAACCAATCTGCTTCGGGACAAGCCATGGCTTCGTCTCAACCCACCCAAATGGTGAGTGTGCTTTTAGTGTAGTCATCGGACCAAAAGGGTAACCAACAACCCGAAAGGAATAAAAAGAAGGGTAAGAAAAATCGTAAGGGTGGGAATAGGAACGAAAATGCTAATACTAATGGCAAGAATTCCTGTAATGTTGGGGGGGACAGGAAATCTAAACATAAGGTTAAATTTCCTTGCAAGTTGTGTAAGGAAAATCACCTCACTTACTTGTGCCCTCATATCGATGAAGCCTCGAGATTCTTAGCGTAGGGCCCAGCTATGCTGACTAACCTTTTGCCTCACAATCAAAACATGAACTCAATTACCCATGATCAGTATAGTGGTGATCAAGATCCGCTGGAGGGTAGTGGTCATGGTTGCATTAACATGGTACGTGCTACGAAGGTTATGACCCATGTGAAAGACTATGGTTCATCACAACCCAACCCAGGAAAGGAACCTGATCCACCAGGAACTCCTTTGCGTATTGAAAAACCTGTGGATAAACTTGAAGTTGCACCTCACATTTCTAAGGGAGTCCTTAAGCATTCGGGGCACAATCCTAATGCCAGAGCCGCCTAGAACTATTCTGTTGTCGAGGATTTGGGCCACACTCCTTGTGCGATGTCTGCACTAGAAGTACTTCAGAGTTGTCCTTTGCAAAAGAATGTTTCACTTTTTTCCCTTGGTGTGGATGATGATAATTCTTCCTTCGTGATTAAATTTGAAACCGCAAGACTTCAGCCTCGCTTGCCTTACTCTGTGTCTCTTTTGATTCATGTAGAATGTCTCAACATGACTGTCAAGCACACTGTGATTGACGAAGACACTGCTACTTCTATGATGTCTTTATCGTGTTGGAAGGGTTTAGGTTCCCCTGAGTTGTCTAAGTCTAGTACCATGTTAACTGCGTTTTATGGGAGATTGTTTAGGCTGCATGGGATCCTTCCTTCCCTTAAGGTCCGTTTGGGAGGGAATACCATTGCGATAGAGGTCAAGGTGGTTGATGTGCCCCTTGACTACAATCTCTTGCTGGGTAGGAATTGGATGTACAGTATGCAAGCCGTAGCTTCTTCACTATTTCACATTGTATGCTTTCCATTTAATGGAAGATAGTTACGATTGATCAAACACCATTCAAGAATCCATCAGCTACCGCATCTTCGGGAGCTTCGATCCCGATTGTAGAGCACTCTTAGCTGGAAATTGGGGGTGTGGGTGTGGGCATGTATTCATCCCTCATGGGAATCTTTAGTTCTCTTGCACCTATTCTTATGATAGGGTCTAGTTCCGGTGAGGCTTCGACATCTGTGAGATCGGTGTATTTTCATAAGAGTCATATGGATGATCCTTGGATTCTTCCTACACCGAATAATTTGAGTGATCCCATCGTGACAAACATGTCGTTGCCTGCAATTATGGTAGCTTATCAAGCTAATATTGGGTGTGTTACAGATCCTAGTCCTTCCTTTTCACGGACGAAGGAGGAGGACCCATATGTGCTGCCTACATGGGCAGTTCAGTCTTCTCATGCACATGACTGCCTTGATAATTTTTTCTTCTTCAAACAAAGCGATTATTGAGTCCATGTCAGGGGTTGAGCCACCTTGGGAAGAGCTGCATCATAGATCTTATTTTCTTCCTGAGCTTGACCGCTTGGAGTGTGAGGACTTTAGGGAGGTTCTTAGTGAGAGAATTGGTAGTCCCATGGTTCCATTAAGCTCTCCTGGTCTGATGGCTGATGGGAACATGGAAAATATATCTTCAATGATTCCTATCAATATCTCTTACGATCCTGGTAGGATAGAGAATGTCTATATTGGGGCAGAATGTTCCCATGCTGAGATTCAAGAATACACCAAGCTGTTTAAAGAATTTTGTGATATCTTTGCTTGGTCTTACGATGAAATTCCAGGTATCGACCCTCGTATTTTTGAACATGAGATTAAGACTTATCCCAATGCTAAGCCTGTTCGACAACGCTTGCGTGTAGTGAATCCTAGGAAAGCACCCACGATTAAGGAAGATATAGAAAAACTGTTGAAATCCGGTTTTATCTATCCCATTCCCTTGACGGAGTGGGTTTCAAATCCCGTTTCGGTTGATAAGAAGTAGGGAGCGATCCGCATATGTGCTGATTTCTGTGATTTGAATCGTGCCTGTCCTAAGGACAATTTCCCCACACCATTTATTGATCAGATTTTGGATGAGTGTGCGGGTAGCGAGGTTTTTTCCTTTATGGACGGCTTTTTCGGATACAATCAGATACAAATTAAACCTGGGGACCAACATAAGACTACATTTATTTTTCCTTGGGGAACTTTTGCATATCGAAAAATGCCTTTTGGCCTTAAGAACGCCAGAGCTACTTTTCAGTGGGCTATGACCTTGATCTTCCACAATCTCAAATCGATTATCGAAGTGTTTTTGGATGACCTTGCTGCTCATTCTCATATGAGAATGCGTCATTCCTATCATTTGAGATTAGTATTCGAAAGGTGCCGCCATTATTTGGTCAGGTAAAACCCTCACAAGTGCATCTTTTGTGTGAAGTCTGCTCGCTTATTAGGATTCATTGTTTCTAAAGAGGGTATAAGAGTCGACCCTTTGAAGGTTGAGGCAATACTTCAGTTGTCTCCCCCGAAAAACATTCGACATCTTCAATGTTTGTAAGGCATGGCAAACTTCTTACGAAGATTCGTTGTCAATTTTGCCAATTTGATTAGAGGCTTTATGCGTCTTTTGAAGAAGGACGCCACCTTTTGTTGGGATGAGAGAGCTCAAGAGTCCTTTGATGTTCTCAAGCAAGCCCTAGAATCGGCCCCAGTGATTAGTCCCCCAGAATATAGCCGTGATTTTCTACTTTATGTGGCCGCGTCCATGAAGACGATTGGTATGGTTTTGGTTCAAGAGGATGAGGAGCTCCAAGAGCATGTCATATACTATCTGAGCCAAAATATTATTTACGTGGAGATCCGTTATTCCCATGTTGAGAATCTTTCTTTAGCTACCGTACATGCGGTTCAATGGTTGAGACATTATATTCTCCTTCGCTAGACCTTGGTTGTATCCCATGTCAAGCCATTTCAATTCATCCTCACTTGAAGGATGATTGGGGGAAAATATAATAAATGAATTGTCATCATGCAAGAATTTGATCTCTAGTTTGTTTTGGAAAAATCGAAGAAATCGTTAATTTTTGCGGAGTTTATATCGGATTTCCCAAGCGAAGCTGAGGAGTTGGTTTGTGAAGATATCTTTATTGATGAGCACATCTTCTTAATCTCAACTTAGAACCATGGTATGGGGATATTATTATATATTTACAAACATTAAAGGCCCCTACTCACCTCTCACGGGATGAATGACGACGATTACGTCACGTATCCAAGAATTACCTCATAGTGGATAACACTTTGTACTGCCGTGGGGTAGATTCCATTTTACGTTGTTGCTTAACTCATGAGGAGGCTGAGGTAGTGATGAATGATTGCCATGGAGGGGCGTGTGGTGGTCATTTGTCTGGGCTTTCTACATCCCAAAAAATATTAAGAGTGGGTTATTTCTGGCCGTCGATCTTTAAGGATTGTGTAGATGCAGTCAAGAGGTGCCCTCCTTGCCAGGTGTTTGCACGTAATATGCGCTCGAAACCTGCCCCGTTACATCCCATCATCACCGCCGGTCCCTTCACTAAGTGGGGGCTTGATTTTATGGATTGCAACCTAGCTTCAGCTAGGGGGCATCATCATACCATAGTGGCTATTGACTACTTCACGAAATGGGCTGAGGCTATGCCTACAATTAAATTCGACGGTGAGATAGCCGCGCACTTAGTATTCAACCAGATTATTACTCAATTTGGTATTCCGAAAGAGCTTGTCACTGACCATGGATCGTACTTTCAGAATCGTATGATGGAAGAGTTGGCATCAAAGTTAGGGTATAAACAAGAGCATTCTTCCTCTTACTACCCTCAAGCGAATGGATAGGTAGAAGTAGTGAACAAATCACTCAAATCCATTCTCCAACGAACCATTGCACAAAGCAAGAATAATTGGCACATTATGTTATATCTTGCTTTGTGGGCTTATAGAACCACTGTTAAGACTGCCACGGGTTTTTCTCCGTATCAAATTGTACATGGAGCGGAGTCGGTATTTCCGGTTGAGTGCGAGATTCCTTCTTTGAAACTAGCCATAGAGCTCTTACCAGACATTTCCCTGTTGGAGGAGCATTTGGTCCACCTAGATCAACTTGATGAGTAGCGTCGAGATTCATTGGTGGCTCTAGAAGTGAATAAGTATCGCGTTAAGGTCCAGTACGATAAGTCTGTCCGTCCAAGGAGATTTAGTGAGGGAGACTTGGTCATTTTGTGGGATCAACCAAAAGAACCCTTGGGGGCAGGAAAGTTTAACCCCATGTGGCGTGGTATTTACATCATTAAATGTGTGTTAGAGAAGGGCGCTTATGAGTTAGTGGATTATGAAGGAACAACCTTGGCGGAGCCTAGAAATGGGCTCTATCTCAAAAAGTACTATGCATGATTTTCAGCCAAGGCTGGTTATTGTATATTGTTGTACAACTTTGCATAGGTAGGTATTTTTCTTATGGTGATCAGGTTTGTGATTAGTTTCCATTTATTTTGGCAGATGTCAATGGAATCGTCCACCTTCATAGGATTCACGGATGGTGCGAGCCGTCACACTCAAAACTCATCCTCTGTTGCTTGGGTGATTTGTACTCCTATGGGTCAGGTATTGTCTTCAGGAGGTGTATGTTTATGGCCATCTTCAAACAATGTTGCTGAGTATAGTGCCATTATTGAACTTCTAAGAGATGCCATTTCACATGGTGTTTTCTCTCATGAGGTACGACTTGATTCAGAGTTAGTAGTGTCACAACTTAATGGTCTGTACCATGTTATAGATCCGACATTATTAAGAAGATTCTTACGTGTGAGATTATTAGAACGACAATTTGACAATATAACATACATACATGTTCCAAGAATTAATAATCAAGTTAATGAATCATATGCTAACTATGTGTTAGATTGGCATTTGTTTCATACACAATAAGCTTATCACAAACATAAATTTTTACACATGCAAAATAAATAAATCGATCATCATAAAAGTTTTTATAAACATCCAAACTGTGATAATACATAGTGTTATAATACAAAAATGGGGCTCTCGAGCCACCAAAATATAAATACACGGTAGTACAAAATGTATCACTCCTAGGTATCTAAGCCTATGGAGGAGGAGAGGGGTTGTGATCATGGAATGTCACTACGGCTCTAGCTAGCTGTTGAAATAGCCGCACCCATGATCGTGGTACACCCACCACCTGGCGTTGCATGGCCTCAGGAAAGTCCTCAACTTGCGCCATGGGTACTCTATGTGTCAGTCTCATGAAGTTGGTATGAATGCTTTGGAGCGCCCACTTCGCATCCACACCTATGATATCTTTCCCTCCGTCTATGACAAGGGAAGCCTTCAGGCCGTCGTGGCCCCACATCTGCATGCATATGGTAGATGTCACTATGTATTGTCACCCAAAAACATGTCTTTTGATTCCACATAATCAGAAAACACAAAAAAATTTAAGAACTCAAAAATTTTAAAAAGAGGGTCGAGATTCGTTACCAATGCCACCATATGCCGATCCTGGTGGTAGCAGCATGTCCGGGTCTCCCCGAAAATCTATCCCCGCATAGGGGTAGTCATCGATGGCAACTATCTGTCGTCGCCACCATGGATAGAAATCAGCTGGATAGGGGTTGGACACCCTACCTCCACCCAGTCTACGCATCGCATCTACCCAACGCCGTTGAGCCGGATCTCAAACCCCGTGTAGAGGAACGTCAACTCTAGGGCTCGATCCCAGAACACGCTAAAAGAAAAACGTGCTCAATATGCTACTGAAACCAAAGTTTCACACTTTTCCCATCTTGCACTCACTGAGCTGGTGTTTCATGTTGCCCAGTAGCGCAGTGCTCCAATCACACACAGTGGGTCTCATGCACTCCACTGCATAGAACATCAGAGGCCGCGAGGCCTGGTGGAGTGAAGCTAAGCCTGCTATCCTTCCCAGTCTCAGTAGGATGACCTTTAGGCCCAGCACCTATATGGAGTTTGTTGGGATCTAACTCCTTACCTTCTCCATGTCCGGATAGCAGTACACCGCAATGTACTCATCTATAGTCAGGCCACCTCCGGGCCTGCGAGAGCATAGGTTCACCACTTCCCCCCTTCGGGAAAGTCCAGTAATAAAATATATGTCCTCCACTTCTATGGTGAGGGACATCTCATCTATCTGGAATGACTCCGAGTCTGGATTCCAGTAGTCCACTAGCATCTGCAATAGTCTTGGTTTGGCTCTTAAGCCACCAAGACACCAAAATTTGTAAAGCCCGCATGCACGTAACGCTTGTTGAGCCATTAGATCTACCCTTACTGCCTCTTCTACATCACCATGTTCATGTTCTCTCCATTCTAAAACCATCCTGCACATAAAATTTGAGTTTGATCCATTATAACACTTGAAAATCATTGAGCATGGCCGCATACGCGACTGTTTGCTAAAAAACCATGTATGTACACGACTTTGAGGGCGTTTTCTGCATATATCCAACCCTATACGTGGAAAAACCCTTGATTTCCGCGTGGGCCGTGGCACGCATCTTAGACTAGACTAGAATCCTAAATACACCATGGAATTTGACAAAATTTGCATCAAAATGAAAGAGTAGAGCATGGGTAAGTACCTGGAAAAAACGGTAGTGGATTCTGCCGGCTGGATCTCCTGGAATTCGCTGTGGAAGTTCTAAGCTCAAATGGGTAAAAATTTCAAGTGTTTTATAATGTTTTGAATTTTTTACTATTTATAGAAATTTTTCAAATTTTTGAAAATTTTTACCCCCTTTTTCTATAGTTTGGACCGTTTCTAATCCTTTTGGACCATTTTTAGACTAATTTATGATGTAGGAGACCTTTTTGAGCGTTGTTTCAGCCGTTGGATTGACCCGTTCGTGTCGATTTCAGGTATCAAGTCTAAACTGACATATAGGTTAGGTTTCATCACCATTTGCATTTTGCATGACCTTATGACCATTTCATTATAGCCTTAGGTACAAATCCACTCTATTATGTCACGGAACCTTCTTGCTGTTTTAGAAGTGGCATGATATGAGTGGTAGAGCTTGACCTTACATGGGTACCCTAGTTAGCGCCTTATTTGCATTTGGTTCCCATGCCGACATTTTGTCCCTTAGGGTGTGGGAGTTCGTTGTATAGTATTTCCATGACATTTCGCAAAAGCCTCATACTCCTCTTGATCTTTTGCTAGCCTATTTTCCTCAGGACTCCCTTATGTCAAGTTGTAATTGCATTATCATGAGCTTTTCCTGCCTTATTGAGCCTTACGCCGGCTTCCCTGACATTGAGTTTCAACCATATAGCCCGAGCTTGTCTCATGTCTAGCCATGCAGAGCCATTTTATATATCCTTTGCAGCTTGATTCCCTATTTTTACCAGGAGCGGACTTTCCCCCGAGTGTCGCTATCCTACACATGTATCCTTGCATTGAGCATAGGTATGACCACTGCTTGGAACTAGTTTTTTTGACCATTATGACACGTCTCCTCCTAGTCTGTAACTATAAAGCAGTTTTATTCCTTTTCAAGCTTTTTAAATATTTGAAAAAGTCCAAAAAAATAAAAAAACCAAAAAGCCGGACAAGGAAAGATGTTGTCTTTTGGAAGCTGTCGAGTTGTGTCGCCTTCGAACATAGCACTGTATATCACATCCGTTGGTTGGGTTTATAGTTTGACTTTAGGAGATGTACTCATTATCTGAGTTTATATCCACCAACTGGTTAAGCTTCCAGTCCCCATGGAGCCTCTGTTGATGGCTCCTGTGTTGCAGAGATGTCCTAGTTTTGCATATCGAGTCTATGCTGCCTTTATTCAGTCACCATTCGTCGTTATGCTCTTGTTCGAAGGAAGTTGAAACCTGAGTTGGCCATTCCTCAGTTATCTTGACTTTGCATGTCAGCCATTCCCAGTATAGTTACTGGTTCGTGCACCTTATGATCGAGCCCTTCCACATCATACAACTTTGATGAGTACCTCGTGTTGGATGATGGGGGATGCCTTAATGCCCTCCTTCCAGTGGATTTCATCCCATTGACTCCAGATCATTTATTCTGGGATTGGAATCTAGAGTAATTTTTGAGTGCCTTGAGAATTGCAGTTATCAGTGGCAGGTTCTCTTGCCATCGACAGTTTTTGGGAATACATCAATGTCCCCTGATCGATGGATCCTCTCAAGTGTTTGACCTCAACACATTTATTCACACTTGTTAGTTTTCAGTCTAGTACCTTGATTCCCATTATCATTATTGGTGGGTGATCTCGTGTCTGTTAACGGTATACATCAATGACCGGTAATCAGACGATGGACTACTATGTTTGACCTCGACACCTCTATTCACATAGTAGGACTTGTACTCATAGCGGTTTGTGTAGAATACCTTCCAGATTGGTGGCATCTCTTATATGCTACCTCCTTGATTGTGCTAGTGTTCATGAGATTTTAGCTCTCGTGACTTGATTCCAGTATATGTTAGACATTTCCAGCTATTATGGAGATCTTGATCCACTGTATATCTTCAGCCATTATGGAGATCATGGTCCTTTGTATATCTTCATCATGGAGATTCTGATCTATGTATATTGTACATGGTGATGACCACTTATGTGATATTTTGTATCATGCCTATTCACGGCCATTGTACTCTTATGTATCTGGGACTGCTATATGTATTTGTAGTTATGTGCAGAGTTGTATCATTGTACTATGCTTATTGGGTGGCTGTTCTTCCATTTGGGATTCTTCATCACTCCACTTTTGGGATGGACTTATAATGTATTTCGGCCATCATATGACCCCTCTGACCTCACACATTAGGGGGCATCTGTTATAGCTGATTTTACCACACCTGGTGAATCACACTTGTATGGCCTTCCCCTGTCCCTCTGTAGACTCCTTAGACCCCTTGGACCATTTTTTGTCCTTTGATGTTTCCTATACCATCCCTATAAACATGTGAAAATTGCTATACATGACTTTTAAACCCCTAATCACGTATATATGCGGGTTTGACCCCTAAAACTGTGTACATTGGGATGTGTACAAAATCCAAATCCTTTTGGAGTTTTGCTTGACATGGATCTGACTCACTTGTCTCCTGGCCTTCCATATGCCTTGAGATCGCTCGGATTCGACCTTTCATTACCCCATTGAAAAGCTATATAAGGAACTCTTTGGGTACATTGAAGGCATAAGAGAATTGAGAGCAAAGAAACTATAGTCCATTGTTGGCGGAACTTGTGCTTGAGTCTGCATCCCTTTGTCCCTTGGAGCACTTTGGTGTTCTTCCCAAGCTTACCTTTTGCTTGTGAGCTTGCTATCGAGAGATGGAGGATTGAGGTGGTGGAGGCCCAAATGGGGGATTCAGTTTCTCTGATTTGCAGACGTGCCGACAGAGGTTGTATTCATTGTAATCTCTGATTTTATATTAATAGAAATATCTTTTCCTATCCAATAATGTATTTTTGAATGATATTTTATCCATGGATGATTTCAAATGGTTATACATTGTTGATTATATATGCTAGAGTAGATCTAACACCAATATATATAGTATGCTTGTCTTGTTTACTTGTTGTTGAGGAAGTGATTTATTAATTCAAGCTAAAGTTGGAAAGCTCAACGGGGATCTACTTCAACTGTCCGGAATAAGGTACGAGGTATGATCCTTTAGTGTTAGATATTTAATTTCTCTTGCATATTGGAAAGGATTTATTTCTGGAGTCAAGCTGTCTGTTGTGGTACCCCAAGCCCTAGGAATTTCTCTCCATAACAGCTGGATTGATACTTTTCTTAGCTGGTTTGGTTACATGTGGCTCTATCTGTGTACTTCCCCTTTAGATCGTTGGTGGTATGATTGTTAGTTGTAGTCTATTGGTGTCCTTTGCTGGTGTTTCTTCCAACACAAAGGTGCTGATGTGTAGTCGGTGTTTATAGTATTCTTCCTTCTCCTGGTCTGTCAGTGGTTCTTCAATTGCTAGGTTTACTTCCTTGGCCTTTGCTGGTATGGAAAAATTTGTGCCGGATTGTCGAGCTAGCTCGCGTAATATCTCTTCAACTATTGGGTAATAGTTAAGAGGCTTTGCTTTTGCTTTTTCTCCTTGCATATACCAAACCACGGTGTGGTTGATTTCGAGTTGGATGTGTGCTGTTTTCGGCAGACTTCGTCGGATGTTCTGAGGCACCCTATATCTGGTCGTCTAAACTTTCAGGTGTTGGAACCAGTTTTCCAACAATACTTTTCCATTTGCTAGTTCTTTCACTATTCCAGTCTGCGCAAATGGCTTGAACCTCGACATGTGGAATTTTGTTGGCTCTTGGAACTGCCTATCCCCGACTGGGCACAAGTAGTACATCACTATCCAGATTATCAGAGACGAGAACCTTATAATCTCGCCTGAATCCTAGCATTTCTCACAGATAGTTTTGAGCATGTTAGTGACATATTGAGCCCATATGTATACTTTTCTTGTTTCTGCTATTGTGTCTACTACCTCTATCATATCCAGCTTCAGGTCGCTCCCTCGACCTATAGGTGTGAGCCCTGTTGCTATGATTTTGTGTTAGGTTTTTGTTCCCAATCAGTTTTATAAACACCTTGATTTGTTTTGCAATTTCGACTAACTTTTCGTTTTGTGGTATAAAGCTTAAGTATTTGATAAAGTTCTTTCTAAGTTCATGCCATTGAAATGTTTCACCTCGTGCTTCTTCCATTTTGTACCATTTGTTTGGTAGGTCGAATAGCGTCGATGGAAACAAGTGTGGCCATGTACATTCGTCCTTATACCCAAGTATTTTCCATTCTTTTTCACATGTTCTTATGTGCTCTTCTGGGTCCTGCCCTTGGATGAACATAGGTATTTGGGATTGATTGGTTATCCTTTTTCCTCTGAATCTTTCTACAAAGTAAGTCGAAGCTGTTGTCCATGTCTGCAAGTTTGATTGTCGGTATCCCACCATCTAGCAGCTTGTCTTGTGAAAGTTTCTACTAAGCTTTGTAGTCGGCCATGTTCACCAATGTTTTTGGATACTTGTTCTATATGCATAACTGGTGATTCTCTTTCATTGTATCTTGGGATTTATTTGATACTTACATTTGCTGGTTTTAGGGTGGGGTATTCCCTGCTTTTCTTTTCAAATATTTTTGGGATGATGGAAACCAAGTGTTAGAATAATCAACCCATAGTTTACCCATTTAGACATTAATTTAATTATTTCTATCTTATTAGCCTAGTTCATGTGTCCCACCTTGTGCAACTTGTCTTTTACCTATCCATAGTGGTCAAACTTGCCTCATTTGACTCATGTAGTGCATGGGAAATCCCAAGGAATCAAATCTGCTTTATTCCTGGCCTCCTAGGCGCCCTTCTGCTTTTTCTGCTTTATTCCCTGCTTTTTCAGTGTTTTAAGGCAAATAGAAAAGCTAGACTAGGTGAGGTGAACTAGTTTTTTGTCCTCTTCATCCTCCACTCTTTTCTCCATGAAAAAGCATGTATGAGTTGCCATTCCACCACTCTTTAGCTTGCCTAAGCCATTTTTCTAATTCGTGAGCTACATGACAGATTTGGGATCAACTTTTTACACCTATGGGGGATTTGCTTATTTTTAGTAAGCCTACTTTATGCTAGATTCGAATTGCTCCTCATGCATTCGAATCCCTGATGTATGTTATTTATTCAGCAACCTATGTTATTACAGGGTTAGCTATTGTACACTGATTTAATACAGTTTAGTGTTCAGCTCCAGTTTTTAGTCTCTTTGTAAGTGATTTTGCATGATCAATTGTTAATTGTTGTGAGTAAAATTAATCTATCACATGGTTCAATTTCCACATGGTATCAGAGCCATTGTATATTGTTATCTCTCCTTCAAAATTGTTTTGCATGTTCGACATCAGTGACTGGGAGCCTTCTACTGACAGCCGAGGCATATTTTCTAAGCTATGGATCAATCACAGAAAACTATCTTGACTCCCTTCAATTTATTTAAAAGGAAAGCAGAGATGGAGATACTGTTGAGAGCGAAAGGCCTCTACAGGGTGACTATGGCAACAGAAGCAGAGCCCAATGCAGCTGCAGAGAAGATAAAATGGCACAACAGGAGGGATGAGGCTTATGGCCTCCTGTGTCTGAGTATTTCCAGAGACCTCCTTTTCCATCTTGATGGATTGACATCACCGAATGAAGTATGGGAGAATATTGCTGATATTTTTGGAAAGACAGATGAGATGAGGGGACATCAAATCGAAAATGAGCTGATTTCTCTGAGTCCAACGAGCTTTGAATCCCTGCAGCTATATTTCTCCAAGTTCAAAGCACTAGTTTTGCAGCCGAAACAGTGGGTTATCGAAAAGAAAGATGATCAGCTCGTACTGGCCATCCTCTCGAAGCTAGGCCCTGATTATTCAGTGTTTGTTTCAACCTTCTATGCCACAAAACTGACAGCTCGAACCTAGAAGATGCCTAGCCTTGCAGATTTCATGGAATCTCTCACACAAGAACAGGACAAGCTGGTGATGATGGGCACCATCAAACCATCCAAAGATCAAGCTTTGATTGCTGGAGATTCGAGGGTGGATTCAAAAAGCAAAAATAAAGCTAAAAAGCCACCTGAGCAAAAGAGAGACAAGAAACAATCTCCGGAGGATCAACAAGGTCCCAAGAAGAACTACCAGAAGAAGAAAAACAAAGGTGAAATGAACAAGTGCGCATACTGCAATAAGGGCAATCACTCTGAAAGCTCTTGTATGAAAAAGCAGATAGACATGCTGACCCAACTCCTGGAGAAGAATGGTATCTCTCTTCCAGAAAACTCAAAGAAGAGAGAAGGAGGATCAAGTTCAGATGACAGAGAGAGAGTTCATGCTCTAGTTGTTGGCACATCAAGCTCACCCAGTTTTATCATTGATTCTGGAGCTTCAAGACACATGGTTTCGACTAAGGAGGATTTCTCCTCACTGGACAAGTCCAAAGGACCATCTATAGTACTAGGAGATGACTCTCTCACTGAAATTTTAGGTAAAGGAAGGATAGATCTTGATCATGGTCAGTTCAACAATGTGTTGTATGTGCCTGGTCTTGCCTCCAACCTCCTATCAGTGTACCAGATGACCCACACTGGGTCTCCTAAGAAAGTCATATTCTCACCTGATGAAGTTGAGATCACAGAGATTTCAACTGGTAGAGTCATTGCAAAAGGAGTTGCGAATCATGCTCAAAAGGTATACATGTTCTCACACTTCCTACCTTACTCAAACCCCTCTGCTCTTCTGATTCATGCTAATGAAGCAAGCAATATTTGGCATGAAATATTTTGCCACCTAAACTACAAATATCTTTCTGATCTTAGTGAAAAAGAGATGGTCATAGGGTTGCCCAAGATAAAATTTTCCAAAGGAGTCTGCCAAGGTTGTATCCTAGGAAAACACCCAGAGCACAAATTTGAGAGAGCTAGTCATGAGAGAACCTCTGCACCCCTCGAGTTGATCCACAGTGATGTTGCTGGCCCATTCCCTCATATTTCCATGAGTCAGGCCAAATATGCATTGACTTTCATTGATGACTTTTCCAGGTATTGCTGGGTTCACTTCCTGAAACACAAGTCTGAAGTTTTTGGCCTATTCAAAGTCTTTAAGGCTTTGGTTGAAAACCAGTCTGGAAGGAAACTCAAGGCCCTCAGATCTAACAATGGTGGTGAGTATGTCAAGTCTGAGTTTATTAATTATTGTGCAGATGTAGGTATTCATATTCAGCATTCTATCCCTTACACACCACAGCAAAATGGTGTTGCTGAAGGGAAGAACAGATCACTAAAGGAGATGGCAACATGCATGATGGAGGACAAAACTTTGCCACCAAAGTACTGGGCCGAAGCTATCAACTATGCAGCCTATATCCAGAATAGTGTGCCTCACAAATAGCTTGATGGCATGACTCCCTTTGAAGCATGGAGTGGGCACAAGCCAGATGTGACCCATTTTAGGATTTTTGGCTCAAAGGCTTGGGCTAGAATTCCAACAGAGAAGAGGAAGGCTTTGAAGCCCCAAAGCCAAGAGTGTCTTTTTGTTGGATTATCTGAATATTCAAAAGGGTACAAGTTGATAAATTTGAGCACAAATAAATCCTTCATCGAAAGGTGTGTTCAGTTTGAAGAAGAACCCCTTGCAGCAGTGGAAGTTGGTGAAGCCTCTTCACCACCTGAACCTCAAGAAGTAAGTAAAGAGTTTGTTGAACATGCTGATTCTGATTTTTCTGATGGAGATGAGTTTATTGCAGACCCTAACAGACCTACAAGGACAAAATGGGTAGCCAATACACTACATGCAGCAGGAGAGCTAGCTGGGGATTCCAATGACCCAAGGAGGACTAGATCTCAATTTGAGAGTGGTCTGTGCATGAAGGATCCTATGTTTGCTGAAAAATGATATTTGATGGTGGAGTCTGATCCTCAAACATATGAAGAAGCAGCAGGAGATCCAATATGTCAAACAGCCATGAAGGAGGAGTTCAGCTCACTCCAGAAGAGCAACACATGGGAGCTAGTGGATGTTCCCCCAGGGAGAAAACTAGTACGTTGTAAGTGGGTATATAAGACCAAATTTGCTGCTGATGGTTCACCACTGAAGTACAAGGCTATATTGGTAGCCAAGGTCTACTCACAGGTTCATGGCATAGATTACAATGAGACTTTTGCTCCAGTGGCAAAAATGGGTTCCATCAGGCTAGCCTTAGCCATTGCAGCCTCAAGGCAATGGGAGGTACATCACATGGATGTAAAATGTGCCTTCCTGAATGGATATCTCACTAAGGAGATATATATGCAGCAGCCTCAAGGTTTTGCAACTAACCCTTCTCTTGTGTGCAGGTTGAGAAAGTCATTGTATGGGCTAAAGCAAGCCCCCAGGGCTTGGTATGCCAAGATCGATAACTTCTTGCTATCACTGAATTTT
>LPNX011089209.1:496660-539607 GCA_001517045.1 Pseudotsuga menziesii
TGATAGATTTGGGGCTCTTAAGTCAATTTTTGGGGCTTGAAATTGCTCAAAAAAAAGCTGGAATCAAGGTGCACTAGTCCAAATATGCCTTGGACTTGCTGAACAAATTCAGAATGAAGGATTGCAAAGCAAGCAAAACTCCTTTCCTTTCAGGAGTGAAGCTGGAAGAAGCTGATTCTTCACCTATGGTAAACAATACACTGTATAGGAAATTGATTGGATGTTTGTTGTATTTGACACATACTAGACCTGATCTTTGTTATGCAGTAAGTGTGGCTTCTAGATTCATGGATCAGCCTCAAGAGATCCATTGGAAAGCAACCAAAAGGATCCTTAACTTTGTTCAGGGAACAAGGACACATGGGATCTTCTATAAAGAAAAATTTGATCTTGATTTGATTGGATTTACTGATAGTGATTGGGCAGGTGATAGCATAGATAGAAATTCCACATCAGGATATGTGTTCATTCTTGCAGAAGGGCCAATCAGCTGGTCAAGCAAGAAGCAGAGTGCCATTACACTCTCATCTACAGAAGCAGAGTACAGAGGAGTTGTTAATGAAACAACTCAATGTTTATGGTTGCAGGGTTTACTTGGAGAGTGTGGCTTCGAACCAGAGTACTCAAATACCATCTACTATGATAACCAGAGTACCATTCGAATCTGCAAAGATCCAGTTGAGAAGCAGAGAACCAGACACATTGAGATCCATATGCACTACATCAAAGAGCTTGTGCATGATGGCACCATTCACCTACTCTTCTGTTCATCTTCAGAACAAGTAGCTGATATCTTCACCAAAGCATTTTGTGAGAAGACCTTCAACAATCTCAAATCACTGCTGGGGATTGCTGATCATGCTGTGAAAGCATGAGTGGAGACAAGTTTCTCCAATTTTGTTTTACAGTCCATGTTTAAGGGAGGATTTTCCCAAGTTGGTTTTGCCTCTTTCCTTGTTTAAATGGACATGCAGTATGTAAAGGGTGACTAAGCCTTGTTTCTAGGCCCTATAATTTTCTGATATATTACTCATAAGTTAGGCTTAAGGGGGGGGTGTTAGAATAATCAACCCATAGTTTACCCATTTAGTCATTAATTTAATTATTTCTGTCTTATTAGCCTAGTTCATGTGTCCCACCTTGTGCAAGTTGTCTTTTACCTATCCATAGTGGTCAAAATTGCCTCATTTGACTAATGTAGCACATGGGAAAGCCCAAGGAATCAAATCTGCTTTATTCCTGGCCTCCTAGGCGCCCTTCTGCTTATTCTGCTTTATTCCCTGCTTTTTCAGTGTTTTATGGCAAATAGAAAAGCTAGACTAGGTGAGGTGAACTAGTTTTTTGTCCTCTTCATCCTCCACTCTTTTCTCCATGCAAAAGCATGTATGAGCTGCCATTCCACCACTCTTTAGCTTGCCTAAGCCATTTTTCTAATTCGTGAGCTCCATGACAGATTTGGGATCATCTTTTTACACCTATGGGGGATTTGCTTATTTTTAGTAAGCCAGCTTTATGCTAGATTCGAATTGATCCTCATGCATTCGAATCCTTGATGTATGTTATTTATTTAGAAACCTATGTTATTACAGGGTTGGCTATTGTACACTGATTTAATACAGTTTAGTGTTCAGCTCCAGTTTTCAGTCTCTTTGTGAGTGATTTTGCATGATCAATTGTTAATTGTTGTGAGTAAAATAAATCTATCACCTGGTTCAATTTCCACACCAAGAAACATTGTTGGACTAGTTTATTTTGCACTATTTGAATGGTCCAGCAACCTCTTGCTTGTATTTCTTAGTTTCTGACTTCGCAATCATATAATTATGCGTATGAGTTGTATCCTACTGAATCTTGATTGCCTAAGTGAAGCTCACCACAGACATTGGGTTTTGTGTAGTATTCGTTATTTTGTATCTGATATAATTGTCAGATGTCAACTTCTTCATCAACAGGTTCTACCCAAGGTTCTCTTTGGGATGGATGGATAGGTACTATGACTTTCTATCCATTCGCTTTTAGTTTTATGCTTTCTTTGTCTAAAGATATAGATGATTTCATTTTTCTTCCCCAAAGTCGACCTACTAACGCTAGGAAGGAACTGGATCCTTCCTTAGGATCAATAATTTCAAAATTGACTTTGGTGGATATTCCTTTTATTGTCATCTCGACATTTCTCCAAACTTTGATAGGTTCGATCAGACCTTGGTCGGCTAATTTCAGGTATATTCCTGACTCATATAGTCAAGGTCTACCCAATTGTTACCAAGTGTCGCAAGTCATAATGTTTACTTGTGAGCCGAAGTCGAGTACAACTTGTTGTACATGTTATCCTTCAATTTCTAGGTCGACAAGTGGGTCGGCATCACTTTTGTCCTTCTGGTTTAGACTGCATATATTTTTTGTTTGTTTTTATGTATTATTGTTGTGTTTCATATTATACAATAAGTCGATGAATTGAGATATCGCTTTGTCATCTTGTACTAATCATATTAACTCTTTAACTATGCTTTGTCGACTATCATCAACTTCTTCTTGTCGAACAAACTATTTAAATATATTCATTGCGTCTTTATACAATTGTTTTTGTTTAGCTGGGTTAGGATAATCATTCTTTTATTTTATTTTGCTTATGCATGGATTATCACTCCCAAATTTTGTCCCTTGTCGGGTTACTATATGCAGATTCTTCGTATTGATGACATCATGTTTTTGAACGCATGACAAGCCATTAACATTTTTCTTTTTATTGATTTTATCAAGCATATTAGGGAAATACTCTAATGAGTGTTGCCCAACTCCACAGCTAGTACAAAATTTGAAATCGGTTCTGTCCTTGTATGGGTAGTCTGCATATCGATGACCTTCTTTATAGCATGTGAAACACTGGATGGGCCGACATGGTCAGTTGTCGCGATTCCCAAAGAATCGACTTCGACCTCCATATCTATCCTCCATGATGGTTATCGAACCGACCTTCATATCTTTGATTATTCTATTCGTTTTGAGCATTACTTCTCTGGTTGTTATCGTTGTTCTGTGCAACTGCATTTGTCTATAGACAGCTTGGTAGTTTTGTCGATTCTTTAAGTTTAGGTGGCAGTCAGCCGTGGCGTGACTCTTTACTTCATAGATTACACACCAAGATGATTTACCATTTTTCATGTTATATGGGAAATATTTCATTGTGTGTTCTCCATGTTCTTGGCAAATGTCGCAGAAGCATTTTGTCTGCACAAATCGAATGTCCTGTCGGCTGATGTCTTGTTGAAAATTATCTTTGGTGTGTCCAGACATTGATCATTTTGTGCACCAGACATCCTGATTCTTAAGTTTCAGCTCTTTCAATGATTTTTGCATGATTTCTAGCTATTCTTCCAGTCTAGTATCCATGGGATATGCTGGGAAATCTTCGTCCATCTCCACTTGCAGAGCTTTAGTAAGCACATCTTCGTATGTTTTCAATGTCTCCAAGCTTATGTGCCGCCGAATTTTCTGTGATAGACCTGCAAGGAACCACTAAATTAATAGTTGTTCATCAATTACATAATCCAGTTGGCTGAGGAGGTCTTTCCAACGTTTGTCATACTCTTGGAAAGACTCTGCTGGATTTTGTGATGTTGTTTTCAACTTTTTAGCTACCATATGTTTTGCATCTAGAGTTTTAAAGAAAGACAAAAATTGCGCTTTGATTTCTGCTTTAGATGCTTGAGGGGTTCTCTTAGTAAAGGTCATGTACCACGTTAGTGCTCTTTTCCTCAAGGCACCAACAAACTGTGCCATCTGTCGATCTTCAGCTGTAACCTGATTTGCCTCCCATGTCAACTCACAGACGAACCAATGTCATCTAGGATATTTGTCACCCTCGTATAGAGGGATATGCGCTGATCCATGGCCCATGTCAAGATTGTTGTCGCTATCTCCTCCAGGAGGTGGCAGTGGTGGGGGTGGAGGTGGGGCTAGTGGGATGTTTTGCTTGTCTCTTTGTGCAGAGCTCAGAACTTTCATTTTCGTTGGTCATTTTGTTTGTCATTTCTTCTCCGACAAGCAGTCAGTTTGGGTCAACTTCTTTTGTCAATGTCCAACTGCAATTATTTGTTTGCAGGTCTGACGGTTCTGTATTTTACAAAGCTATATCTAGCAGGGGGGGCGCTCCTTCATATATCAAGTAAAGTAAGTGGATACTTTAGTTGGAAGGGTACACCTAAAGCATGACCCAATTTCATTCCTTTGGTCGACAGATCACTAGATGATTATCATCATTTACCTCGTCGTCTAGTCGAATCCATATACCAAACTCACTAGCTCTTAGTCTTAAGTCTTCTTCAACAATGGATTGCATCTTGGTACTTGGATTCGTTGGAGACAGAGGTCTTATTTCCCGGGGAATTTCTGTTTAGAGAGCGTCACACTACTCTATCCACAAGTCTTCTTCCATGGGTGATGCCTCTTCATACACGCCTTCTTCCTGTCGGTCATGACCCGACTCTGGCAGATTTCTTTTCTAGTCTATCACCCTAGTATTCATTCCTCTTTGTAGTGCTATATCCCTTTCTCTTCTTTCTTCCCTTCTTTTCAGCCTCTTCTCTCTCTCTCTATTCTCTATAAATCCGTCGTACCTTTGTGTGTCACTGTCTGTTTGATTTCCTTTTTAGGTTGACTTTTCATTGCTGGTGATGGTATCCCTTTTAGTCAACTAGAATCCTCTTTGTTTAACCCCGACATACGACCAACTACCCCCCCATAGCCTACCCGATGCTTTAGAAAGATCAGATAGTTCCATTTACTTGCTTAGGAAATATTCCCACTCCCTTTCGGCAATGAATTTCTCCGCCCAGTTAGAATTTGGTGGCGGTTCGTGTAGTGACGGACGAGGTCCGAAAATATGACCCACTCCTTTTTCTATCAGGAATTTGAACAGTAAGGTCAGTAAGGAGCATAAGAACTACTCGGTAAGGTATGTATAGAATTTTTTCTGAAATGGTTTCTATCGAATTTCTTTCTTCTATAGCTTTCTCCTCCCAGAGTTTGTCGGTGATATTTTCAAACCACTCTAACAAGTTTGTTCTTCCCCCTCGAATCAGTTTCTGTAGCAGATCTTGGTCCTTAGTCGCTTCCGGCTTTTTCATCTAGAAGTTTTTCAAAAGCTGGGGTACCAATTCTATGAAATTCTCATGAGTTTCAGTGAAGAATCTCTCCTTTTCCTGAGCAGTCATTAATCTGTTTCTCCGCGCGTAATTCTACAAATAATTTGCTATCTTACGCTCCCACCAGTTTTTAATCTCCTATTCTAATATCATCTGCTTATAGTCATCTCATATATGTACTACTAGAAACAAAATCAATGTTTTAATCTCATAGATCACAGAGGGTTACCAATAATACATATTAAAGCACACAGACATAACAGATACAAGAGACAAGAACATAGATGTTGAATAACATATTATATTATATTAGAAGGGTCCATACAAACATAGAACTGAACCAATTTCTCATCTAGATCAACAAGCTAATATATATGATTTACAAACAGTTACATATAACTACATCTCAGTTTGGTCAACCGACACGACCTTATGTGGCCGACCTAATCTCTAATTAGTCGGCTAATCGACTTAGTCGGCTCACCGACTAGCTCCTCCAACAAAGGGAATGGAAATAAAATGTATGTAATTTTCTTATGCTTTTTCCATTATGTTCATGTAAAATATTCAGTTTGTAGTGAAAGTTACTTCAAAGGCGTCAAAATTTGAAAGCAATAACTCTATATTTTTTCCTCAAACTCATAATCTGAATTACTAACATTTCTCAGCTATCAAACTATCAAAATGTAGTAAACATCCCCTGTTTATTACTGATTGTAAGAAGAATACTTTTGCACACATATATAAAATATATAGAATCATCCTTAATCGATAAAAATATTACAATGAGCCTCGTGACTCAGACTCAAACTCGACCAAGTCAACCGAGCTGACTCGGCCTTTGAAATGATTCGAGTGACAAGTTTGGTACCGAACCAAGCAAGTTAGGGTATGAATCGACTGGATCTGTAACAAAACGGTCAATTCGTCCCAATCCGTATAACTCGACCAAGTCAATGTGGGATTGCATGGGTCACACACATGACACTTAAATTCAAAAAAAAATTAACCTAGAAATATAAACATCGAGACTCTAAACCTACTTCATTGTCAAGTCAATTAGATTTGTAGGATTCCTATAGATCATAACACTATTTGGAGTAAAACACAACTTGATTTGTATGCCCTAGATGCCACCCAAGTGCAAAATCGTCAATCTATAAAGCAGCCTCCAAATACAAAACATTCTTCACAAAATAGGGCATGAACCATGTGAACAACCTTCCAAGTGGACTAGCTCAATGAGTAACCTCCAAGCATGTGTCTCTAAGGATGAATGTTCCTCAAATAATGAGAGAAGGCCTTCCTCTAACAACAAACCAGTACACCAAGGTGAATTGGCCCTCTTCAGGGCTTCCATTTTTATGCATAGGGGCCCTTAATGTAGAACACAATTGGTATTTTTGGGACAAATGGGGTTGTTACTTCTCTTGTGCATAGGTCCAGATATTTTTAGCATTGTTTTTTGAACTACGGTTGCAAGGAAGGCCACCAAAGACTGTTATTTGCTACTGATCTCCTTCAAGAGATTTCCGAGAATCACCTAAAGAAAAATCAAACTTGGTTTATAGGGTCTGAAATTAAATGATATTTGTTTTATTTAGGTTTGTTTAACCCCCTTTTGTGGAGAAAAAGCACCCAAAATTCATGATACTGCTATAAATTGCTGATTAGGAGGTTGGAACAACCCTTATTTATGCCAAGAATGAAGGTTTGAGGCTGTTGGAGTGCCCAGGTCTGCTCTTTATGTCCATATATGTGCCCATAATTGTTTCTTAATGTCATTTCAACCTTCAAATTCAACCCAACATTTCTCAAAGCCTGTTTTTTCCATTGTTCATCACTTTTCATAGAGATATTCATGCCTAGGACTGCCTTTAAACCCTCCAGTTTGGCCCAGATTTAGAGGTAGGCCTGTTTGGCGATGGATAAGAGCACAAGGGTGCCCAAGATGCTGAAATAGGGCTACTTCATACCCTTTTTTACTGTCAAACAGGTTTTTTTGTGCCCAAAATTCATGTGGATGTTGCTATAAGGCATATAAATGAGATTTTAGGGTTGCTTTCACCTACAGATTTCTCATTTTCATAGCCAGAATTGCAAAGACCACCTCCTACTACCATTGATCATCATCGTTTAGGGATGCAATGTGCCCAGATCTGAAAGTTGGCCTAGTTATAGCTAATTTGAGATGCTTTACTGTTTGTTGTGACCTTCAGAATGCTCCCAAAGTGCTCAGATTTGTTCCTTTGATGCTCATACTTGATTCTAGAGTTGTTTATGCCATAGGAATGCCCAACATTGCTCCTAGTGTGCTCATAAATGAAAATGAAAGGGATCACTGTTGTTACACTCCATAAACTGTCCAAGTTTCAAAACCAACTCATAACTACCTAGATTTGGTTTCAAGATTGCAATCATGACAACTTCACCCTTGGAGAGTGTGATTAGAATCACCGATGGACACCCATACAAAATGGAGGGTAACACTAAGGACCCTTTCTGATTTTGTGCTGGTTTTAATGCTTTTTTTACATATTTGCAAATTTGAAAATGTACACAATTTTTTTATTTGAATGCCAATATTTATTACCTATTGGTATGTTTTGAAATATCTTAAACCTTGTATTTTGTAGTTTGCAGCAGGAGTTTGTGGTAGGTATTTTATTCAATGTGGTCAAGGCATGAAGCTTTTGGTTGATTAAGGATTTTAATTATTCAAAACAAGTTCATTTCTAAAAGTGACATTTGATTCCCCACCAAAGATATATATTTTAATAATGCTGGGTTTAGCCAGCTCATACATAGTGTTTCCCTGCTCTTGGGGGCCTTGGAGTGGCTATGAAACATTCCTAAATGTATAGGCACGACGATGGGTACATGTAAATGTTTAAGGAGATTTTGCGGCAGGTTTGACTTGTTTCGAGTTGGCATTTCGTGGTTTAGGTAGCTCTTTCAATCATCCCTCATGTCATCTTTGCATATAGTTTCCCTGTCAATGCAATTATTCTTCCCAATGTTTGATAGTTTCCCTGTGATTGCCATTACATGAGTTTGATCAAACAAGCCATTGTATACTGGAGGCTTGATAATCTATGTGATGATTGATTTTCATCATTCAGCTTTCCAACTATAGAGGCTAATCTTTGCTGTCAACTATAGGGTTTAACTTATTTATCTGTGCTAGTTTGATGGGATAAATGGGAGATATGGATGAGCAACCCATGAAGGAGGGGAAGGAATACCTGGGGTATTTGTTGGAAAGAAAAAATGAGTAGAGCGAGATATTTATTGGGTACGGAACCTCCATTTGAGATGTCCCCACCCACTTTATAAGAAATAAATTTCTAAGGGTATGAATCAAATGCACAGAACTTTGAAGTATGAAGTGAGTTGTTTTTTGGAGTACTTTAGCTCAAGGTCTCCAGGCACCTTGGCCCACATAGAACTTGGTTCGATAGATTCCTGCTAAGTATTGGGCTAATCATTGGGTATTGAAGCTCCATTTGAGATGTCCCCACCCACTTTATAATAAATAAATTTCTAGGGGTATGATTCAAATGCACAAAACTTTGAAGCATAGAGCGAATTGTTTTTGGGAGTGCTTTATTTTGAGGTCTCAAGGTCCCTGAGTCCACATCAAATTTGGCCAGACAGGTCTATACTGTCAAACTAAGGGGCTGATTTGGGCAACCTTCGAAGAAGAATGTGAAATTTCAATTTTGCAATAATTTCCCAGGCGCGCAAAATTTCAACACCATATTCTTTTGTAAGGTTTGAAGTTACGAGAGATAAAAGCTTAAAATTCAAACTATCAAAGTTGATAGGAATATACATTGATGAGATTAGATTATTCACACTCTTTTCCCAATATCATAGCATTTAAGTAAATAGAACTATGTTGGAACACGATGTAACAAAACCAACAAATACAGAAAGAGAACATTGTAAACTATATGTTCGAAAACATTGAATTTCTTCCACATCAATTACTAAAATTTTGTGCTCAATAAACTATTCATTATAGCAGGCAAGGAAGCAAATGCATTGTTTCAACAACATCGTGGTCACAATGGTTAAGCATTTGAGTGTTGTATTTACCTTGAAATAAGTTCATTGTCATGATAGTGCTCCACATTCTGCATTTAGACATATGCTTCTCTTAAATCATTTTCCTTGTCCATTTATATACAACTTTTGTTTCAACTTCCTTCTATATTCAACTATTTTTTTTCCTTTTAACCGTGGCATCCACTTAGATACTAGATATTCTTAATATGCACAACGTTTTCACAAAGGTTAAGCATTGCAGTATTGTATCTGCCATGAAAAAATTCATTCTCTTGATAGTGCTACACATTCACCATTTAGACATACATGTTTTGATCTTCACTAATTTTCCATGTCCATTTATATACCACTTTTGTTTGAACTTTCTTGCTATATTCAATTACATTTTCTTTTTAACTATGACATCTACTTAAACACTTGATATTCTTAATGTATGGCATCTAAAAAATACTTAGAATGAAATATTATCTAGTAATGGTCATGAATTCTATCTAGGGCTTGTACTTTAGTTTGGTTTAAATTTGCATTCTAGTAAGTCATCCATTTTCAAAAGAAGCTCCAATCATTTTCTGTAAAAATTATTTTGTTAATGAAAGTCGACTTATCTGTTATAAATTCTTCCATTATGCTAACCTAAGTGGAATCAAGATTTATACATTAGAGGAAATTTCAACTCAAAATGGGCCTTTTAAATTTTATTCAAATTCCATGTCATCATGTGTTAGCCAATGAAATTGCTTTAAATTTGAAATACCGTATAGGTCTTATACACTTTTTTAATATAAATTTGGGGATAGGTATCATAAAAAAAACTATTTTTTTTGTTTGTATTTTTGACATATCTCCCTGTGTTTTTACTCAAATTTCGATCGGGAGAGCTCGTTAGATGTGGAATTAAATTCCACATCCAATGAGTACCCACTCTACATATGTTTGACAGACCCCGCTACCGCAAAAACAAGAAATACCTGAAAAAACGGAATGATGATGTCATTATTCCATTTTTTCAGGTATTTCTTGTTTTTGGGGTAGCAGGGTCTGTCAAAAGTATGCCGAGTGGGTACTCGTTGGATGTAAAATTTAATTCCGCATCCAACGAGCTCTCTCGATCAAAATTTTAGTAAAAACACAGGGAGATATGTCAAAAATACAAGCAAAAAAGTAGTTTTTTTATTTTCTTTCTCCAAAATTAATAAATATTATTTTATTATTTTAACTATTATTTTATTAATTCATTTTAGGAGGCCCATTTTGAGTTGAAATTTCCTCTAATGGGATTTATTTGATTGATATCGAGGAATTTTTTGTAATAACTTCTAATGAGCATATGAACTCTTGTAATAGAAACTAGAAGATATTATTATAAGTTAGCAGTGCAAAATGGTATCAAAACTATATAGATTTTACTTGAGTTGGCAATCCACGGATTCAAGTGTCTATATTAGGTTTTCTAATTTTTCTAAATAATATAGTCATGCTTTATGTTGAAGTGAAAACAAGGCATCAAAATTATCTAAAGTTTTACAAGGATGAAGCAAGCTTATGCATATCAAGTTCCCAGGGTCATTCCCATGTTAGAGTTTTTAGAATGTATTTTTAGCTAGTTCAACATTTAGATCGAATATTACTTCATCTGTTTTTCTTGATATGTATTTTGATTTTTTCTATATACCTTCCTTGATAAAACAACAAATTTGATTTTATTTCTTGCATTAGAAAATTTAAAACTGAGATTGAATTTTATTTCTTGCATTTACTTGGAAACACCTACACACTAATCAATTTGAGTGAAAGAAAAGATGTTTTGTTTGATTCAAATTTTGAGTCAATGGGGAAGAACGAGTCAGATAGAGAAGTTCTATTTAGATTCTAATGTTGAGGAGCCAAGTCAAATTGATGGCATCCATCCTCTGATAATTGCAATATGTGTGGCTCCTCATCCATATGTTGCTGCAAAATTTAACGGTGAGCCAAATATCTCTTATCATGTGGTTATGTATCAGGTGCCTCTTCTAAAGTTATATTAAATTATCCTCTCATGTAATTTCAACTAATTTTCTTTTTATTATAGGTCTTTCTGGATGGCCTTTGCTGGGACCCTTTATTGTGCAGATACTAACATGTGAGAAATGCTAAGCAATTATGTTCTTTGTTTAACCATTGGAGGCACGTATAGATACATCATCATCTTATGTATAGTAAAATGGTTGCAAACATAAAAAAATATTGAACAGTTTTTATTATGCAGCAAATCTCTGATTTCTCTTGATTGACTACCATAGAGCTGTAATTTCAATTTTCATTGCCTATGAAACTAGCTCGGCATCATAAGTTGGTTTTCTATTTTAGAATTTTGGAGATCGACTCTGGGGCGTGCTTCTCTAATCCTTAATGTTTCGTAGGACTTCATAAATGAGAGTGCCAACTTGAGAGCATAGTGGGATGAGGTTATCTTAGATTTATTAGGGCCTATGTTGGCTATACTAAAATTGATGCTAATCTTGCTTATAGGGTGTGATTTCAGGCTTTTCATGTTGCATCTGTAGAACATGTCATGCATCCAATTATAGGAGAAAAATCCTCTAAACTAGAAACAAAACTGAGGCTTCATGTTTGTCCATCGTGAATCACGTGGTAAGGGTATGGCTACAACACTTTATGGTAAGAACGGAAGATAAGAACAATATAATGGTTGCTGATTAGAGTGTGGTGGAACAATACTACATATGAATATAGGGTTGTCAGTGCTTTTGTCAGATGTTTAATATGTTGTAAATGTTGGAATATATTATATTCCTTGGAAGGTAATAATGTCTTTGTATTATGTCGGAAGTTGTCTACAATCTTATGTAAAAGAGTAATACATTTAACCCATGGTTATATGGTGGTGTATTTACTTGTGTATAGTATTTGTCCATGGTATTGTATTAAGAGATGTTATTTTGGAGAATTATATTATCCCACATGCAATATGTGAGAGTAATTCCTCCTCATCTCTTAGTATATAATAGGGTCAAGTGAATCTCTACATATCATGTATTCTTGATGTAGTAGTGGTACTATTGTGACACTATTGTACATCATTTATATTCTTTGGGGTATTTGTGCTTTGCTCTCTTGTAAGATTGGAGAAGACATTCTGGAGATAATAGAAGACTACCTTCTTGTGGATGTAACCCATTAGGGTGAACCATGTATATTGGTGTTCTCTTGTCCTTTTCTTTCCATGTTCTTATATTTTATGATATGTTGTTGGTTGCTTAGATAGGTTAACTAGTTTAGCTTGATTCTACTATTCTAACATGGTATCAGAGCAGGTTGCTATGATCTAGTAACTTCTATAGATTTCAATCAATAATGATTATCATTTGGGAATTGTCATTTTGTTGTAGATTTTCTTTCTATCTGGTAGCCATTAGGTTTCTCTTTAGATCTTGGCATATTTTTGCATTTTTTCTTTTTTACCCTAACCCTAACTTGTTGTGTAAGATTTTTGCATATTTTTTTCAAGGGTTTCTTGATGCTTTTTCTGTAGATCTACATGATTTCAGGGCTCTCCTCAAGGAGATCTTTCTTCTGATTATAAAAATGATAGTTATAAAAACGGGTTGTAACTTGGTCAATTTTTACTGGAATTTTTATTATAATCTGTTTTTGGAAGTGTAAATGCAATTATAGATCCACCTACGCGGCCAAAACAGAAAACTGGGTATTTCTAGGATTCTTTTCGGTAATAAAAATGACAATTATAAAAAATGGTTGTAACTTAGTCATTTCTTACTGATTGTTTTATTATATCTTGTTTTTGAAATTGGAACAGCCATTATGGATCCACCTATGTGGCCAAAACATAAGACTGGGATTTTCTGGGCACATTTGTTTCACAGGGTTGTGAGTGAAAGTTTCTCTTTTCTTTACTGTTTTTCTAACTGTGGTTTTTGCAGATTCAGATCAGTACGGTAAAGTATTTAAGTTTTCTATTATTCATTTTTTGCATTTAGGTTTTGTTTCTAATCATGCTTATTAAGATATTATTTCTTGTTCTTGCTATATATTTGTCTCGCATTTCTATATGGAAATATTGACATATTTTAAGGACATGGATCTCTATTATTTTGTCACGATGATAGCTATAAATCATCTAATGCTTAATATTTTTTAAATTTACATAATAATTAATTTGTTCTTTTCTTTATTTTGTTTATAAAAACAATTTTATAAGAACAATCTCATATGTGTTATCTAGTGATCATTATTTACTTTATTTATATGTTATTGCTGACTTTTGTGTAAAAGAAATTTCATTCTTTTATAAGTAATATATTTATTATCATTATATGCTCTTGCTAATTAAATTCTCAAGTAAAATCATTTTTTTAATCTATGTGATATCATATTTTTTGGCTTGTCATAATTTATTTAATTGGGATATAGTTTCTTTTTCATGTATTGCAAAGATTGTATCTAATTCTTGTGCTATTTGTCTCTAACATTCCAATATGGAAGCATTGACATTTCTAGGGCATTTCATCTCTTGCATATTTACATAGTGTTAACAAGAAATGAACCCATTATTAAGACCATTAGTGACTTGTCATTTCATAATTTTTTTTGAGTGATATCATGAGTTGATCATAATTTGCTATATGTTGATCATATTAAACATTTTGATTTATCTATATCTCATGTCATGTTTATTTCAATCATCTTTTACTCAATATTTATATGGCTTTGAGCAATCTTTAAATATTGAAGTATTTATCATGAGCACCTTGTTCTTGTTGTGATGAGATTTCTATTCTTATGATTGCAGAGGTTATCTTGTTCCTAGTTGTCTCTAATGTTCCTATATGGAAGCATTGACATTTTTGGGGCATTCATCTCTTGCATATTAACAACATACTAATAATAAATGCACCTATGCTTCAGATTAGTTGCTTCATGACTAAATTTTCATATATTTAAGTCAAATATTTGGCTCACTATTTATATGTTGTGGCTGACACTTAATGTGTAAAAGTAACTTCATTTTCCTTAATGAGCAAGTTAATCTTTTATTTGATCATACTATGTTTCCATTTCTTTATATGATGTTTTCTAACCTTTGGTATATAAGCATTTTCATTTCTCTATGAGCAATTTTGTTTTATGATATTTATATGCTTTAATATTGAAAGTTCTTGTGCAAATAAGTTCTCTGTTTAGGATTTCTCCTTATTCCAGAATTAATGAAGCACCATATTCTACTGTTAAAGTCATGATGTTCATCTGTATGATATCATTTTCGATGTATAGACCATTGGGGTGTTGTTTCTTCGACGTTTGAGGTCTTCTACAGATATTTATATTGCACCTTGATTAGAAGAAAGTCTGCTATCCGCATGTGTAATTGCCATCTATTTTTTTTTAAACATTGTTGTGGTGTTCTTAGCCACATGTTTTGTTGTATCGGTCGTCACAAGGTATCTATACATTGGTGTGGATGTTATATCAGAGTTCTTCAGCTATCATGTATGGTTGTGATGATTCTTGTGGTGATATGGGAATCTTGCAATTGGATTACGTCACATGTTCTCGTCATTTTATTGTTGGTTATTTCATCGTAGAACCTGTTTCGTGTGCACTTTCATGATTCAGTGAGAAGCGATTGTTCATCGTCAAATTCCATCAGCTTAAGTGTTCTTCTTTTTTAACTTTGGTTCTTCTGGAAGTTTTCATCAAAGGGGAGCAGTAATGACTCCTTTCTTCCTTGGTGTTAGTGTGGGCCCTTCTCCCAACCATTATTAAGGGGAAGTGTTGAAATATATTATATTCCTTGAAAGGTAATAATGTCTTTGTATTATGTCGAAAGTTGTCTACAATCTTATGTAAAAGAGTAATACATTTAACCCATAGTTATATGGCGGTGTATTTACTTGTGTAGAGTATTTGTCCATGGTATTGTATTAAGAGATGTTATTTTGGAGAATTATATTATCCCACATGCAATATGTGAGAGTAATTCCTCCTCATCTCTTAGTATATAATAGGGTCAATTGAGTCTCTACATATCATGTATTCTTGATGTAGTAGTGGTACTATTGTGACACTATTTTACATAATCTATATTCTTTGGGTTATTTGTGCTTTGCTCTCTTGTAAGATTGGAGAAGACATTTTGGAGATAATAGAAGACTACCTTCTCATGGATGTAACCCATTAGGGTGAACCACACATATCGATGTTCTCTTGTCCTTTTTTTTCCCGTTCTTATGTTTTATGATATGTTGTTGGTTTCTTAGATAGGTTAACTAGTTTATCTTGACTCTATTATTCTAACAGTAAAGTAATTTTGAAGTTTTCCTTTATAAAAATATTGGAAAGCATGAAACAAATTATGTATTGTTGGGGCGCGCACCTTAATGGTCCTTAATTTTGGTAACTCTGTGGTTTTTGTGGAAGCCTGTAAGCGGAGTTGCGACTCAAAATAGTCTTAGGGGTGTTGGGGTTGAGTCAAAGACCTTCTTTTGTAATAAACCCATGGTTTAAGTCCAGGGTTTAGGGTTCGGGGTGCCCATGGTTTAAGCCCATGGTTTTGTAATAAGTGCACTATAAATAAGCACTCTTGTAAAGAAGTCAGTTTAGGCTTTTGATGTAAGATGAATTGATGTGAAGCTAATGCTTGTTTAGCAAGAAAGGTTAAGTCCCAGCTGTGTGCGTGGACTACCTTTGCAGCTGTGTGTGCAGAGGGTTTTGGGTGATTAAGAAAGATCTGTAGCTGTGTGCGCAGAGATCTGCAGCTTAGTGCGCAGATTTGAGGAATTGAAGGGATCTGCAGCTGAGCGCACAGATTAGAACTGTGGTTTTTGTAAAGAGTTGAATAAAACACAGTTCTGTGGACGTAGCCCCTAAACTGGGGGTGAACCACGTTATATCTTGTGTTGTGGTTCTTTTGTGTTGTTGTTATGTTCTTTTATGCATTGATAAATATATAACTGATAAGTAAGATCACTGCTAAATACTAACTTCGCTGTGAATTCCCAGTAAAGGGTTAAGTAAGGAACTGTTTGTTTATCTAACTGCGAAGCTAAATAAGTGAATATCAAAGCTCTGTATTTTATGATTAACATTTGATAGAAGCTAAAGGTACAGTAATATCCCTCTTCTGCTTGCAGAAACCTGATTCTGTGACACCCCATAGCTATTTCAGGTGAGATTGCAACCTGTTCGCAGGTTGTTGCCGAAAGGGCCAACACTGTGGGTCTTTTGTTGGTGTGAAGACAAAAGTATAGAACCTGGGTCTACCCTAAGCCCAAAAAATTGGTTTCGTTGCCGGTTGAACTCAGTATCTGCTCAAGAGGGGTTTACGTCGTACCTCGAGGGCTATGTTTTGGAGACCCTCAGTGAAAGAAATTGGTGATTGGATTGAAGAGACTTATTTGAACTTTGCTGTACAAGAGAACAAAGATCTACGTCGTAGTTCAAACGAATTTTTACAAAGGTACGTTTTTTCTGATGTTTATGAAATTTTCTTTGGTAGTATCCACATAGAGTTGCACCAGTGGTTATCCAGGTTAATAGAGAGAAGGACGAACTTCCAAGAAGGTCAGTTTCCTGATTGGACCCCCGCAAGAATTAATATATTGAAAAGGGTGAACAATGAGATATCCCGCGCTGTTGATTTCTGGACAACGCGAACCCTTGAAGCATTTGTGACGGAGTTCGCCATTGACACAAGTACGTCATTCAGTGAAGCCGAACGGTAGTTCTTCAAAGGGCCAAGGGGTAAGTACTTGAATTCATTTAGTTTGAGAATTAAAATGCTATTGGCTGAAAAGGGTATATTACTCATTGAATCAAACTGTTAGATTTGGTATTACTAACCTATGTTTGCAAGTGAAAATACCTTTGACGAGCAAAGTGGTTTGCTGCGAAGTGGAAAAAGGTACAAGAGAAATTTTGAGTTCTATACCCTAGGTCAGAATACCGAGTCTAACCCCATAAGTCCAGTAGCCTCAGAGCCCAAAGAAACCCCTTCTGTTGGAAACCCTCCGGTGACCCCGCAGCGAAGACCTATTATCCCTGAGAACCCGTCGTAGTCTGAAAGTAACCCTAGCGCGAGTATCCCCGTCACAGGTCAGTCTACCCCAGTAAGTTCCCCCCTGCCTACTACCAGTCTCCCTCCCCCCCTAGATCCGTGATGGCCCATATGAATGACAACATTAAGCTCCCTGTTTTCAAAGGAACTGGATCAGAGGATCCAGAACAGTTCTGGTTCTTATGCGAAGCTGTGTGGACTGCTAAGAACATTACGGATCAAGATATGCGAAGAGTGCAGCTGGTTACTTTTTTTCAAGACCGCGCTTTGACCTGGTTCATGAAATTTTCCAATACCTAGAACCATGTCTTGGCTGATATAAAAGCAGCAATGATAAAGGAATTTAAGAAGCCTAAATTAGAGTCGTAGTGTATCACTGAACTAAAGGAAATTCAGCAGCGACGAGGAGAATCAGTGTGGGACTTTGATCAGAGATTCAAAGTTCTGCTAGATCAAGTCAGTTTCACTATTGGACCAGGGCAGCATAAGGAATGGTTCATCGCAGCTTTGTTACCACACATCAGGACTCCACTCATGCAACAGAAGGTTGCGGATCAGCAGGAGGCTTTGGAAATCGCTATGAAGCTTGAAACAGCCCCTGTCGAAGATAATTCTGGTATCACTCAAATACAAGCGCAGTTGGTAGCGATGGCTCTAGAGCTTCGCGATATGAAAAAAGGGAAAGCTAGTCGCGAAGAGGTTTGGGTTACATGATGTCGGACAGAGGGTCACGACAAGGAACAGTGTCCTGCGGTAAGAAATTTCCTGAATTCTGGTGCACCAAACCCGTTCAACCCTAGTCTTCTATATTGTGAGATCTGTAGGACAACTGGCCAGCATCAACCCGAAGTCTTCTATCTCCTACAGAGGTATGTGCAAGTCCCTAAGAACCCTTATTGCAAGTTCTGTAAGTTAGTGGGACACAACAAAGATGAGTGTTGCAGCTTTGACCTCATGAGAGAACGAACTTATGATGCTTATCAGGTACAAAACGATGGCCAAGGCAATGAAGGATATGGTTACTGTGGTAGTACATCAGGTCATAGACCTTTTAGAGGTCGTGGTCGTGGTGGTATGGCTGGCAGAGGGTGAGGCCAGGTTGTATGCTATAACTGTAACCAGGCAGGACATCTAGCTAGAGACTGTCGGAACCCAACTACGACATGTCGATATTGCAGAGCTGTCGACCATGTGATTGAGCAATGCCCATAGCTGATAGCCAAGATTCAAGAAAGAAATAGTGCCCCTACTAAGAATATTTAGCTGATTGCTGTGGAGCAACGACCTGTCCTAGCCATTAATGTTGTTACCAGGAGTGGAGCTACAATGAAAGTGCAGAATAAGGAGAAACAACCTGCCGAGGCTTGGGTTCATAAGGCCCCAGAAAAAATCCCAACATTTGATTTCTAAAGAGAAAAAGAGACATTTATGGAATCCCAGAGAGACTTTGCTGACCCCAACACCTCAGTAGCACCTTCGCAACAACCTCAGCAGCAGTCGCAGTCACAAGAAGCTTCGACGGATAAAGTAAGTACACTGTCCTCCTTTTTACAGAGTTGTATGAAGCTCTTAAGAAATCAGAATGCTTTAAATGAGTTGTAGAAATTTATTGCTTCTTGCGAACCTCAGTGAAGTTCTGGTAAGGAAAAAACTGTTCATAGAGTCAGAAGAACTGGCAGGGAGATGAGATTGAATGCTCAGATAGGAGAATATGACATGACTAATGTCATCTTGGACCTAGGATCAGAAGTAAATGTCTTAACTAAGAAGACATGGGAACAAATGGGAAAACCTACTCTGGAATGGTCCCCTATACAATTGAGATTAGCCAATCAGCAGAAGATTATGCCCCTAGGAAGACTCCCTAGTGTATTAGTAGATATTGATGGAGTCAGTACCTTAGCAGACTTTGAGGTAATTGAAATAATTGATGACAACAACCCCTATCCAGCACTGCTAGGCATTGAATGGGCTATAGATAATGATTGAGTAATCAACCTGAAGAAGAGGTAGATGACTTTCGAAGGGAAAGGACTGCGTGTCATAGTACCATTGGATCCCTCTCAAGGAGAGAGGTACACCAAGCCAGTAAGAGATGAAGACCAGGATGTTTTGGACCATATCTACAATATCACAGCGAAGGAAGAATATTATGTTGATCCTAATGCCGAAGGTATCATGGATTGGCAGTGTGAGATCTCCTGCATGACGAAATTAGATGACGGCCTAGAGAATTGGCAGAATAGACTATATGAGCTACATGGACATCGATGTGCAAGAATCACCAAGTCTCTCAGATGGCTTAGTTCACAGACAAGACTCTTACATGTTTTGATGGTTCGACAGACCCATAAGAGTTTATTGTGCAATTCTCAGAGCAGGTACTAGACCCATAGAAAACAGAGACTCTAGATTCAGCATTCAGAGCCACAACAGCCAGATGGTGGAATGGTCACAAAAAGTACATTCATATTTGGGAAGTATGCCAGAAGTCCCTTTGCCTAAGATTCAGGGACCAACCTCAGGAGTTACGAAGCAGGTTTAATGGTAAGACGAGTCCTCAGGGACATTTGGAGCAATTCTACGAAGCATGGAAGCATGTACCTCATGAAGAATGGGTACATAGGTTTGTGCACACCCTGGAACCTATAGCAAAGAACTGGTATGCGAAGGTCGAGATTCGCCACGGTACTGTAAGTTGGGATAGTCTTGTTGATAGTTTTGTGCTGAAATTTTTCATTAATGAGGTTTGTCCTGCATTGGACATAGCTGTTAGGTTGATCCATACTAAAGTATTTGATGCTCAAAAAATAGCAGAATACCAACCTGATTGGAAGGAACAAGAAGCTAATGTAGTAGAATGTTATAACCTCGCAATTGATGAGGATGATGATCTGCGCAACATTACCATTCCTGAATCAGAAGGACACTGCGAAGTACATGGACTAGTAGTTGAAGAACCTGAAGTGACTCAGCCCTTGAAGATGCGGACCATAAACATTGGGTCAAAAGAAAACCCTAAGTATGCTACCATTGGAGATTATTGGGATGACGAAATGGTGAGCAAAGTGACCCAACTTCTCCATGAGTATTAGGACCTATTTCCAACAAAGTTCTCAGAGATGAAAGGTATCCTTGGTGATATAAGAGTGATAAAGATCCCTTTGAAGCCTGATGCGAAGCCTGTGAAACAGCGCCCTTATAGGCTAAACCCTAAATATAAAGAAAAATTTCGAATGGAGCTCGATAAGATGCTTGCTGCAGGAATTATTGAGCATGTTGAAGAGTCCAAATGGGTCAGTCCTATGGTGGTGCAAGAAAAGAATACTAAGGGAGAAATCAGAATCTGTGTTGATTTAAGGAAGCTGAATGATGCCTGTTTGCATGATCCTTTCCCCACTCCCTTTATAGATGAAGTTTTAGACAATGCTGGAGGTCAAGAAGTGTACTCTTTTACTGATGGATTTTCAGGTTACCATCAAATTAGAATTGCTCTAGAAGATCGACATAAGACAACCTTCGCTACAGAAATGGGTTCCTTCCAGTATATAGTTATGCCCTTTGGATTGAAGAATGCACCTGCTATGTTTTCTAGAGTAGTCATCTCTGCATTTAAAGAATTTATACATAAATTATTAGAAGTTTATTTTGATGATTGGACTATCTTCAGGTTATTAAAAGACCATATCGCTAGTTTAAGACTTATGCTGGACAAATGTAGACAGCATCAGATTTCCTTGAACTTGAAAAAGTGTATCTTTTGTGCCCCTTTTGGAATTCTATTAGGTCACATTGTATGTAAGCAAGGATTGATGATGGATCCTAAGAAGATAGCCATTATTGTGAACCTGCCACCTCCGAAGTCTGTTAAACAACTGCGCACTACACTTGGTCATACGGGATATTACAGGAATTTCATTAAAGGATATGCTCAGATTACAGCCCCTATGGAAAAGCAGTTGAAGAAAGATATTAAGTTTGAATGGACACCTGAGTTTCAAGCAAGCTTGGATATTTTGAAGGAGAAGATGGTAACTGCCCCTATCTTAGTATTCTCTGACTGGAATAAAGAGTTTCATGTGCATGTCGATGCATCCTCCATTGCTCTGGGTATAGTATTGGCTTAGTCAGGTGAAGGTAATATTGATCACCCTATTTCTTTTGCAAGTAGAAAATTTTCCACAACAGAAAAAAATTATACTACTACAGAACAAGAAGGCCTAGCTATGGTTTATGCATTACAGAAGTTTCGACATTATCTGTTAGGATCTCATTTTAAGATGTTCACTGACCACTCTGCTTTGAAGTATTTGGTTAATAAGCCTGTGCTAGGTGGATGGATATGCAAATGGTTGATTCTGTTTCAGGAATATGACTTTGAGATCATAGTCAAACCTGGAAGACTGAACCTAGGTCCTGACCACTTGTTGAGGCTCGAGTCAGGAGAAGAGCCCACTAGTTTGGACGAAGCTCTTCTTGATGCCCAGCTGTTTTCCATCCAGATGGTTGATGACTATTTTCAGGATATTGTTTAGTACTTATCTACAGGTTTTGCACCCATTGAAATGACAACACAGCAGAATAAACAGTTGGTGGTTAGAGCAGCTAACTTTACCTTAATAGCAGGATAACTATATAAGATGGGACCAGATGAAATATTGCGCAGATGCGTCCTAGAGCATGAAAAGCCATTAATTTTGGCTGAGGCACACTCTGGAGCAGCAGGAGGTCATTACGCAGGAAAAGCTACAGCACAGAAGATTCTGACAGCTGGATTGTGGTGGCCCACAATTCATAAGGATGTAAGAGAGTATTGCCATAGCTGCGACATCTGTCAGAGGACAGGTAAACCATCCAGGAGGGACGAGATGCCTCTAGTTACACAGGTAACTTTACAAGCCTTTGACAAGTGGGCTATTGATTTTGTTGGACCTATCAATCCTCCTACGAAGAAATCCGGAGCAAGATATATTATTACAGCAACTGAATACCTTACTCGTTGGGCCGAAGCTCAACCGGTCAAGAACTGTAGCGCTGCTACAGCTGCGAAGTTAATCTTCGATAACATCTGGTCAAGATTTGGGTGTCCTAGAATTCTTATGAGCGATCAGGGATCACATTTCCTAAATAAGACTATTGAAGTATTGACTGAAGAATTTCAAGCATATCATCAGAAGAGTACTGCCTATCATCCTCAAGCCAACGGAACTGTCGAAGCCTTTAACAAGATCCTTGAACATGCTCTGACGAAGGTTTGCAATGTTAACAGAGATGATTGGGATCTTAGAATTCCAGCAGTACTATGGGCTTATAGAACCACCTGCAAGAAGTTGATAGGCCATACACCTTTTAGGTTGGTTTATAGACAAGAAGAAGTCATGCCCATGGAATACATTGTTCCTAGCCTCAGAATATCTGCTTTCACAGAGATGGATGACCCAGATATGATGAAGGAAAGGTTGGCAAAGACACTAGAACTTAAGGAGGACAGACTCATTGCAGGGTTCCAGCAGCAAGTGCAGAAAGCTAGAGAAAAAGCATGGCATGATAGACACATTAAGAGGAAGCAGTTCCAGAATGGTGATGTTGTGCTTTTATATGACAGTAAATTCATAAATTTCCCGGGGAAGTTCAAGACACATTGGAAAGGACCAACATAGTGCAAAGAGTTACTGATGGTGGTGCAGTCCAGTTAGCTAAATTGAATGGAGAAATTTTACCTTCCATGGTGAATGGAAGTAGGTTAAATAAGTACAGGGACAAGCCAGGACCCCTTAATCAGAAGTAACAGCAAGAAGGGTAGTCTAAGTACCAAGAACAATTGTCATTGGGTACTAGTCTATAATGAAGTTGTTCTCAAAGCTACGAAGTGTTGAAGACTGTCAAAGTTGAAGGTTGAAGTTTGGTTGCCGTGTGGGTCAGGATGGGTCGAAGGCGAATATTATGTCGAGGGTACTCATTGAGGCGAAGCTGAAGTTAGTGGTTATGTCAAAGACAAAAGGTGTGTCGCAGCCCAAAATGTGACTGACGGGACAAACTCGATTTGGCGGCGTCGGCACATGAACTTCCTGTCATGATGAGATCTTGGGAAAATCTAGCGCTGTGTGGACCGTATTTACTGTTGTTCCATCAGATTTGGCGTCAGTAATGCACCATAATGACATATTTTGTTGCGGGATTCTATAAGAAGCTACACCGACCTCTGACTCCTGCATTATGCACTTCTTTGAGTTTACAGTTAGCACCATGTCGAATGATTGAGAAGTCCAGGAATTTTTATGAGACTTCAGGGAGAGAGGTCTGCAGAACCTTATGAGCAATCCTCCTTGTGAGGAGGCATCTCCAGCACCAAAGCAGCCAATGCTGATACGATCAACCAGAAAGAAATTTAAGGAAGAAGTTCGCTCTAAGTGGAATGAAGAAAGACACAACTCCTCAGGAAAGACTCAAGAGGATCCTGAGATGTATCCTCCTGGCCTAGCAGAATGGAGGCATGCTGTTTGTCTTATGCAAAATTATAATGGCATGCAATCACAGGGGCACTGCCTGTTAAGGACCCAAAGTTGTGGATGGTCAAATGTTCGATAGGACATGAATGGGAGGTAGTTTGAAGGATGGGGTCACTGATAGAAGGCCCAATGACCCCCATAACCACCATAAATATGACAAAGGGAGACATCAGCATGAGAGATGGTCATCTTCTACTAAGGATGAAAGGATGAAGGATCAAGCAAGCCGCGGCCGTGGTAGCAGTAGCAGAAGGGACGACGATGCAGCAGTAGCAAACCATTTTCTATCTTCGCCAACAAGCTTGTCCCACCAGAAAAGCAGCAGAGTGTCCCGGGACGGGACACTGGTGAGTCTTAGGGGCCTGTTGGGGCGCGCACCTTAACGGTCCTTAATTTTGGTAACTCCGCAGTTTTTGTGGAAGCCTGTAAGTGGAGTTGCAACTCAAAATAGTCTTAGGGGTGTCGAGGTTGAGTCAAAGACCTTCTTTTGTAATAAACCCATGGTTTAAGTCTAGGGTTTAGGGTTTGGGGTGCCCATGGTTTAAGCCCATGGTTTTGTAATAAGTGCACTATAAATAAGCACTCTTGTAAAGAAGTCAGTTTAGGCTTTTGATGTAAGATGAATTGATGCGAAGCTAAGATTTGTTTAACAAGAAAGGTTAAGTCCCAGCTGTGTGCATGGAAGACCTTTGCAGCTGTGTGCGCAGAGGGTTTTGGGTGATTAAAGAAGATCTGCAGCTGTGTGCGCAGAGATCTGTAGCTTAGTGCGCAGATTTGAGGAATTGAAGGGATCTGCAGCTGAGTGCGTAGATCAGAACTGTGGTTTTTGTAAAGAGTTGAATAAAACACAGTTCTATGGACGTAGCCCCTAAATTGGGGGTGATCCACGTTATATTGTGTGTTGTGGTTCTTTTGTGTTCTTGTTATGTTTTTTTATGCATTGATAAATATATAACTGATAAGTAAGATCACTGCTAAATACTAACTTCGCTGTGAATTCCCAGTAAAGGGTTAAGCAAGGCACTATTTGTTTATCTAACCGCGAAGCTAAATAAGTGAATATCAAAGCTCTGTATTTTATGATTAGCATTTGATAGAAGCTAAAGGTACAATAATATCCCTCTTCTGCTTGCAGAAACCTGATTCTGTGGCACCCCATAGCTGTTTTGGGTGAGACTGCAACCTGTTCGCAGGTTGTTGCCAAAAGGGCCAACACTGTGGGTCTTTTGTTGGTGCGAAGACAAAAGTATAGAACCCGGGTCTGCCCTAAGCCCAACATGTATACATTTCTTCTTCAGTTTTGAGTGCTTGTTTTGTGCATGTTAATAATTGTGTGGCTAATGTATTGATTTGAACAACTATTTCCTTTGGTAATATAGTTATTGATAACATCTCTCTTGGGTTGATATGCCTTTGATTATATTTTCAGTCTCTCCTTTCTATGAAAATTTTTCCTCTCATCTGCATTTCTCTGTTGAGTTTGTGTTTTGGAGCCTTAATCTTTATTCTCATGAGCGTCATGTCACATTTCCTTGGAATCTTAGCTCACATTGAAATTATCCATTTAAGCTTTATCTTTTTTGCATAGATATTTGCATCCAAAGAGATTTGTAACTAATCGACGCGTTCATATTTTATTGCTATAGAAATACAAGAATATGTTGGAAAGAATGTCATTGGAAATGGGCACAACTTACTAGCTAGACAATATCCATGTTGATCAATTTTAACTGTCATCTGTGTAATTTATCTCCTCACGATGCTGTTTATAAATGTTGTTGGGCCCTAGCATGTTCTTTGATTCTCCTATAAATTCCAAAGGGTTGTGGCCCTAAACAGTAGGTGGGTTGTTTCCTTCTTTCTATGTTTGAACAAGTGTTGTTTTATGATTACTCTGTCTTTGCCATTATTCGTTTTTGCTTACATCCTGAATTGATCTAATTGGAATGTGCTCAATGTTTGTTGTATGAACAAATTAACAAGAGTGGATTTTATATAATACTCTTCCTTTCGATGTTTCTCAACCTGAGATTATAGTTAAGTGAAATTTTAAACACTTTATTGCATCTTATAGTATACTAGTAGTTATATCAAGATACAATTTTATTAGTGGTTTCATGATTGGTTTTAACTTTTAACTTTCAAGATATCTTTCAGACAAACAAACCTCCATATTCTTGAATTGTTGGCATATTGTAACAAATTATAATTTGTTGAGTAACGCAACTTTGAACACTATTTTTCCAATCAGAGTCAAGTGCACTGAAAGAGTATTCCTCTCAACATGATAAATTTGACTCTAAAATATGACTAAACTTTTTCAACTACTTGCAACTCTTAGCCTTTTGGCTCCCAATCCTAAGTCCTTAACCACCTTCATTTACACCTTGGGATATAGTCTTTATCTAAACTATTATGTACATAGTTATGTATTATGCTTGGCCATTATATGGTGTTATTATTAATGTACTTCATTATGTGAATATGATTTAGTTGTTTTTGAACCTTTTCCACCACTTCCTTTCTTGGTCTCATTTCTCGATTGTTCTATATTTCTGTCAATTGGTATGAGGGTCCCATGGTTATGATCCATGGGAGATTTCATCCACTGTGAAGAAGCTATAATGAAAATGACAGACACATTAGTGCATTGTGATTCCAAATATAGGAAAGTGATTGACCATTTCAAGAAGGAAGCACTATTGAGGAAATGTTAAAGACACGGGCTTAGATGAATGATATGGGGTGCATTTTGAAATAAGCAATTATTAAGGAAGTGTGGAAAAGATGGGTAAACAATATTCTAATCACCCAATAAAATCTGGAGTATAATCATCATGTAGATGTAATTAGGCTGAGGGTATTGCTCATTGTTTATTTAATAAGATACTATTGCAGAGTTTGTGGTGTTAAAATTTGTTTTATATCAAATCACATTCACTGTGGAGTTGGACATAATTTCTTAATTAAATGTTTGTATTAAGTTTTAAGCTTGCTATTATTGAATTCACTCATTGAATACATTTGTTGTTTTAGTTTAGTGAATCCATTGTACAGCTTTAAACTGAGACATTGGGTCTTGCACTACATGGTATTAAAAGTGGGCATTTGGGGAAGAAAATTGTAATGTTGTAGGAAACGTGGAGCTAGGGTTTACCATGTACAAAAATAGCCTGAAATGCAGTACACATGGTAGGGCCTTGAAACACATTGTACGATTTGAAAATGTGTATGGAAAGATGCGCTTGTGTTTCTGGGGCATACCAGGGTCCATATGATCCATTTCCTCATCGAAATTGGGCAATTTTGATTGGGTTTGACCAAAGTGCTGGTAATTACTGCTAATTTTAAATTCGCAAAGTAAAAGTCGACATTTTCCTTTATTTTTCTTTTCCATCCTTCTACTTAAATTTTTAACATTACCATTGATTGTTATAGGATGTTTGGGAGCAATTCCAACTTCATCGGATTTGATATAAATAAATTAGAATTTCATATCCCATTCAGAATTTAGTAGACTTAACATTTTTAGGATGGCAAGATTACATTGCAATTGGATTCTATCATTTCTAAATAATATGGGATTCACATTTAATCAAGAGCACCAAGGCCTCTATGTACCCCGATGTTGGTGGTGCTGATTGTTGAGCTCCTTTGTCATGGCCTTTCGACATCCTAGGGCCCTCATCCAACAAGATTGTCGTAGGAAATTTGATGACCTTGTCGTAGGAAATTTGACAGCCTTGCCGTAGGAAATTTGACGACCTTGCTGTAGGAAATTTGACGGCCTTGGCATAGGAAATTCAATGGCCTTGCCATAGGAAATTCGACGGCCTTGGCTTGGCATTGAATATCCGATGTTATGCCAATGATGACAAAAAAAATTGAGGTTGTTGAATACCCGACAAGTTATTGTCGAATTTCAGACATGGAAGCCGTCAGATTTTGGGCTCAAATTCTATTGTGTACGAGGCATCTGCTCGATCCATACTGCACAATTGTCCTTATTTTACCACCATACATTGTCCTATAAGGGGGCCCCATCAGTGTTCTGCATTTATTCCTATCATCCATGTTCACAACATAACCTCCTTCCATGTCTCGAACACTTCCTCCTTGCTTGATTAACCATTACAAAGTTTTTGTTAAGCTCTTTTCTGACTCCTAAAAGAATGAAAAGATTTTCGAGCATGCTTGGATCCTTTCATGATCATTAAAGTATTTGAAATGGTGTCTATGTATCCTCTTTTATCTCATTTTTTAGACTATGTAGACTATGAACAGAAAAGGACCACCCTAGCACATTCCAGCTAGGAACATTTCCCTCTGTATCCTTTTATGCTTTGTCGAACATTGGGAACACAAATTACGTAAAATATCATTATAGGTTGTCTTTAAGCTCTTTTGCAGCCCTCTCATAAAGAAAATATTTCCGAGCAAACTTGGTTTCATTAATTCTCGTAAAAGTATTTGAATGAACGTCCAGTAAGTATAGGTTTAACCTTTTCTGGCCTAATTGGACTACCAATGGTAAATAAGTCTCCCTTCCCCCAAAGGTTGGGAGAGATCTCCTTTGTATACTTTTATCCTTTTCAGGAATAGGAGACTATTAATTAAAAAAGAGAGCACACTGGAGTTGTCTTCCTGTTTTCAGACTCTCTAAAAATGAAAACACCATCAAGCATTTACTTTCTCGGGCTTGCTAAAAATACATGAGATCATGTCATCTCGAGCTTACTTCTATCCCTTCTTCATTCTCCTTAAACTATGAAGAAGGCCCAAACAGTATATTTGGGTGCCACCACATATGATATCATAGTATGGAAGCTTTCCCCCATTGGGTCGCCTTTGTTCAGAGTATTTTGTGATGATTCTTCCTTGGATCCCCTAGATACCACGAGTCTATTTACCTCCCTCAGTATTTCCTATTGTGGTTATCTTCTCGGTATTACAGTTATGATCCCTCTCCCATGAGTTAGTTTCATTTGATGCCAAGTGATCCCTACCATCATACTTTGAGCAAAGAAAGTTTCACTCCCCCGTACTCCCCTTCCCAGGTTCCCCCATTCAATGTCTCAGTCCCCTGATTTTTCCACATCTTTGGTTATCCCCCTTGTGCTTCTAGTCAAGGAAAAATCATTGCCTTGATTAGTTTGCAGGTATCCCTCTGTAGACGTCATCACATATATTCCATGGGGTGATTCACTTAAAAGCAACTTTCTTGTAAGTGATTGTCAAAGGTTCATCTTGGGAAGAAGGGATTCTTTTTTTAGTTGGTCAAGTCACAATATCTGCCACATCACTATTGGGGACATCTTCAACATTTTCTTTGATCAAACATAACTTCATCATCCAGAATCAATTTTCAGTACCATTTTTTTGAAACAACCTAATTTTTCGAGCTCTTTGCATCCAAGCAGTTAGTTTTTGTTCTTTCAGCCATTATCTTACAATATGGTCTCCCCTTGTGATATTCTACTTACTAGTTCTAACTATTTCTCATGGAAATATTGTATGGAAGATGTTCTATGAAGTAGGGGACTTTTTAGAATTACCTCAGGGAAAGAAACAAAACCCACTGATGATGATAAGAAGATAAAATGGGCAAATAGATGTGATGAATCTCGTGGATTGATTGGGATGCCAATCTCTACTGATTTGCAATTCCACATATCTGGAATTGATGAACCTGATAAAGCTTGGGAAAAGTTGGAATCTGTGTTTGGTAAACACAATGAAATTCGAGGTCATCAACTTGAGAATGAGTTGATTTCTTTGAATCCAATTGATTTTTCATGCATTCAAGATTATTTATCTAAGTATAAACCCTTCGACTTCTATGTGAAGAATGCAAGATTAAGAAAGAAGACAAACAATGTATTTATCATATTCTTTCCAAACTTGGACCTGCATAGTCTGTTTTTGTATCTACATTTTACTCCATGAAAGAATCCTTGAATGCAACTAGCTATCAAGAGCATAGTCTTGAATCTTTTTGTGATTCCTTAATTAGAGAGCAATACAAGCTCATTCATCTTGGAATAATTAACAATGAAGACACATCTGGGAAAGCCTTATTGTCCCAACAGAAAGAAAAGTCCAAGCCTCCCTAGAAACAAAATTTTCACAATAATAAGCCAAAGAAGGGTCCCAAACCCTCTCAGTCAGTTCCTTCTCTAAAAAATGAAAAAGGATCCAATCCAAAAGGTAAGAAGACTGAGTGTCATTGCAATTTTTGTGGGAAATATAATCATGATGAATCTAAGTGTTTCAAGAAGATGGCAGCCTTGGAAGCAACAATGAAGAAGCACCACATCAGTGTAGGTTTGTCTTCAGAATCTACCTCTCATGGACATGCACTTTGTGCTTCTGGTTACTCTTATATTGCATCTTCTTCTTCTACTTCAAATGAATGGCTCATTGATTCTGGAGAATCTTATCATATGGCTAAGGATCAATCCATCTTTTCTACTATGCATGAATGTAACACCAAACAAATATTTGTTGGTGATGATAGTTCTCTTAGTTTTGTAGGATCTGGAACAGTTCCAGTAGAAAATGGTCATTTTAGTGATGTACTACATGTTCCATGAATTTCCTGTAATTTGTTGTTCACTTATCAAATTACTCATTTTGGTGAAGGTAAAACTGCAATGTTTACACCTCACCAAGTTGTAATCAAGGATTTTAAAGATCCTCAACATGTCCTAGCTACCGGAATTGTTGATGATATTACCAGGTTGTATAAATTTAACAACCTTGGGTCATCACCTTTTCCTTCAGTTTTTGTTGCTCATAGTAATAACTTTAGCAAACTTTGGCATGAGCGATTTGGTCACTTAAATTATCCCTCATTGCAACAACTATGTAAATAAAATATGGTGACTGGTCTTCTGGTGGTTTATTGCAAGGATGGTGTTTGTCTCAGTTGTGTACTCGAAAAACATCATTGGGACAATTTTGACAAACGTGCCTCTTTGCACGCCTCGGTTCCCTTGGAGCTTGTGCATAGTGACCTATGTGATTCTCTTCCATCTGCTTCCTTTTTTGGTTTCAAATATTTCTTAACTTTCATTGATGACTAATCCAGACGCACTTGGGTTTACTTCCTAAAAATTAAGAGTGAAGTATTTAACATGTTCTTGGCCTACAAGGCCCTTGTTGAAAAACAATCTAGTCATCAAATTATTAAGTTAAGATCTGACAATGGAGGTGAATATGTTAACAAAAAGTTCACTACTTTTTGCACTGAACAAGGAATCCAACAACAACACACTATTCCATATACACCACAACAAAATGGTGTAGCTGAACGGATGAACCGCACTTTAAAAGAAATGCCAAATTGTATGATCCAATATAAGGGACTAAGTCTTCAATATTGGGCTGAGGCCATAAATTGTGCAAATTACATAGTTAATCGCACACCCACTAAAGTTTTACAAGGTATAACACCGAAAGAAGCATGGAGTAAAATTAAACTAGATGTAAGTCACTTTCGTGTGTTAGGTTGTGAAGCATGGGCTCACATTCCAGATGAAAAACAAAAATCATTGCAGCCTAAAAGTGAAAAGTGCATATTTGTTGGATATTCAGAATATGTAAAAGGTTATAGACTTCTTTAGCCACATTATGATGATATAATCATTAGAAGAGATGTTAAATTTGATGAAAATATCTTGGCCTGCGAGCCTAACTTGGCGGGTGTGCCATCTACGAGCCTGATTCGGTGATTGTGCCTTCTTCTTCTTCCAACTTCCTTGATAGGTTTCCAACTCCAGCTTCTGACGATGATAATGAGGATGAAAATACACGTCCTCTTGCTCATGTTCCTCCAGTTGGACCAACACCAATGCTTCCTCGATGGGTTTGTTCAACATGTGAAGCAGCTGGTGATCTTGCCGGTGATCCTAGAGATCAACGTCGAACACGTTCTCAGTTTTAGTGAGCCTCTTCTCTTTTGGCTTAAGTTTTTGAGAATCATGATCCATAAACTTTTGCGGAAGCTTCAGGAAATCCATATTGGGATGCAGCTATGGATGAAGAATATCGTTCCTTAATGGCGAACGATACTTGGGATCTTGTTCCTCTTCCAAAAGGAAGAAAACTTGTTAGATGTAAATGGGTCTATAGAACTAAGTATACATCAGATGGAAGTGTTGAAAGACATAAGGCAATGTTAGTTTCCAAATATTTTTCCCAAGTTGAAGGGATTGACTACAATGAAACCTTTTCTACTGTCGCAAAAATGAACTCCATCTACCTTGTTATTTCCCTTGCAGCCTTACATAACTGGGAATTCCATCAAATGGATGTCAAGTATACCTTCTTACATGGCAATTTACAGGAGAAAATTTACGTGGAACAACCTCTTGGATATGTTCAGAATAACTCTAGCCTTGTTTGTCGCCTTAAGAAATCCTTATATGGCCTTAAGCAAGCTCCTAGAGCTTGGTATGCCAAAATGGATAGCTTTCTCCTTGACACTAGTTTTTCTAGATGCCATTCTGACCCCAATGTCTATACCATGAAAGTAAGAAACCATCTCATCATACTTGTTCTTTATGTTGATGATCTTATCCTTACTGGTAGTGACTGTAAACTTTTAACCCATGTGAAATCCAGTCTTAAGAAAAATTTTGAAATGTCAGATTTAGGACATTTGCATTATTTTCTTGGTCTCCAAGTCTTGCAAACCAAAGAAGGAATCTTTCTTTCCCAGTCTAAGTATGCTTGTGACCTTCTTCGTCGCTTTCACATGGAAGATTGTAAACCAGCACCATCTCCCTTCCAGTATGGAGTCAAACTTTCTACCACTTGTACTTCCCCTGAAGTAGATGCCACCTTGTATCGTCAACTTGTTGGTAGTCTCTTATACTTGACTCATTCCCGTCTTGACCTTTCCTTTGTCATTGGTCGTGTTTCGCACTATATGCAAACACCTCATGAAAGTCACTGAAAAGAAGCAAAAAGAATACTTCGATATATTCAAGGTACAATTCAGTTTTGGATTCATTATAGTACAGGGGGGACACCTTTGTTGGTTGGTTTCACTGATTCAGATTGGGCTGACGATCCTGATGATCAAAATTCTACTGCAGGTTATGTTTTCAGTCTAGGATCTAGACCTATCACTTGGGCTTGTAAGAAACAACAAGATCTTGCTCTTTCTTTAGAAGAATAAAAACATCGAGCCACAGTTAATGCCAATTAGGAAGCTTTATGGCTTTGACAGATGCTTTCAGAGTTTGGATTCGAGCAGCAGCAACCTACTCCACTTTGGTGCGACAATCAAAGTGCCATCAAGCTTGCCAAATATACACTTCTACATCAATGCATAAAACACATTGAGCTACACATTTACTTCATCAAAAATCTTGTTCATGATCATGTTCTTGAAATTCTCTATTGCCCTATAGATGATCAAGTTGTAGACATATTAACCAAGTCTCTTACAGCAATGAATTTTTCTTAACTTCGGTCTATATTAGGAGTTGAATAATGTGTCATTAAGGGGGGATAGGCTCTAATACCTCCTTCCTTCTCCTAATACTGTCACTTTTGTAAATCCTTCAATCCTATCCCAAGTTGTTCTTAAGGGGAATGTTAGGATATTTAGGCACTTAGGGGTTAGTTAAGATCAACTTGTGTAATATATCCGTTAGGTAAAGTGTGTTTCTTTAGTATGCATTAGTTTGCATTTGTAAATATTCTAATCCAATGGTCACGATATGTTCTAGACATAAAGTGATATGACGGTTCAACTTCTCTTAGATCATACCTACCATTGATCCATGTCTTAACACCTGATTGGTCCATGATATCTATTTAAAGAGCATGGAGGATCCTTGGCTAGTTGATTGATTATGAGAAGTTCATTTGTAAATTTCTTCTTTTGCATAATAAATTGCTCCAAGTAGCTATTTGGCTGGGGTCGTGGACTATTTCCCTCTCGAGGGTTTTAACCATGCGACAAACATCGGTGTGTTGATCTGTGATCTATTTGTGTGAAGTGGTTGCTCTAGGTGTTTGGTCTTGTTGACGGGCGTATTTGACTAAGCCCGCAACGAGGGAAACAACCCAGACCGGGATCCTTAGGAAAGGCTCCAAGCTGTTTGGGATGGTTGTTCCCGACAGGTTTAAAGGCTCTGTTAGCCTGGAAATTTAAAAGTCTAGAGGTTAAAATTAATGCTACTGATTGTTATTCGGGCCTACACTTAGGATTACCAAGGTTAATTCTTATTATATATTACAGGATGAGAAACTGTTATATTTAATCTACTTAAAGCAGTTAATTATAAACACAACAATAGAAATATAAAAATTAACAGAGTTAATATCCTGCAACGATGTATAATATACACAGTGTACACTAATTACAACAGAAATAATCTGAATCTTGGTAATTCCTATAAAAGGATCTGACTCAAATAGATTTTTTTGAATAATATAATAAAAAAAACTTAAACACATATTATCCTAATCTACCCTCTATCCTGATCAGGAGCAATGGAAAATTTAACTTGTAATCGATTTATGTTGATAAGGACACTGTATGCAAACATTTGATAATATTTAAAGAAATTTAAATATTAACAAAAAACCATACAGAAATCGTTACACATTATATAACAACGATATCAATCATTAATTACAGAACATGACATATCAACAAGATCGGAAACAGTAACAGTCGATACTTGTAAATAATATTTGCACAATTCTTCAAGGAAATTATCACAAACATTTATAATATAGAAAAACGAGTGGCAAAACCGAAAGACATTATAAATCATATGTAAAGTATAAAAACTGTATATATGTATTAAACATCACCAGTCCAAACACTGTAGCTACTGACAGTTAACTGTCTCGAGTCACAGATAGATCGAACAGCGGCCTTGTCCTCCCTTTCCCAAACTATCGACCCCTATCTCTTATGCTATCTGCCCTATAAATACATTTTAATTTCCCCAAAATAAAACCTTCTAAGAGCTGGAGATAATCAACATTGAAATCCTTAACTGATTTCGCATAAAAATGACAAGTGGGAACATGTCATTTTTTAGCATATGCGCGAATACTCAGTCCATAACAGGAGATAGAGGAAACAGATAAGGTAACGGCACCTGGAAAACAGTCCTTGCAAGATCGATTTGCTTCCAGATATAGAGGGATCATCCATACAACCGAAAACATCAAAATCGGGGAAGGAAAATATTCATGATACCACCTGCGATGCAAGACAAAAGAAACATAATTAAAATAGAAAAACAAATAAAATAATTAATAAACAATTTCACACTCATCAAATACCTATAAATAAAAATTGATCATCAAAACTTCAAACCTGATATCAAAATAACACACTGCCAAAACACTACAAATTTACCGGAGCATTAAAAACCTGGATATTCACCCCACTTGAATGACTCGGCGAGGGAGCTCTGAACTGCATGAGTGCAATCTGAGCGTTAAGCTCACGAACCTTTTCTTCATTCTTGTCATTTTCATCCTGCAATTTGAGAACCCTCCTAATCAACTTATTCTTATGATTTCTCAATCGGAGGAGCTGTTGATCATTCGCATTAACTTTCTCCTTTAACATAGCATTTTCAGCCTTTATTAAATCCCGATTCACTGCCATCTCACCTACCCTATCCTCCATACTACGAATTTTATCCAATAGTCGATTAATAAACAAAGGATGAGCCATATCTGCAACACAATAAACACCAGGTGAATTTGCATGCACAGGCTTTTCTTTAGTCGGAGCATTAACAAATGAATCCTCTTGCACCTCTTTGTCGAGCACAGGAATATCCTTATCAATAACAGGAAGAGTCTCATTGATAGGATTCGAAACAACTTCAGGCTGAACGACATTACCATCAATAGGCGAAGGGATATCAAATTCTTCCTCATCTAAAACAACAGTTTCCACCTGAACCTTGTCAATCACAGGGGTTTTGACAGAAGTAGTTTTCGCCATGCTCCTGGTGAATCTTCCAACCAATTTAGCCTTGGGATGATTTCGTCCACGATTGCCAATTTTATCAATACTGTTTTGGGGTGTAATTGGTGACAAAGGTGAAACTCTCCTCACGCGCTTAGACCTTAACGGAGTGTCAGCGCTTTCGACTGGATTGGCCATGGGAATTTTGCAAGGTTCAGGGCTCATATAGCCAGGACTTGACGAAGGTTTGCGTAGAGAAGGGACTGAGACTGAACTCAGATCTTTGTGTTTGCTGCAATCATCAGGGTTGTCAAACATGCAGTGACAAAATGAGGAAAAACCGTTGGACTCTACAAATTCCTCCCATGACCGACCCAACTTCAACAACTCACTATCAATCAACATGCGAACCAACCCATGATGAAAGGGGCTATGAATGACGTGTTTAGGGCCTTTTTTAATCGCATTGGACATTTTGAACATGCTATGTAAAAGATAATAAGGCAAATTTAACGGAAACCCTATAAAAACAGACATAAGCCGGAGGTGATATACATACGCTGACAATAACCGGCCTTCACAGGTCAAGTAACGATGAATCAAATCAAGGACAGGACGCCATTCTTCCTTGAAATACTTACGGGCCACTCCAGTTCGAAAAGAGACTTCCTGAGCAGGGTTTTTAAGTAACTGCTGCCATTCTGTTATATTCATCTTCTGGTATTTGAACCATCTCTGACCAGTCAGGGACAAACCTATTGCAGCCGCTATTGACCGTTCATCAACCCGAAACCGAAGATCACCAACTTTTGCTTGAAAATAAACCAGGGAGAGAGCAAAAACCCTAGTAACTTTAGGGTTCAAGTCAGAGAATTTCTTCAAGAATGGCATCCACCCTATATCCTCGACCTTTACTGCGAGCTCAGAGTCCGAATTTAACAAGGTCATTTCGCAGGGTTCAACCCTTACTACAGGTGCCATCAATGGCTGAGTCCAGGTGCGTAACCGCACGCAAAATAGGTACCAGAGCTCGTCAAGAGACAGAACACGAGATCGTGAGCACTTGGAATAAAGGCTAAGCAAAACGAGGTGATGAATAGGATAAGCCATGCATAAACGCAGGCTATACCCCTGCGGGTTTGGCATGAACGAAGACATCGGCACTCGGAGTGGTAATCGATTGATGACACAAATGACGGTTGAAGACCCTAGACAACTGATATTATCATGATTTACCTTGAATTGAATGACAGGAGGCCCTTCGTTGCACGTAGAACAGGTGTTCCATTGACAGGCATCCACGACGAGGGATACGTACCGAGACTTAAACGTGATAGACAGGTCAAGTACCAGCGTCATGATAGCATGCTGGCTTTGCAATAGGTGAATCAGGATAGAGGCTGTGACATAAATCAACCTGAAAATAACCATAATACATGCACCCCTACCAAGGATTTGACCTACCTTTTAAAGGTGGCAGATAAATAATCATAGTTACAAACCATTAAATCAAGAATCGACTTTGCAAAACATACCATATAATAATGATCGGCATAGATATTCGTGGTAATGTCGACCATGGTTTGAGAAATTAGGATATGTCGGAAATGGTTTATAACACATTTGGCTTACGTACTCTAGGTTTTGACCAAAGTCACCACGAACCAACCATTGATAATATTTCAACCCTAGTAATAATTATAATAACAAAATCAACAAAATCAATTCGTAATGTTTTGGATTAATTTCTAGATTAGGATAAGACGAAGGATATAGAAATCATTAATATTTATCCTTAATTGCAAACCCAAAAACAAATAATAAATCATTAGTGATGATTTTGTTAAATATTCTATAATTGCAAAGGTTGCTTTAAAAACAACGAATTTCCCCAATTCAGTAGCTGACAAAATGGCATTGTTTCAGTAGCTATAATTCTTCTTTATTTTGCACTGAGAAATTTGAACATTTCATCAAACAAAATAGGATTTTGTTAGATGAAATAATGTTTTTTAAAGGCTGTTGAGCCAGGGCACAACAGATGGCGACAAGCTGGGCGGAACAGTTATCTCTGCCTCCTAGCCTGAAATCATGCACATAAAGAAATTAAATCCTTAATACAAGCCATTATACAAAGATCACTGTTTTAACATTTCAAACAAATTCAAGTATTTCACAGTTCTAAAACTTACCAGAAAATTACAGTTTCAGTGATTTGTTTGATAAAATCAGGCCTCCAACAGAAATTAGTCCTTAAAGAGTAACAGTAAATGGCTTAGTTTTAAGGATAAAATCTCAATACCACAAGCATGGCCCTGCTACCAGCAGGCGTCCATAGCCTCGACAGGGTTGCTTCGACACCCTCAGAACGCCAGTATCCTATCTGCTAGTTATAGATGTACAATTCTGGTTGGGAGAAACTGTTACCACTATTTTCTTTTAATTTTATTCCTCATGAAGGCCATGGTTCAGGCTTGGTAACCAGATAATAACCATGTCAGTCACCAGTCTGCATTACAGTAAAATGAACTGGCTCGTGATGAGACCTTTCACCCCTCAGATTTTTTCGTCCAAGGGTCATTGCCCAGGCTTGGTGACCGGAGACGACAATGTTACTGGAAGCAAACCTATGATCCTGAGTAGATCAGCTCGTGATGAGACTTTCTGTCGTTCAGATTTTTGCATATGTTCAAGTCCCTCCTTGTCCAGAACGTAATTATTATTAATCTCAAATGAGATTATCTTAGCAGATAGGGAGGCGAATCTAATCCTCTTTACGAGAAGGGATGGCGTAAAAGATTTAAATATATAACTTTACCAAGTACTGTCCCAATCCCGTTGGGTGAATATTTGCAGAGACTGATATACTTAATTAATATTAACATGGTTTGACCTTTTTCTGGTAAAATATAGAACAATGAAACACCATTCTCTGTTCAAGAAGCAAAACATAATGACATTTTCCAGGATAATAATGTCTTTGTGCATAACTTACAGATAAATGACAGAACTTAAAATGAGCCATCAGTTCAAGGTTTGATGAATTTACCAGTTTCATAACACACAAACAAAACAACAAATAAATCAAAAGGACAACGAAATAAAATGCATCAAGCAAACACACCACACAGGTATATACAGGATGATCCCTTGAGGGGAATCATCAAAAATATCTCTTAATTAGGTGACCATTTACTGGAAGGTTGTCAATGTCACCTTCCAATGTTTGTAACCTGAAAGTACTAGGAGCAAGTTTTTCTATAATAATAAATGGCCCTAGCCACAGGCATTGGAACTTTGTGTGTTTTCATTTATCTTCGTGTTCCTTGTCCCATTTCAAGACTAAGTCACCTACTTCCAAATCCCGACTGACTGACTTCCTGTTTTCAAACCAACACTTCACAGTCTGCTGGTGTTTCTCAAATTTTTTTCTAGCCAACTCCCTATCTTCCTCCAGTTTCTGCAAGGTGTTAATTCGATGCTCCATGCAGAACATGGTACCTCCTGTACTGACTGGGAAAGCTGTAAGGAGGGTAAGAACAAATGAGGGGGCAAGATGGCTTCTTTACCATACACCAGGAAAAAGGGAGAGTTTCCTATAGCAGCTTTGGGAGTTACCCTGTCAGCCCACAAAGCATTTGACAGAGCAGTATGCCAATTCCTGTGATGGTTAGCCACAGTACGTTTCAGAATCTTGATCATATTTTTATTAGAGGATTCTACTAACCCATTACCCCGAGGGTAATAATTAGTTGAATATTTCAACTTTATACCCCTATCCAATGCATACTTAGTTAATTTTGCAGAGGAAAAATAAGTTGCATTGTCAAATATTAAAGATTCTGGAACACCGAATCTGGTAATAATAAAAGAGTCAAGGAAAGATATCACCTGTTCGGAATTGACTACCCTCAAAGGGATGGCTTCAACCCATCTAGTGACGTAGTCTATGGATGTCAGAATGTATTTATGTTGTTGTGAATAGGTTGGTGTGATTGGGCCAACAATATCCAGACCCCATTGCTGAAATGGGACTTCGATGATAACCGGCTGGATGGGTAACGCTGCCTTCTTTAGTCTAACTCCTACTCTCTAACATTCTTGGCACTTCCTGGTGAAAGAATATGCGTATTTGAACAATGTGGGCCAGTAGTACCCAGCTTTAAGTATCTTGTGGGCAGTAGTTTCTTCACTAAAGTATCCTCCAGCTGGTCCTGCATGTAGTTGAGATAACACATTATTAGCCTCATGTCCTTCTAGACAACGAAGGAGAACTCCTTCGAAATTCTTTCTAAACAAAATATTATCAATAAGCTGATAAGGTGCAGATTTCAATCTTAAAGCCCTCTTATGACGTGGGTCTAAATGTTCAGGGGCGGTCCCATGCAATAATAAGAACTTAATATCGTCATACCAAGAATCAGGAGGAGTGGAGACCGGAAAAACTTCCATTTCAAATAAAGAAGGTTTGCTAAAGAAGTGCAGATCAGGTTCAGAATTGTCCGCAGACCCAACTGCTAGCTTGTAGAGTCCTTGCCCCCTGAAAATCTTTAAAGGTTTTATTTCCAGGTCATATTCCTGAAGTGCTGTGACCCAATGTGCTCTTTTTTCACCAACATCCTTCTGTGCCAAGAGATTTCTAACTGCAGAATATGGTACAACGACTTTGGTGTGGGACTTCAATAAGTAAGGCCTGAAATGTTTAACAGATTTGAAAACAGCGAAAGCTTGCTTGTCTACTTCTGGGTAATTTAATTCTGCACCGTTGAGACCAGAACTCGTAAAAGTGATAGGAGCTTCATTATTTTCCTGGTTTTTCTGTGTCAGAATAGCAGCATAAGAAGAGTCAGAAGCAAACGTATACAAAATGAAAGGTTTGGAAAAATCTGGGCTAGTGAGAGTGGGAGCTTCAGCAATAGCTTTTAAGATGTCATGAAAAGATTGCTTCTCATCAGTGTTCCATTTAAACTCAGCATCCTTTCTTATCATTTTCTGAAGCGGCCGAACAATTTCCGTAAACCCAGGAATAAATCTAGAAACAAAATTTATCTTTCCAAGAAACGACTGGATGGACTTCTTTGAGTGGGGCATCGAAATCTGTGATATGGCACTGGTGCGTTCTGGGTCAATATTGATGCCTTGTTTAGAAACAACAAAACCCAGCAACTTACCTTCTGTTACTGAAAAGATAGACTTCTTAGGATTTAAAGAAATCCCATACTTCCTGCAACGCTCAAAGACTCTCCTGAGATGAGTTAAATGATCAGTCCTATTTTTTGAAAAGACGGTAACATCATCAAGATAAATAACGACAAACTTACCAATCAGACCTCTGAAATATTGCTCCGGCATTTATGAGACCGAATGGCATTTTCCTGTACGCATAGGTTCCCCAAGGCGTCCTAAAAGTTGTTTTCAATTGGTCAGCTTTGGATACCAACACTTGGTTGTATCCTAAAAAACCATCTAGTAGTGAAAACATTTTAGATCCAGAGACTTGTTGCAAAATTTTCTCCATTGGAGGAACAGGATAATTGTCCTTATCAGAAACCTTATTCAGGTTTCGGAAGTCGACACATAACCTGATGTCACCATTTTTCTTCCTCATGGGTACAAGATTTGCTACCCACTGTGCATGCCGAACAGGGAAAATTATTCTGGCGGAAAGGAGTTTATTTAGCTCCTTCTTGACAGCTGGTTCTAGGCTGGGGTGCATTTTCCTCAATTTTTGTTGAAAAGGCTTAGCCTCCGGTTTCATAGGAATGACATGTTGCATGATATTAGGGTCAAATGTTTTCAGGTCATCATATGTCCATGAAAATATGTCTTTAAACTCTTTGAAGAGTTTAATGAAGGCTGTTTTTTCCTGGGCAGTACATGTACTGCCTAGATTTACACATTGAGGGTTTTGGTCAGTTCCTAGATTCACAATGTCAGATTGCATGATGGAGCTATTAGTTTTACAATTCCTTGCAGCTTTAAATTTATCCTTTAAGTCATAGAATTTCTCAAGTTTGATTACTGATCTGGGAAGAGCACTAACCTGATCGAGAGATTCCTGAATTGAACAAGGCTTATGGATTACCACAAAATTGTGTAGATCCTCATCATGAGTCATCTCTTCCAAAACCGCATCCTTAAAAGTATCTTTAAAAGTCAGAAAATCGATCAATTGCTGGTCGTCATTGAAGACTCTCCAATTTGCTATGTTGTTAGGTATAGAAGGTTTGAACAGCAATTCAACTGAGAAAGCATCAGTAAGGATCCCTTCGGATGGAATCAATCTTGAAGCAACATTAGCTAAAAGATCAGCTTCCTGATTTAGATAACGGGGGATGGAACTTATGTTAAATGCTTCAAATGCTAATAGTAAATTCCATACCTTGGCCTGATAATTTCTCAAGTGTCCAGCTATGCAGTGTATTGTATTACGTACCTGACGAACAATAATCTCAGAATCTCCTAAGACTACCAAGGCTTTGGCTCCCAAGTCAATCGCTTTCTTCAGCCCTTGGATGAGGGCTTCGTATTCAGCGATGTTATTGGTGCAATCGAATTCTAATCTGCAAGCAATGAAGTATATTTTCCCGTAAGGATCAATCAGTAAGCATCCTGCACCAGCTCCTTCTTTTGACTTGGAACCGTCAAAGTAAAGAGACCAAAAACCGTCATTGAGATCTAAATGTGGTGTATCTGGGACTGGAATTTCAGCTGGGACTTGTGTAAAATGACAAATTTCAGACTGCTGATTTGAATCTGGAATTTCTGAAATTTCAGCCTCCAAGTTCCCAAAAAATGAGTCATCCATGTAGTTACCCATTATGGTATCAGTGAACAAGACTGGTTCATTTGAGTCATCAATTTCAGTGACGGTATGCTTCATATACCGTTCTCGATCGATTCTGATTTTATTCGGGCGACCTTTGTGAGATATCCACAAGTGTGACCAGTCTGTCACAAAATATCCATCGAGTTTTTGTGACCAATCCCTGCTAAGAAATAAACCATATGCTTCTGGGATGTCGGCAACAATAATATCGATGATAAAGTGAACTTGAGGATTCGAAGCCAACCTTATCAACACCTGATTCAACTTACCTATTACTTTTACATTTGAACGATCAAGCTGTACAATACTTGTATCACACGGTTCAGGGACAGCATTAAGTTTTTTACATACAGAGTAAGGC
>LPNX011089209.1:539909-646228 GCA_001517045.1 Pseudotsuga menziesii
CTTCTGGTGTTGTACTGATGCTGATTTACATTGACAACAGCCACATCTTTGTCATCAGTTAATTTTGAGGTGTCCCAGAAATGACTGATGACATGGGGTGGTTTATCGTCATTGCCATCATCTGTTTTTTGGTTATCTTGAGAACTCTGTCCAGAAGAATGAGTTTCATTTTCAGTAGATGTTTCTAGATCTAAAAATATTGATTTGAGGAAGCTGTTAAGTTCCTCAACGCTGTTAGCTTCAGAGGGTAGAGTTTGTTTCGCAGCTGAATTTTGAAAAGGTTTTCTGAAAAACTGTTTAGGTGGTTCTTTGTTTGTGGTATTTTTAGAAGTACCCTTTTTTAAATCTATGATTTCATTAGACAGTTTTTTAATGACTCTTTGTAAACTGTCAAGATCTAAGGCATCTTGGCCCCTTTTGTCAGAGCTTTTGGCAGGACTGTCAGCCTTCTTCCGAGAAGAAGATGCTGAATCATTATCTACCCCGGGATTTGCTTTTGTGGCATTCGCATCCTTTTCGACTTTAATTGCTTCTTCAAAATTTTCAGCGAGGGTAATTTTGGCCTTTTGCCTGACAAACATGGATATTTTTCCCGGTAAGGCTGAAGTGTAAAATTCAACAGTAACGTCCTCAGTCGGCCTTGAGGTAGCAGGAATCCTGTTTCTTAAGGTTAGAAAACGCTGGTTTAAATCTTTAACCTTTTCTTTGGGTTCCATGCGAATTCTAGACAATTCTGAGACTAGAACAGCAGGAGTCTTGTCATCTCCAAACTTGTTTATAAATGTAGGATCAAATTCATTCCAGCTAGTAATGGAACCAGCTGTGAGTGAAAAATACCACGTCAATGCTTTTCCCTCAAATGTATAAGGGAAAAGCCGACAGACCACATCTTCATGTTCAACATCCAAGAGTCGAACTGCCAACATAAAATTCTTGACATGATCTTCTGCTGGCTCTTTCAACTCAGGTTCGAACTTAGGCAGTAATTTCTCAGGATGTTTAGGTAAAGGGTGCTGAACACCGAGGACGGCCACTGCATCCTGAGCTAGCCATGGCATATTAGCGTTGGGGTTTGGGGGATTTGCAGCTGCCATGTTTCTTGGAGTTGGAGGCGGTGAAGGTGGTGTTTGTAAAACACGAGGAGGCGACCGAGGCGGCGATGGTGGTTGTCCAGTCCCTCCTAAAGCAGGTGGTCCTGAAGAAGAGGAAGGCTGGTTGGTGCCTGTAAGAGATTGTTGTATGTGAGGATCAGGATGGGAACCTAAAGGCTGTTCTTGTTCTCCCAGAACAGATTCAGGATGACGAGTACGAGAACGTGTAATCTGCGGAAGAGGTAATTCAGTGGGCTGGTGCCTGGTGAGATTCGAATAAGCCCTAGTTAAAATTCTACGAGATTTCTTTATGGCTTGCTCGTACTAGTCTATTTCTTCAGGTAAGTGAATACCAGGAGAGCTGAACTGAGAGATCAGATTTTGAATAGAGTCGCTCACAGGGGTTTCATTCACTCGTGATGAACGGTGAGAGCGTGGTTGTGCAGTAGATTGTATTTGAGGGGTGGTAGGATGATTAACTTTGTTTACAGGGTTGTTTTCATCATCCATTGGCTTACGCTGGCCCCCCTTCTAGCGCCATTGTTGACGGGCGTATTTGACTAAGCCCGCAACGGGGGAAACAACCCAGACTGGGATCCTTAGGACAGGCTCCAAGATGTTTGGGATGGTTGTTCCCGACAGGTTTAAAGGCTCTGTTAGCCTGGAAATTTAAAAGTCTAGAGGTTAAAATTAATGCTACTGATTGTTATTCGGGCCTACACTTAGGATTACCAAGGTTAATTCTTATTATATATTACAGGATGAGAAATTGTTATATTTAATCTACTTAAAGCAGTTAATTATAAACACAAGAATAGAAAGATAAAAATTAACAGAGTTAATACCCTACAGCGATGTATAATATACACAGTGTACACTAATTACAACAGAAATAATCTGAATGTTGGTAATTCCTATAAAAGGATCTGACTCAAATAGATTTTTTTGAATAATATAATAAAAAAAACTTAAACACATATTATCCTAATCTACCCTCTATCCTGATCAGGAGCAATGGAAAATTTAACCTGTAATCGATTTATGCTGATAAGGACACTGTATGCAAACATTTGATAATATTTAAAGAAATTTAAATATTAACAAAAAACCATACAGAAATCGTTACACATTATATAACAACGATATCAATCATTAATTACAGAACATGACATATCAACAATATCGGAAACAGTAACAGTCGATACTTGTAAATAATATTTGCACAATTCTTCAAGGAAATTATCACAAACATTTATAATATAGAAAAACGAGAGGCAAAACCAAAAGACATTATAAATCATATGTAAAGTATAAAAACTGTATATATGTATTAAACATCACCAGTCCAAACGCTGTAGTTACTGACAGTTAACTGTCTCGAGTCACAGATAGATCGAACAAACGCCTTGTCCTCCCTTTCCCAAACTATCGACCCCTATCCCTTATGCTATCTGCCCTATAAATACATTTTAATTTCCCCAAAATAAAACCTTCTAAGAGCTGGAGATAATCAACATTGAAATCCTTAACTGATTTCGCATAAAAATGACAAGTGGGAACATGTCATTTTTCAGCATATGCGCGAATACTCAGTCCATAACAGGATATTGAGGAAACAGATAAGGTAACGACACCTGGAAAACAGTCCCTACAAGATCTATTTGCTTCTAGATATAGAGGGATCATCCATACAACCGAAAACATCAAAATCAGGGAAGGAAAATATTCATGATACCACCTGCGATGCAAGACAAAAGAAACATAATTAAAATAGAAAAACAAATAAAATAATTAATAAACAATTTCACACTCATCAAATACCTGTAAATAAAACTTGATCATCAAAACTTCAAACCTGATATCAAAATAGCACACCGCCAAAACACTACAAATTTACCGGAGCATTAAAAACCTGGATATTCACCCCACTTGAATGACTCGGCAAGGGAGCTCTGAACTGCATGAGTGCAATCTGAGTGTTAAGCTCATGAACCTTTTCTTCATTCTTGTCATTTTCATCTTGCAATTTGAGAACCCTCCTAATCAACTTATTCTTATGATTTCTCAATCGGAGGATCTGTTGATCATTCGCATTAACTTTCTCCTTTAACATAGCATTTTCAGCCTTTATTAAATCCCGATTCACTGCCATCTCACCTACCCTATCCTCCATACTACGAATTTTATCCAACAGTCGATTAATAAACAAAGGATGAACCATATCTGCAACACAATAAACACCAGGTGAATTTGCGTGCACAGGCTTTTCTTTAGTCGGAGCATTAACAAACGAATCCTCTTGCACCTCTTTGTCGAGCATAGGAATATCCTTATCAATAACAGGAAGAGTCTCATTGACAGGATTCGAAACAACTTCAGGCTGAATGACATTACCATCAATAGGTGAAGGGATATCAAATTCTTCCTCATCTAAAACAACAATTTCCACCTGAACCTTGTCAATCACAGGGGTTTTGACAGAAGTAGTTTTCGCCATGCTCCTGGTGAATCTGCCAACCAATTTAGCCTTGGGCTGATTTCGTCCACGATTGCCAATTTTATCAATACTGTTTTGGGGTGTAATTGGTGACAAAGGTGAAACTCTCCTCACGCGCTTAGACCTTAACGGAGTGTCAGCGCTTTCGACTGGATTGGCCATGGGAATTTCGCAGGGTTCAGGGCTCATACAGCCAGGACTTGACAAAGGTTTGCGCAGAGAAGGGACTGAGACTGAACTCGGATCTTTGTGTTTGCTGCAATCATCAGGGTTGTCAAACATGCAGTGACAAAACGAGGAAAAACCGTTGGACTCTACAAATTCCTCCCATGACCGACCCAACTTCAACAACTCACTATCAATCAACATGCGAACCAACCCATGATGAAAGAGGCTGTGAATGATGTGTTTAGGGCCTTTTTTAATCGCATTGGACATTTTGAATAGGCTATGTAAAAGATAATAAGGAAAATTTAACGGAAACCCTATAAAAACAGACATAAGCTGGAGGTGATATACATACGCTGACGATAACCGGCCTTCACAGGTCAAGTAATGGTGAATCAAATCAAGGACAGGACGCCATTCTTCCTTGAAATACTTACGGGCCACTCCAGTTTGAAAAGAGACTTCCTGAGCAAGGTTTTTAAGTAACTGCCGCCATTCTGTTATATTCATCTTCTGGTATTTGAACCATCTCTGACCAGTCAGGGACAAACCTGTTGCGGCCGCTATTGACCGTTCATGAACCCGAAACCAAAGATCACCAACTTCTGCTTGAAAATCAACCAGGGAGAGAGCAAAAACCCTAGTAACTTCAGGGTTCGAGTCAGACAATTTCTTCAAGAACGGCATCCACCCTATATCCTCGACCTTTACTGCGAGCTCAGAGTCCGAATTTAACAAGGTCATTTCGCAGGGTTCAACCCTTACTACAGGTGCCATCACTGGCTGAGTCCAGGTGTGTAACCGCACGCAAAATAGGTACCAGAGCTCGTCAAGAGACAGAACACGATATCGTGAGCACTTGGAATAAAGGCTAAGCAAAACGAGGTGATGAACAGTATAAGCCATGCATAAACGCAGGCTATACCCCTGCGGGTTTGGCATGAACGAAGACATCGGCACTCGGAGAGGTAATCGATTGATGACACAAACGACGGTCGAAGACCCTAGACAACTGATATTATCATGATTTACCCTGAATTGAATGATAGGAGCCCCTTCGCTGTACGTAGAACATGTGTTCCATTGACATGCATCCACGACGAGGGATACGTACCAAGACTTAAACGTGATAGACAGGTCAAGTACCAGCGTCATGATAGCATGCTGGCTTCGCAATAGGTGAATCAGGATAGAGGCTGTGACATAAATCAACCCGACGATAACCATAATACATGCATCCCTACCAAGGATTTGACCTACCTTTTAAAGGTGGCGGATAAATAATCATAGTTACAAACCATTAAATCAAGAATCAACTTTGCAAAACATACCATATAATAATGATCGGCATAGATATTCGTGGTAATGTCGACCATGGTTTGAGAACTTAGGATATGTCGGAAATGGTTTGTAACACATTTGGCTTACATACTCTAGGTTTTGACCAAAGTCACCATGAACCAACCATTGATAATATTTCAACCCTAGTAATAATTATAATAACAAAATCAACAAAATCAATTCGTAATGTTTTGGATTAATTTCTAGATTAGGATAAGACGAAGGATATAGAAATCATTAATATTTATCCTTAATTGCAAACCCAAAAACAAATAATAACTCATTAGTGATGATTTTGTTAAATATTCTATAATTGCAAAGGTTGCTTTAAAAACAACGAATTTCCCCAATTCAGTAGCTGACAAAATGGCATTGTTTCAGTAGCTGTAATTCTTCTTTATTTTGCACTGAGAAATTCGAACATTTCATCTAACAAAATAGGATTTTGTTAGATGAAATAATGTTTTTTAAAGGCTGTTGAGCCAGGGCACAACAGGTCTTTTGGGACTACCCCATGTACCACGTATATCGAAGTTCTCTTGTCCTTTTATTTTCTTGTTCTTATATTTTATGATATGTTGTTGGTTGCTTAGATAGGTTAACTAGTTTAGCTTGACTCTACTCTTTAAATAAAATAAAATAAAAAGTGAGTCACTTAAGTCTTTTAATTGATTGCTGCACTATTTAAAAGTAACATTATTGTAAAAGTAAACATCAGTTATTTTACAAAAGTGATTCACTTAAAAGAACTTTCTTGTAAGTGATTGTCAAAGGTTCATATTAGGAAGAAGGAGTTCTTTTTTTAGTTGGTCAAGTTAATATATTCCACATCACTATTGGGGACATCTTCAACATTTTCTTTGATCAAGCGTAAGTTAATCATTTAGAATCAGTTTTCAGTGCCGTTTTTTTGAAACAGCCTAATTTTTCAAGATCTTTGCATCCAAGAAGTTACTTTTTGTTATTTCAGCCATTATTTTATAGTATGGCCACCCCTTGTGATATTCTACTTACTAGTTGTTGGAGAAACTCACCAACAAAGCCTCGTCGATAGGGGTTCTCACTATGTCGATGCCCAACCAGCATAATGTCCCTGAGCATCGGCCTAGACAGGTTTTACCCTACCCAGCAACGTTCGCAGAGCGGACGAAGTCTCACCCGAGATGTTTAAGGGAGAGCTGTCGGAACTGAGTTTTTGGTAGTGGGGAAGGAGTATATGGGGATCTGACAAGGAGACACCATAACTGCTAGATCCAGAGCTTTGCAAACGACGCTTAAGTCATTTCCATAACTTGCAGAGTGCATCCAAAACTATGCAGTCATTATTGATTCATTTCCACAACATCATACAGTTCTCACAATATCGCTAATACCGCAACATTGTTCATAAAACATATCAACTCATAGTGCAATAGAACAGAACAAAATTTAAAATAGATCGCATCAATATAGCAGAAAGGGACTAAATCACAACAACATCAGAACAAAACAAGTTGCAACATCATAACAGATTAGAACGCAGTAGTAATAACAGATAATATTTGTGCAACAACTGTCATATCATATTAATCTTGCCCAAAGGATCCAAATTACACAAATCTTCTCCAAAACCGGAGACTGCATACATCAGGAAAACCCAGATAGATTGCAGATACAACAAGTAATTCTCCAAAAACCAGATCACACTAGACCTCATGCGATAATTATCCTCTGATGCGATTCTCCTATGATGATCATGATCCTTGTTCCCCCTATCTACTTGCAAAAGTAGATCTATAAATAGGCTTGCTCCTTTACATTGAGGTTCCACTTCTAACTAACTTATAACCACTAATGACCTATTGCAATGAAACTTGGTCAAATAATATATAAAATATTCAAAGCAGTTATTCTTTCACCCATCGCGCTGATCTGGCCTTGCGCGGTACCGCGTGAGCTTGCACAGCTTCCGCGACGTTGTGTAACTCACTTACCAAAAGCCCTGCCAACAGGCCCCCAACACAACCTTGTGGCTCATCCCCAATCCACGTCAGGTTGATAGGATATGTGTCGACATTCGCGCCTTGAAATCTTTGAGTTGCTGCGTGATCTCATGAACCTAAAGCTGGAATTTGTCGATAGTACTATGACAATTAGTCAAATCCTGTTACACTAGGTGCTCTTCTTTGGCCTTGTTGTCAACCATTTGCCAATACTATTGTACTTCCTGCAACGTGGAAATTGCTTTAACAACCAACTGTCCATCGATTTCTTGAAATTCATCAAGCTGAGCGTGATGCTTTTGTTGTTGTTCTTGCGCATGGGCAACTCTCTGTTGTAGTTCCTTTAGTTCCTTGACCCATGTGATCTGTACCATTAGCGACATGGCCCTTAGTGAGGCCTTCAAAATTTTCAGTTGACCTTCAACTTCTTGCACTTGTACAGTCAGCTGATCAAGCTGCTCTTCCTGGACAACGCTCTACCAAAACTGCATTATCGCCTCCATAATGGTCTTGGCCTCTTGCTCCATGCTTTCAAAATGAGTTCTGATTTCTTCAATGGAGGCCTTCCTTTCCGCAACCTGCTCCGGTGGCATCATAGGTTGTACCAAGGCATTGAGCATCAAGTTGGTATCCTGAAGCTGAACAATAGTTTGCCCCAATCGTTTGGCCTTTTCAACTGGGGTGAGCTCGACCGTGTTCTCAAAAATGTGCTGGCAGGCTTCATAAATAGCTTGCTCGAATTCACCGCACCTGGAACACGTTTTCACTTGTTCAACGATCAGGAAGTATTGCACCTTTTTCAGTTCAGTAATATATTTAGCAGCCTTCCACTGCATCTCAGCATATGTCATCTTCAAGACGTCGATCTCTTTCACTTTTTCTTTTGCCAGTTGCACGCAGACCTGATGCAGCTCGTCTGCCTCTTTTTGCAGCTTCTTTGCTGCACTCTGGGACTGGACATAGCCCTCAGTCAGTTATTTTTGTCGTTCCGCTAATTCTAGGGAGGAAACATGCTGCAACTCCACTAACGCCATAGTGGACAACCTGTTCAGATCCAAAGCTACACTCTGGATCGGTCGCAACAACTGGTGAAATTCCTCATTTCCCACGTCGATCGCAGTTGGGGGAACTTGCACGTTCCTATCCCGGGGCTCAATGTCGATCGACAGGATGTCCTACATCATAGGTCTTGCAGATGTTTTCCTAGAAACAATACCAAAAATTGAATCTAATCGATCTCTTACCATGCTGAATTCTTCATGGTTTGACTCTTGGATCACCTTTGTTGCAGCCGTGAATGAGTCAGTGACCGCTTTGATAAGTCGCTGCAATCGGTCCTCCATCCCTGACCTAGTACCACTGGCTGCCTCATATTCTTCATGCCATTTGGTGCGAGTATCCTCCCACATGTGTTGTGCTGCATCCTCAGGGTCCGTCGATGACTCATTTTCAGAGTCGTGAGTGCTCAACTTCTTCTGGGCAAGCTCCTCTGGGGCATTTGGTGGCGGCTCCTTAGAACATTTCCTCCTAACTCATTGGATTTCGTCACTCTGTCGACCACTCTTGGACAATGTCATCCAATTCTTTTGTCACGAATTTGTAAGGAAAAGGTATCCATTGCCGGTCGGGGTCCTGTCATGCCTGAATGTAGATAGAGTGGGGCCCGATGGAAAACTGAAGGATCCACTGATACTTGGCTGTGGCATAAGGAGAGTCTCAGGGAATAGAAATGGTGGAAGCTTGGAATGCTTCCTAATAAACCCAAAGTGAATGGCACATTACTCTTGTCGACTAGGCTCTTCAACCCACCATAATTTTTGATACTGTGTACCGCGGCGCACCTTCGTCACATCAACCGCCCTTGGTTGGTAGTCTTAAGGTTCCATCTAGGTGATGAGGGAAATAAGAATCAACAAAAAACTATATGAAAATGGTCTCCCATTTTGAGTAGCAATAGTATCTTCTAACAACTAGTTTAGCAAAAATAAAGACCAATTCATCTGCACTCCCTCAGCACACTTCTGGGCACAGGCGCCAACACCCGAATTGCATTGAACTGGTTGATTTCCCTGAATGACCTTGCTCGCCAGAACCCTTGCACCAATGTGCACCACCTGTGAGTTAATACTATCGATGCAATAAGCACGACCATCACACTGTAAACCAAAGAGCTCTTTCAGCTACTTGGAAAGCTTTTTGTTAGTATCCCTCCCATGGATATACTGCGCCAGATCTTCCCCAGAATTTGGCAAGCCCATAATGCTTGTGATTAGATATACCGTAACTATGATGGGTGTATTCAACCACAACATCCCTCTATGAAAATAGGCCAATAGTTTCTTTACACACGCATGGGCTTCATTCAATCACCCAAAATGAGGCATATTGATGAGCCCCAACAATCCAGATTGGTCTAACCCACTCTCCCATGGTTTAGGAATTCTCTAAATGGGGGCACCAGGCACCATTGGGACTGACTCATAGGGCTCATCCCAGACATATTTGAGCAATATCAAGTCATGGTCTTCAAATTTCAACCTGATCTATGCAGGGATGATGTCGACCGAGCACGTCATCCCTTCCAGCAGCGATGACAATTTTGGTGGATACTTCTGAATTTTTGAAAACTGCCTCGGCTTGGCTCCTGGACACATAGGAGCGACATATCCCAAAATTTCATGAACAGAGACACCCCAAGGTGCCATGGACTCAAAAACTCCCGAGCTCGAAGGCCTGGTCTGTGCAGTTCCTTCTCCTTGCATTCTCGCCGACGTGCGAGTTTGCCTCTTCTGCGACGGTGTGGGTCTGGGCTTCTGAGCCTACTGTTTCTACTTGGGAATGGATGATGAGCCAAATAGCATGATCATAACTTATTATTCAATGGTCATGGGATAAATAAGGGACTTGTACTCACTTGAAATCTCAATGGCATCGATGTCGCTCAGCATGCCTTACGCGCTCAACCTAAAAATGCTCTCAACAATGCTAACCTTCAATGCTACAACTCACTCAATCAGCTCACAACCTACTCCACAATTCACCCTTGTGCTCAACACGCTGCTTGCTCAACTGAATAATGCAATCCTCCCGCATCCCGTGCACTTTTTATAGCCACCTCCAACTCAAACTCATCATTTCCAAATCTATGATTACCATTATGACTAAATCGGGTCTTAATGATGCCAAATCCATCGAAAATCCTACTCCTCTAATGGTTGGATAATTCATTAATGCGGGTCACTTCAACAAGCACCGCCAGCCACCTGTTTTAAATACCTACATTTATTACTTGGTTTGACCAACCCACAGCCCTACAATTGTCACAAGTGATCGACCAGTAATCGCTACAAACTCTAACCTTGCGCAGCCTCTTCCTCAGGGCTTTCCTTGCTTTTCTGAAACACAATCTTTTTTTTTTCATAGCGCCTCAAGTAGTGCACATCGTCAGCCCCAACCTATAGGGATTCAAGTGACTCCCATTGACAAGCGTCGGTAATACCACGCCATCTAATTGCTGTAATTGAACTGCACCGCCATAAGTAATGGAATGCATAAGATACAGACCTAACCAGTGCATTTGTAACTTACCCAGATCCTTGATAAAATTACTGTCATATAACAGCACCAGATCACCCTCTACAAACTATTTTTTCTTAATGTGGCAATCATGCCATACCTTCTATCGATCCTTCGCAGCCTGTTGGTGGAAGCCAACAATAAAGCAGTCCTCTTCAAGCTGGATCACTTGTGCATTGCACTCTTCTAATGCTTCTGCATCATCCATGTCTATCACTACGGCAATGCGCAAACTAGGAACAATGTACTCCATGGGAATGACTACATCTTGCCCATAAAACAACTTAAATGGTGTTTGGTCAATTATCCATTTACAAGTAGTGCGATAGGCCCATAGCACTGTTGGAATTTTTAGGTCCCAATCATCGCGGTTAGCATTACATACCTTAGTCAGCACTGTTTCCAAGATTTTGTTGAATGCTTCGATGGTGCCATTCGCTTGTGGATGGTATGGTGTACTCCTCTTATGTTGCACCTGCAACTCCTTAGTTAGCGCTTTCATAATCTAGTTGATGAAATGACTGCCCTGGTCACTCATCAAGATCCTAGGATACCCAAACCGTGTCACAATGTTTTCAAAGATGGACCTCGCTACTGTCGTGGCGGTACAATCCACAACTGGTGCAGCTTTTGCCCACCTAGTCAGATAGTCGATTGCAATAATGATGTATCACGCACCAGTTAGCTTCCCTGGTGGATTAATAGGACCCACAAAATCCATATCCCACTTATCAAACGGTTGCAGAGTTACCTGCGGTACCAGTGGCATCTCATAGAACTTCTTTGCAGACTATTACCCCAGTGGCATCTTTGCTAGATCGACCAATAGAACTTCTTTGCAGACTATTACCCCAGTAGCACGCCAAATGGTGCAAAAAAAATACACTTTTTAGAGTTTAAGGTGATCTGATGTTGTCGACACCTTTCCAGCATCAGTTGCAGGTTGTCGAGATGGTCCCTAATTAGTCCATAGACAATCCAATCATCCATATACACCTACAGGAACTTTTGAATAAAATATTTAAATACAACGACAACTACGCGAGAGAATATGACTGGTGCATTCTTCAGCCCAAACGGCATGGCTATATATTGAAAACATCCCCACTCTGTGACAAATGTGGTTTTGTGGCGATCCTCATTCACAATCCGGATCTGGTGGTATCCCAAAAATCCATCCATGAAGGAGTACATTTCCTGGCTGCCTACGCCTTCAAGCACTTCATATGTAAAAGGGGCTAGGAACTGGTCATGTACACAGGAATCATTCAACTTCCTTAAATCGATGCAAATGCGGATTTCTCCCATCTTTTTATCTTGGACCACCATTGGAATTATCCATTCGGATTCTTCTACAAGCTCAATGATCCCAGCATCAAGCATCCAGTCGATCTTAGCCTTCACTCAATCCTTGTATCGTGGGTTCAGTGGATACGGCCTTTGTCGCATAGGTTTGGCATCCAGTTTCAACAAAATTTTCATTTCACCTAGGTCTCCCAAAATCCCTTTCATCTCTGAGAACCATGCTGGGAAAAGGTCCTTGAATTCATGTAGCAGGCCCATGATCCAAGCCATGGTCTCCTCGTCCCAGTAGTCCCTGACATTGGAAAATTTGGGGTTCTCTTACAACCCAATATTGACTTTCTGGATCCTCAGTGATTGACTCATCAAGTCCATTGGTATGTCTGGGGCTGCGAACGCCCGCAACTTCAGATTCTGATTTTGAGCTTCAGCAAACGCCCGTAACTTCAGATCAAAACACCCTTCGGTCTCAGGTCGGGTCGGATGCCAAAACATATCCTCCTCTTAATAGCAACTCGGTCCCGGCAATGGAACCATTTGTTGGTGAAACCCACCAACAAAGCCTCATTGATAGGGGTTCTCACTCTGTCGATGCCCAACCAATGCAATCTCCTTAAGCACCAGCCCAGATAGGTTTTATCCTACCCAGCAACGTCCGCAGAGCGGATGAAGTCTCACCCGAGATGTTCAAGCGAGAGCTGTCGGAACCGAGTTTTTGGCAGTGGGGACGGAGGATATGGGGATCCGATAGGGAGACACCATAACTGCTAGATCCATAGCTTTGCAGTCGACGCTTAAGTCATTTCCACAACTTGCAGAGTGCATCCAAAACTATGCAATCATTATTGATTCATTTCCACAACATCATATAGTTGTCACAATATCACTAATACTGCAGCATTGTTCATAAAAAATATCAACTCATAGTGCAATAGAACGTAATAGACTTTAAAATAGATCGCATCAATATAGTAGAAAGGGACTAAATCACAACAACATCATAACAAAACAGGTCGCAACATCATAATAGATTAGATCGTAGTAGTAATAACAGATAAGATTTGTGCAACAACTGTCATATCATATTAATATTGCACAAAAGATCCAAATTACACAATTCTTCTCCAAAACTGGAGACTACATACATCAGGAAAACCTAGATAGATCGTAGATACAATAGGGAATTTTTCAAAAACCAGATTGCACTAGACCTCATGCAATAATTCTCATCTAATGCGATTCTCCTATGATGATCATGATCCTTGTTCCCCCTATCTACTTTCAAAACTAGATCTATAAATAGGCTTGCACATTTACATTGAGGGTCTACTTCTAACTAACTTATAACCGCTAATGACCTGTTGCAACAAAACTTGGTCAAATAATATATAAAATATTCAAAGCGATTATTCTTCCGTCCATCGTGCTGATCTGGCCTTGCATGGTATCGCATGAGCTTGTGCAGCTTCCGCGACGTTGCACAACTCACTTACCAAAAACCCTGCCAACACTAGTTCTAACAATTTCTCATGGAAATATCGTATGGAAGATGTTCTACGAAGTAGGGGACTTTTCATAATTACCTCAGAGAAAGAAACATAACCCACTAATGATGATAAGAAAATAAAATGGGCAAATAGATGTGATGAAGCTTGTGGATTGATTGGGATGTCAATCTCTACTGATTTGCGATTCCACATATCTGGAATTGATGAACCTGATAAATCTTGGGAAAAGTTTGAATCTGTGTTTGGTAAACACAATGAAATTCAAGGTCATCAATTTGAGAATGAGCTGATTTCTTTGAATCCAAGTGATTTTTCATGCATTCAAGAATATTTATCTAAGTATAAAAACCTTAGACTCCTATGTGAAGAAAGCAATATTAAGAAATAAGACAAACAATGTATTTATCATATTCTTTCCAAACTTGGACCTGAATATGTTGTTTTTGTATCTACATTTTACTCCATGAAAGAATCCTTGAATGCAGCTAGCTATCAAGAGCCTACTCTTGAATCCTTTTGTGATTCCTTAATTAGAGAGAAAGATAAGATCATTCATCTTGGAATAATTAACAATGAAGAAACAACTAGGAAAGCCTTATTGGCCCAACAGAAAGAAACAAAATTTTCACAATAATAAGCCAAACAAGGGTCCCAAACACTCTCATTTAGCTCCTTCTTTAAAAAATGAAAAAGGATCCAAGCCAAAAGGTAAGAAGACTGAGCATCATTGCAACTTTTGTGGTAAATATAATCATGATGAATCTAAGTGTTTCAAGAAGATGGAAGACTTGGAAGCAACAATGAAGAAGCACCACATCAGCCTAGATTCGTCTTCATAATCTACCTCTCATGGACATGCAATTTGTGCTTCTAGTTACTCTTCTACTGCATCTTCTTCTTCTACTTCAAATGAATGTCTCATTGATTCTAGAGCATCTTATCACATGGATAAGGATCAAGCCATCTTTTCTACTATGCATGAATGTAACACCAAACAAATATTTGTTGGTGATGATAGTTCTCTAAGTGTTGTAGGATCTGGAACAGTTCCAGTAGAAAATGGTCATTTTAGTGATGTACTATGTGTTCCATGAATTTATTGCAATTTGTTGTCAGTCTATCAAATCACTCATTCTGGTGAAGGTAAAACTGTAACGTTTACACCTCACCAAGTTGTAATCAAGGATTTTAAAGATCCTCAACATGTCCTAGCTACCGAAATTGTTGATGATATTACCAGGTTGTACAAATTTAACAACTTTGGGTGATCACCTTTTCCTTTAGTTTTTGTTGCTCATACTGATAAATTGAGCAAACTTTGGCATGAGCGATTTGGTCACTTAAATTATCGCTCATTGCAACAACTATGTAAACACAATATAGTGACTGGTCTTCCAATGGTATCTTGCAAGGATGGTGTTTGTTCCAGTTGTGTACTCGGAAAACATCATCGGGACAGTTTTGACAAATGTGCCTCTTGGCACGCTTCGGTTCCCTTGGAGCTTGTGCATAGTGACTTGTGTGGTCCTCTTCCATCTACTTCCTTTTCTAGTTTCAAATATTTCTTAACTTTCATTGATGACTACTCCAGACGCACTTGGGTTTACTTCCTAAAACTTAAGAGCGAAGTATTTAACATGTTCTTGGCCTACAAGGCCCTTATTGAAAAACAATATAGTCATCAAATTATTAAGTTAAGATCTGACAATGGAGGAGAATATGTTAACAAAAAGTTCACTACTTTCTGCACTAAACAAGGAATCCAACAACAACACACTGTTTCATATACACCACAACAAAATGATGTAGCTGAACGAAAGAACCACGGTTTAAAAGAAATGGCAAATTGTATAATACAATCTAAGGGACTAAGTCTTCAATATTGGGCTGAGGCCATAAATTGTGCAAATTACATAGTTAGTCGCACACCCACTAAATTTTTACAAGGTATAACACCAGAAGATGCATGGAGTAAAATTAAACCAGATGTAAGTCATTTCCATGTGTTTGGTTGTGAAGCATGGGCTCACATTACGAATGAAAAACATAAAGCATTGCAGCCTAAAAGTGAAAAGTGCATATTTGTTGGATATTCAGAAGATGTAAAAGTTTATATAATTCTTCAGCCACATTCTCATGATATAATCATTAGAAGAGATGTTAAATTTGATGAAAATGTCTTGGCCTATGAGCCTAACTTAGCGGGTGTGCCATCTTTGGCCTGCGAGCCTGATTCAGTGATTTTTCCTTCTTCTTCTTCCAACTTCCTTGACAGGTTTCCAACTCTAGTTTTTGATGATGATAATGAGGATGAAAATCCACCTCCACCTGCTCACGTTCCTCCAATTGCTCCAGCACCAATTCTTCCTCGATGGGTCCATTCAACATGTGAAGCAGCTCGTGATCTTGCTGGTGATCCTAGAGATCAACATCAAAAATGTTATCAGTTTCAGCGAGCCTCTTCTCTTTCGGCTCAAGTTTCTAAGAATCATGATCCAAAAACTTTTGCAGAAGCTTCAGGAAATCCAAATTGGGATGCATCTATGGATGAAGAATATTGTTCCTTAATGGCGAACGATACTTAGGATCTTGTTCCTCTTCCAAAAGGAAGAAAACTTGTCATATGTAAATGGGTCTATAGAACTAAGTATGCATTAGATGGAAGTGTTGAAAGACTTAAGGTAAGGTTAGTTGCCAAAGGTTTTTCCCATGTTGAAGGGATTGACTACAATGAAACCTTTTCTCCTGTCGTAAAAATGAACCCCATCTACCTTGTTCTTTCCCTTGTAGCCTTACATAACTAGGAAGTCCTTCAAATGCATGTCAAGTATGCCTTCTTACATGGTGATTTACAGGAGGAAATTTACATGGAACAACCTCCTGGATATGTTCAGAGTAACTCTAGCATTGTTTGTCGCCTTAATAAATCCTTATATGGCATTAAACAAGCTCCTAGAGCTTGGTATGCCAAAATGGATAGCTTTCTCCTTAACACTGGTTTTTCTAGATGCCATTCTGATCCCAATGTCTATACCAAGAAAGTAGGAAACCATCTCATCATACTTGTTCTTTATGTTGATGATCTTATCCTTACTGGTAGTGACCCTAAACTTTTAACCCATGTGAAATCCAGTTTTAAGCAAAATTTTGAAATATCATAATTATGACATTTGCATTATTTTCTTGGTCTCCAAATCTTGCAAACCAAAGAAGGAATATTTCTTTCCTAGTCTAAATATTCTTGTGACCTTGTTTGTTGCTTTCACATGGAATATTGTAAACCAACCCCTTCTCCCTTCCAGGATGGAGTCAAATTTTTTGCCACTTTTACTTTCCCTAAAGTAGATGCCACCTTGTATCGTCAGCTTGTTGGTAGTCTCTTATAATTGACTCATTCCCGTCCTGACCTTTCCTTTGTCAATGTTCGTGTTTCCCGTTATATGCAAACACCTCATGAAAGTCACTGGAAAGCAGCAAAAATAACACTTCGATACATTCGAGGTACAATTCAGTTTGGGACTCATTACAGTACAGAGGGGACACCTTTGTTTGTTGGTTTCACTGATTCAGATTGGGCCAGCGATCCTGATGATCAAAATTCTACTGCTGGTTATGTTTTTAGTATGGGATTTTGACCTATCACTTGGGCTTGTAAGAAACTACAAGCTCTTGCTCTTTCTTCACCTGAAGAAGAATATTGAGCCGCAGTTAATGCTAGTAAGGAAGATTTATGGCTTCGACAGATCCTTTAAGAGTTTGGATTCGAGCAGCAGCAACCTACTCCACTTTGGTGTGACAATCAAAGTGCCATAAAGCTTGCCAAAGATCCAATTCTACATAAACACAGAAAACACATTGAGCTACACATGCTCTATTTCCCTACAGATGATCAAGTTGCAGACATCTTCACCAAGTCTCTTACAGGAGCAATTTTTTCTAAACTTTGGGCTAAGTTAGGAGTTCAGGAATGTGTCATTAAGGGGGGATAGGCTCTAATTCCTCCTTCCTTCTCCTAATAGTGTCACTTTTGTAAATCCTTCAATCCTATCCCAAGTTATTCTTAAGGGGGGATGTTAGGATATTTAGACACTTAGGAGTTAATTCAGATCAACTTGTGTAATATATCCGTTAGGTAAAGTGTGTTTCTTTAGTATGCATTAGTATGCATTTGTAAATATTCTAATCCGATGGTCACGATATGTTCTAGACATAAAGTGATCCGACTGTTAAACTTCTCTTAGATCATACCTACCATAGATCTGTGGCTTAACACCCGATTGGTCCATGATCTCTATTTAAAGAGCATGGAGGGTGCTTGGCTTGTTGATCGATTATGAGAAGCTCATTGGTAACTTTCTTCTTTGGCATAATAAATTGCTCCAAGTAGCTATTTGGCTGGGATCGTGGATTGTTTCCTCTTGAGGGTTTTAACCACGTGACAAAAATCGGTCTGTTGATCTGTGATCTATTTGTGTGAAGTGGTTGCTCTAGGTGTTCATTCTATTGGGAGTACCCTGTGTACCCAAACATTAAAACCCTTAAAAAATATTTCTTGTTATTGTTTTGTTACTATTATTATTAAAATATTCCTTATGATCTGGATGAGCTAAGGTTGGTGCATATGCACGTAGCTGGGGATAAATCCCCACTACATTATAGACCAACCCTTAGTATTTAAATAAACCACCTTCACCCATAATCCTTCTCCTTTCAAGATTCTCCAAAATCCTTTTGTAGCTAGGACCTTTTCAAAACATCTGGGATTTTTTAATCCCCACCCTCCTAACTCCTTAGGCCAAGAAATATTATTCCACGCTACCCAGTGGTAATATTTTTTCTCTCATCAACCTTTACATAAAAATTTGTAAACTAATTTTCTATGCAAAATACTAGTGGGGGCATGTTCTAAATAAACTGAGTACACTAGGATGGATTCTAAGACTAATTTGACCAGTATCAATCGACCTCCCCTTGTTATCAATTTTTTATACCATAGCATTAATCTCTCTCCAATATTGCTTACTAACCAAGTCCAATCCCTTCTCTGGTATGTACTAGGATTCAAAACAAATCCTAAATGTATTAGGCCAAAATCTATGTCAACCATAGTGAAAGAAAATTTTGTACATTTCCAATCAACATACCTTATCTAGATTCATCAAAGAGAGAGTAGAATTCCTCACATTGTAAACAATACTTGTAGCTTTAACAAATAGGTCCAAACTACTTTGTAATTTTGCAACTGGTCTCCTAGATCCATAGGAGAAAATTATGATATCATTAATAAAAAGTAAATGGGTAACTTTTACCAAACCTCCTATATGAGTTCCCTGAAGGGATCCATTGTTCTTACCATGGAAATTTATATAGATAATACCCTCCACCACTAAAATACAAATAAGGGGGGATAGATGACACCCTTGTCTAATACCTCTACTAGGCCTGAAAAAAAGAAAAAGTGGATACATCAATCAATACTACAAAGTACATTGAAGTGGCACATGACATGATCCGGTTCACTGCTTGAAGATGAAAACCCACTTGTAACAACAAAAGCATCAAATAAATCCAATTGAATCGGTCATAGGATTTAAATAAGTCCACCTTAGCAATTGTTGCGGGAAAATTCTTTGTCTTTACTATATGCATGACTTCTTGTTCACTACCTACTGCATCATAGATCTATCTACTAGCAAAAAAGGAAAAAAATTCCTAAGAGACAGAGTTAGATAGATAAACATTTTCCCTTCTGGTAATTACTTTGGCAATCAATTTGTAGATGTATTTACACAAATATATGGGTCTGATATAATCTAGACTAGCTGCATAGTCAAATTTTGGGATAAGTGCAATGAAAGTGGTATTGAAAACTATAGGAATTCCACCATTCACTGTGGATTATTGAATATTTTAAAATATCTTGTTCAAACATCTCTAGAAAACTCAAGAAGAAATCTGAAGGCCACCCATCAGGACCAGGATTTTTGTCCTTCTGCATGGAGTGAATAACTTCATTTAGTTCCCCCAGGTTGACCCCCTCCAATAGCTCTAAATTTTTCTCCTCGTTCACATAGGATTAAAATGAGAAATCAATCTCATCATATGTGCTACCTATTCCCTCTCATATTCCATAAGAATCCTGTGGAAGTTGTTGACTTCAACCTCTTCAAGTTTCTTGAAACCAATTATCCTTTCTCATTCTTAATCCTCTAGGTTGCATAGAGAGTTGGATGAGTCTTCCCGTGCTTTGCAAAATTGTGAAAGTATTTTATATCATCATCGCCCTTCTGTATCCAAAAGGATTTACTTTTTAACCTCTATGAGATCCGATTCTCATAAAAAAATATTTCTTTTCTTTGCTTCTAATTCCATGAGCGCTTGCTTATTATCCTCAAACCTGAATCCTTCCAAATTGTTAGCATGAAGAGTTTCTAGGGAACTCTCACTATTTCATAGGGCATCCTATTAATACTCTCCCTTCCTTACTACCTAGGTGATAGATTCAACTTTTATAGTCTTTAAATGATGAAGGAATTGAAGGCTTGCATATTCTCTTCTAGTACTGTCAAATTTCCTCCAGATATCCTTAATCTTCTGGGCATAACTCTCATCCTCCAACCAACCAGAGTTGAATTTAAATGGGATCGATGGTTTTTCCTATCCCATAAAAATCTCTAGTAGAATAGGAAAATGGTTGGAATCCCCCCCATACCAACCCATTGGTTGATTCCAACAATAGATTGTAGAATCCCTTTATTTACAAGGAATCTATCAAGCCTATTTTCTATCTGATATTTTCTAGACCTCATATTAGGCTCCAAGTGGGCGTAAGTCTTGCAGGAAGAATTTCATAGAAGCTATTCACCTCTAAAATTTGGTAGTCTAATAGAGAGCCACTATGAGCATGGATCCCCCCTATTTTTTGTTCACCTAAAGAGAAATTGAGCTCTCCACCTATAATCACCCTATCCTAGATCAACAATCCCAATTAAAAGATCTTGTCCCAAAAAGGTACTCTATGTTGATAAGGACAAAATATGTTAACAAAGGTTATATCCTACCCAATTTCTGTAGAAAGAAGAGAGGTACCAAGGCCTGATGCAACAACCCAACAATTAATGCATTGATAACTCCTCATAATCCAACTAGTAATTAATCCACCAAATTTTCCTAGAGAATTTAACCGCATAAAATACCATCCTAGTAATAATACTTTTAAATCATTCACAACAAAATCCTCGACCACAATGGATTCCTATAAGAGTAAAATATTGTGTTTCTAAAGGTCCACCATTCTTTTTATGGCTTGTTTGTTTGAGGGGAGCCTCGAAACCCTAATTTTAAAGGTCACAACAATCATAATTTAACCTTTGGCTCAAGATACCTTGCTTTAAGAGTCCCCTTTATATATTTTTTTCCTACCTAGCCTAATATCCCAAACAACTTACCCTTGGGTCGAAGCAAAAGACAATTAATGCATTGATAACTCCTCATAATCCAACCAGTAATTAATCCACCAAATTTTCCTAGAGCATTTAACCGCATAAAATACCATCCTAGTAATAATACTTTTAAATCATTCACAACAAAATCCTCGACCACAATGGATTCCTATAAGAGTAAAATATTGTGTTTCTAAAGGTCCACCATTCTTTTTATGCCTTGATTGTTTGAGGGGAGCCCCAAAACCCTAATTTTAAAGGTCATGGAAATCATAATTTAACCTTTGGATCAAGTTACCTTGATTTAAGAGTCCCCTTTATAGTGTTAACACTTTGTTTTTAACAGTTGATCTAAGGGCTTGACGAAAGTTCGGTAGGGGTCCCAGTCCCTCGAATCTCGTAGGGGTGCCCTTCAATGAGGAAAGTGGCAGGCACATTGTTAGCATTGGGCAGGGGTCATAAGCAAAGGCTGCGATTGATCAGAGGTGGATCAACGGATCCAAACCGCTTCACGTGAGCAAACATGCACGATCAAGGCTTCCTTCCCGAATTGCGAAATGTGTTAAATATAGGAAGCTTTCGACGACTAAGATGAGGTCTGGAGCAGATCTACGGCCTAAATTTATTTCACAATCCACACTTGTATGAGTAAAACTACAATCTCAAATCGCAAAAGGGCGGTAGAGGTCGCGAAGATCAACGGTCGCGATGAAGAAGGAGATAAATCTATGGCTCTGGTTCATTTCGCAATGCGAACTAGAATGGATGAATATCAAAGTTTCTCATTGTGAAAGATGGTGGGGCCCACTCGAATCGATGGCTGCATGAAAGGTCGGTCTTGATCAGCAGTTAAGAATGTGTTACGATCCAGAACTGCCCACGGTGTTCAAAAGAGAAAAGTTGGCGTCAGGATGAATGGAACGTGGGCGGTGGATGTAAAAGATTCCTTTGATTGAATGGTTGAGAATACTCCCAAGGTACAGGTTTCCCATCTAGTGTGGAGGTGACAGCGTAGGAGGCATTCATGCGTGTAATCTGCCCCATTCCAGATTGGTCAATTCCTTTGACGCCATTTGGGATATGCCTGAGGTGGAAGTCTTGTCTAGCGGTGCTAATTTCCTCGATTCACAAGTGTGGCATGTGGTTTACTTCAAGGGGAGCTATACCTGTGGAAGAATTATGTTCCCTGGAGATAGGCGTCTTTTGTGTGAGCTGGCCTATAGAATTAAGAAAAGTAGCCGGTGAATCTGCTACTCACATAGGGAAAAGACACCACTATGTGGGAGGCCATTCTGTTTTCGACCTCATTTGCATCAGATGGCATACACGAAATCTTTCCCATAGCCGAAGGTGAAGTGCCACGATCGATGAAACAAAGTGACTAGATCCCCATCAAGTAGAAGATCACTCTGCTCGTTCCTTGACACATATTGATACCAGATACACTTGATGACAGAGTGTGCAGGAATGTTGACCAACCTTTATGAAGATCAATCTCGAAGCCTTATAAATACTGCTTTTATTTCAACAAGAGTGAACTAACACATCTCCAGAACCCGAGTTTTACTTCTCCATGAAGCTGCAAAGGCGTGATAGATTTTGACGATGAAGATCTGGTTTGAGAAGCTTATCCATATAGGGGTTTTGATGGTTGGTGAGAAGGTTCCACACTCACTCATCGCCTTGGTATTTGCATGCCAACGATGAAGCCAGCCATCGGGGCCTCAACATGATACCTGTGTTTCCAACGATGCGAGGCTTTGACACTTACTCCACGTAAGTATTTTTCCAGGAAGCCCTGATACCATCGCGCCCACCAAAGCCTTTGCAGAAGGGGAAATCCATTGACTGTTCCTTGTATAAACATTCATTTAGATGGGAGTGTCAGGGGTTTAAAGCCCTAACAACCCTATTTGTGAAGTCCACTTTCCAAGGGTGGTGGGGTTGGTGTAGATACACTGCACCCTAGTGCCTGCAGGAGAGATCACCTCATTGGAGGTGAGAAGTATAGAATGACAATCCACCCCACAGGTTCATCTCAACTAGAAGCAATGCGACACTTCTTCCAAAGCCCATGTATAATAGTGTTACCAGGTGAGGAAGGAGGTGGCAGATGTGACTAGACTGGGGAGGGATGCCGACTACCTTGCCAGTGTGTGCCCATGCAGAAAGATGCATTGGAACACGGTGGAAGAAAACACCTCAAAGCCTAGGAGGAGGCATCATACTCATCATCCGTCATGGCGGCTGATTGTGTCGAACTGTTACCCAGGCCGAATGAGGCCACTAGCACCATAATGTCTGTTTATATTTGTAAACGTGGCAATAGTCCACTCCTTGCACTGTTAACGCCTGATGGCAACTTGTAACAGTTTTTAATTTGGTAGTCTCAGCGATATGAGTGTATAAAAATGCTCGCGATAGAGGGAGAAAGGAGTTAGTGAATTGGATTGGGAAACATTCCCAGGCTGAGGCTCCCCATTTGTAAAAATTGATACCTGTGTATGAATAAATTGCAGTGAAAGAACTATTTCTCATGGTAGAGATTCATGTGTCGTTATTTTTCCCAATATGTATTTTCCTTTACTTGTAAATGTGTTTCCTGTTTCCATTCCAGTTTGTTGATTGCTTTCATGTTTGCAACTTAGTGTATAACAGTTAGGAATTCATACTCGCTATGGTCCTGTTGTTGTTCCAGGCATTTATCAATGGCTCTTCTAAAGTTGCATGGAATTCATCTTGTTGGTGCTCCATGTGATGGACTGTCCCTTCTTGTCCTCTAATCGCCCGCTAAATATCTCTTGATTGGGAGACCAGTGGCTATCTTGCCTCTGTTTGCAACCCCATGTCATTCTTTCCCTTTGTAATCATTTCTTACATAGGTTTCGACTCCATTTACCCATGGTCCCTTTCCCCCGATAATCCCACCACACTTCTTTCCTCAACATACTTTGCCCCATTCAGGATCCTAGCCCCCTGATTATGCTGGTTGAAAATCCAATGTGGAGTAGACTCTGGTGACACACGAGATTGAACATATTATGTGGAGCAAAATCTGGTGACAAACGAGAGATCCCTCTCTGACTCCACAGGGCCGGAGGCATGGTCTAAAGTGGTTCTACTGTTGCCCGGGAGCGGCCTTCCCTTGCTCGACCTTGGGGGCTCAAATCCCAGTGCCAACAAATTGGCGCTGTTGCCGGGGATGAGATTGAATATCATCCCTGGGAAGAACGACAAATATTCAAAGGATAAAGGGTTTCTGTGGGAAAACAAATATTCTTACATGTGAAAAAGGTTGTATCATTTTCCCTAGCGACTCCACTGAAAGATTATGGAAGGCAATTCCACTGAGGAGACTGGTGATCATAAAGAACGCGATTTCTAGGGACAGACGAAATTTTTTGAAGTTGCTAGAAGGTGGTATGTTTGTCCTGGCAACTCCAAACCTGCTTCGACTAGTATCGCACTAGAGATCCTAGCTCACAGAAAGATCCACATGAAAGGTAACTCTGATACCAAAACTTTACTCAGTGTGGATAATCCAGAAAAGATACTTAGAAATAGAAATAAAGAGAAATCAGGTTCTCCGTTGTTTGATACTTCATCATCTCAGGCCTTGTATGACTTAGCTAAACTTGAGTGGGGGGCTAGGGCTGAAATACTGCTAACCAAATCTAAGTCTAAATCCAACCTAAGAAAAGATGGGGTAGACCCTAATACGCTGCAATCCTATCTGCTTGATTCTTTGGGGCTAAACCTAGAAACCCCACCCAAAGCTGAAAAGATAGCCTCTGTCTTTCAAAACACCCAGTTTCCCAATCCCCTATCCATTCCTAGCCGACCTGCCCCGATGGCTGCTGCTAGATTCACCATGTTATCCCTACCTCTAGTCCTGCACGACCTCCCCATGAGTTATGCCCAAAGGATTGCACTCTACGACAGGGAGGGAAATGTTTCAGCAAGGTACCATGTGGATAAGTTTCATTACTTTATTGACCTGGATGAGGTACCCAGATTTTATCTGAGGAAGCCAAGAAATGGTATAAATATTTGCCACCTAGGTCTATCCGCAACTTCATTGGCTTTCATACCATATTTTTGGAAAGATGGGACGACAAGCAAAGCCCATTGTAGGTTTTGTCTCAATATAATAATCTCAAGAAGGGAGGTTTTGAATCTGTCCATGAATTTTCTAGCTGATTCATGCGGGTCTACAAATCGATACCTACCGATATCAAGCCTTCGCCTGGGGTGGCTAAGCTTCATTATGCAGACACCTTTGACAATGATTTTGCTTTTCTATTAAGAGAAAGAAATTCCAACACCCTCCCAGCCATGTTCACTGACGCCCTAGAAGTAGAGGCCAATATGATGGCATGTGGGGGAATTAAACCAAGGGAGGATATTGACAGGAGGAAGAGTATAGAAGAAGCAAACCCCTCTAATTCCACCTCTTCATCCAGTGATATAAATTTGAGATGATGCTCAAAACCATGTAAAAGTTGATGGACAGGATGACAGTAGAAGCTAGATCAGTGAACCAGGAACAGAACAAACCTCAAATAAGGAATCCCAATTTTAGGCAACAAGTCCCTCCCCTGCTCCAACCAAATAGACCAAGGTATGTGAGGAACCCGAGAAACCTAGAAGAGCATCCAATCAAACCTCCTTTCCTTGAAAACTATGTGGCTGCAGAGGATGAAGCTGAGTCCGCCGAAGATCATATCCATCATTTCGGTGACCTTGACTTTGAGATTTATTTGACAGAAGATGGAACATGATATGTTTGCTTAGGTGGATGGAAAGGCCCTGACCGAGGAATTAGAGCAATATCATAAAGGGTATATGCATGCTATAGATGACATCAAGAAGATCAAACTGAGAAATAGGGACGTGGCTATACAAAAGAAAGGTGGCAACTCTGCTGGTGACATTGCTATACATAAAGGAGGGCTAAACCCAGACCAACCTTCTAGTAGTCATATCGGTCCCGAGAAAGAAAATGAAAAACAAAAAGGGCCGATGGCACCTATAGAAGTAGGAAAAGAGAGCAGTAATGTGAGGAGGTTGGAACCAGTGGCGCCTATCGAGCCGAGCGAAGCCTTCTTCACTTTTAACCTCCACAACGAGCTAGCTAAGCTGAAGATCTCGATTCCTTTTAACAAAGTGTTGAGGAATCAGGAGTACAGAGACACAATCACGTAGATGATTGTGAATCAAGGGGAAGCTCACCCTGATATCTTAGAGCTGACCGAAGACAATCCTACTATTGTTCTAGGGTCTAAGATTAATAGCATGGATAGTGAGGACGAGGAGGTGCCCCCCTTTTACATGAGCTTGAATGTGCATGATATGGTGTTACACAATGCCATGGTGGATTCAGAAGCCTTGCACAATCTGATGCCAAAAGGAGTGGTGGAAATCCTGGGGTTGGAGATTACCAGGCCTTACAAAGACCTGTATTCCTTTGATTCTAAAAGGGTGAAATGTTTGGGATTGATCAAAGACATGGTGGTTTCTTTAAATAAGATCCCCTCTAAAATTGTGGTCATGGACATCGTCGTGGCCGACATTCCTCCCAAGTTTGGTATTCTTTTGTCGAGATCCTGGACTTTGAAGTTGAAAGGAAGCTTGCAAATGGACATGACCTATGCTACAATTCCTATTCGGAATGAAAATAAAAGGTTATACAGTGAGAAGTGGTTGCCTTACGTAGTGAGCAGTTAGGCTTAGCCCAACATCTATCAAATCTATGCTGTCAACACGGACTTGGGTTACACTATTTTCTTCAATGATGTATCTCCTTGCAACTCCAAAATCGGTGGGCCACAAAGAGATAAAAAAGATACCAGCGAGCTGGAGGCCGAAGAAGGAAATCAAGAAGATGAAAGACTATGGAAGATGTTTTTGATGGCTCTGTGTCTAAAGCGGGTGTTGGTACAGGTGTGTATATTGTCTCCCCCATTAAATATACCAAAAATCACTCTTACAAGTTGATTTTTGAATGCTCTAACAATGTAGTGGAGTAAGAAGCCTTGTTGCTGGGTCTACGTGCGCTGAAAAATTAGGAGCGAAAAGGGTCCAAATTTTTGGGGACTCAGAGCTTGTAGTAAATCAAGTGAATGATATCTATCAGACTAAGCATCTGAGAATGAGAGCCTATCGGAATGAGGTATGGGATATGTTCAAGAATTTTTTCACCGAACATACAGTCCAAGTGATTCCCAGAGATGAGAACACGGTGACAGACTCTCTGGCTACTGCAGTAGGAAAATTTGAAGCTCCAGTGGAACGCAAGAAGAAATATAAGGTGGAGATTGTAAACAAACCTTCCATACCAGATAACACCAAATATTGGCAAGTCTTCAAAGACGATAGGCAGATCAAAATATTTCTAGAGATGTCTGGTGAGTTTGTGAACACTCACATTGATGAGGGTGGCTCGACCCAGAAAACCTCCTAGACATTGAAGGGGAAGGAGAAGAAGTCGTCGGTATGGGGAAACTAAAAGACTCCTTGGGGGGCAAGGATATAGTCCAGTTGAAAAGAAATCATATCCCCAAGGGCCTGATCCCTTTAGAATCTCTTTTTGACCAAAATGATGTAGCCAAAGATCCTAAAGTCGAGCCCTCCATGGATGTCGTCGAAGATATAAACATCAACACTACATAGGATCCAAATATTATAAAGTTGTCTAAGAAGTTACCCGCTAAAGAAAAATATGGGTATGTGAAACTGATGAAGAAGTACATAGATGTGTTTTCATGGAGTTATGAATAGCTCAAAGAGTATGACACTTCCATCATCCAGCACACCATTTCGATCAAACCCAGAAAAAAACCTTTCAGGCAAAAGCTCTGGAGGATCAATCCAAAGTTAGTGCCCATCATTGAAAAGGAAGTGAAAAGGTTGTTCGATGTGAAGATAATAGTGACTCTAAGGTTTTCCAAATGGGTGGCCAATTTGGTTCCTGTTTGAAAAAAGAATGGGGAGATACGGCTATGTGTGGATTTCAGGAATTTGAACAAGGTCTCTTTGAAAGATAATTACCCTTTTCCTAAAAGGGATCAGATTCTATAGAGGGTGGTAGGCTCAAAGAGGATATCCACTATGGATGGGTTTTCTGGGTACAACTAGGTGAAGGTGTTGCCTGAAGACCAAGAAAAAACCACTTTCACCACCCCTTGGGGTACTTTCATGTACGCAAAGATTCCCTTTGGGTTAATGAATGCTGGAGCAACTTTCCAGCATGCCATGGATATCGCTTTTGCAAAAGAGAAAGAAAAATTTGTGGTGATATACATGGACGACACTATTTTCTACTCTAGGTGGGCTAAAGATCATATCAGACACCTGGAAAGAGTTTTCATTAAATGCAGAAAGTGTGGCATTTCCTTGAACCCCAGAAAGTCGAACTTCGCTCTGGAAGAAGGAAAATTGCTTGGACACATCATCTCGAGGGAAGGGATTAGGATTGATCCAGACATGGTAAAGGACATCTTGAAGGTTGAAGAACCAAGGAGCAAGAAAGAAATCCAATCCTTCCTCGGTCAAGTCAACTTCTTGAGAAAATTCATCCCTAGCTTTGTCGAAATCCTGATGGACATTACCGACATGCTGAGGAAGGATCATGAAATTAAGTGGATGATTGGAGCCAAGAAATCTTTCAAAGATATAAAATAGGCCATCTCAGAAGCTCCTGTATTAATCAGCCCAGACTTTGAAAAATATTTTTTGGTATTCTCTTATGCTTCAGAACACACTGTAGTGGCAGTGTTGCTACAAAATAATGATCGGGGTTAATAGCAGCCTATAGCGTTCTTCAGTAAGATATTGAGAGATGGAGAATTGAGATATGACATAATGGAAAAACAAGCATACGCCTTAGTTAAAGCCTTGAAGGATTTCAGAATCTATCTCCTCCATTCCCACATCATTGCCTTCGTACCATGCAGTGTGGTGAAGAGCATACTTACACAGCCCGACCCGGAAGGAAAGAGAGCCAAGTGGGTTGCGGTGCTCCTGGAATATGAAATAGAAATCAAGTCCATGAAGTTGGTCAAAGGGCAGGGATTGGCTAAGATGATGACAGACTCCCATTGTGACTCTCTGCAGCTGAATTTTCTTGCTTGTCAGTTTGGTCCAGAAGAAGCCAAGGTGCAAGTGAAACTCGCTTTCTCTGCATCCCCTTGGTATGCTAACATTGTTTTTGTATTGAAAAATTTACAACCCCCTGTCAGTCTAAGAAAAAACCGAGCTAGATCCATAAAACTGAAAGCTACAAAATTTTGCATCATAGAACAATACCTCTAGTGGAAAGACCTCAGGGGGATATTACTGAATTGTCTTCTGGAAGATGAAGCTCGACGCATGGAAAAGGAGTTTCATGAATGAGATTATGGAGGACATCATTCCTAGGAATTCACCGCAAACAAAATTCTGAGGGCGGGATTTTATTGGCCTTCGTTGTTCTCAGATTTTTATAAGGAAACAACAAAGTGTTACCAGTGTTATACTTTTGAAGGAAAAAGGAAGGTGGTGTCTCTCCCTCTCAACCCTATATCTGTGGAAGCCTTGTTCCATCAATGGGGGTTAGAATTCATTGCTGAGATAAAGCCAAACTCCTCCGGACAACACAAGTGGATTCTGACTGCCACTGATTACTTCACAAAGTGGATCGAAGCTATACCCTCCAGGAGGGCTATAGAAGAAGTAATAATGGATTTCATAGAAAACAATATTCTGGCAAGGTTCGACTGCCTGAGGAAAATTGTGACTGACAATGCCCCTGCATTTAAATCCAGAAAGATGATCAATGTTTTCCATAAATACCATATAAGCCTGAATCACTCCATGGCTTATTACCCACAAGGGAACGGATTGGCTAAATCTTCTAACAAGAGCCTTGTGAGGATTAAGAAGCTATTAGAAGATAACAAGAAAGCTTGGCACACCAAATTGAAATATTCCTTGTGGGCCGATAGAATCAGCACCAAAAGGGCCATTGGTATGTCCCCTTTCCAGTTATTATATGGAGCTGAGGTAATTTTCCCTGCCTCTATGGGCATCCCAGTCATGAAATTATTGCGGGATCTGTTGGATGAGCCAAATCCCATTCAAAGAAGGATCAAACAAATCATTGAGCTTAATGAAGTGAGGGACAAGGCTTATGATAAGGTCCAAATACACCAGGAGAAGATGAAGAATACCTTCGACATAAGAATAAAGGAAGATGTTTTCCATGTCAATGACTTAGTGCTAAAATGGGATGCCCCCCGTGAAGATAAGGGGAAGCACGGGAAGTTCAACCATGTATGGGTAGGTCCATATCTTATTGCTGCGCACAGAGGAGACAATGCCTTCATTTTATGGTATCCAAATGGGTCGCAATACGAAGGGGGCACAGTGAATGAGAGGTTCCTGAAGCATTACTTGGAATGAAGGGATTAGTATCCATGTATCATAGTGTAAATATATTTTGCATTTTAATCAGTACAGGTGATGAGTTAGAAGATTTGAAGCCCATGGAGAAGGCCCTAAGATCAGAAGAGGTAACCATTCTTTTAAAGTTTGTTTTTATTTCAGGCAGTTAGATAATATGAGATTCTCAATGGTTTCGACACTTGGTCTACGGGAGGTTCTTTGCTACCTCACTGGGAAGATAGCATCCATCATGGAGCCGATTGTTAACACTCAATTAAGTTTTGGGTATTAATGTTACTCGCATTCTTCATCCCCGTTGAGAAGTGTCGAGAAGGCAGTAGAAGGGGCTAATGGCATACGCAGGGTAATGCTTAGCAGCGAGATAGCCTTTGGAGTGGGGAAGCGGAGCTAAGAGGAAATGTTGGACGCATTGGAGGCATTAAAGAGGAGTCTCAATCAAAGGCTGAAGATGACCATGGGGCAGATCAACGGCGTCAAGCCATTCTCATGACGAACCTAAAGCCGCTTTTCATATCTGCGAAATAATTTAAAGCTTGGACACATCCAACGATCAATATTGGAGCCCAAGAAGATGTATAGCTGAGGGCCATTTCAGATCCCAAATTTACAAGGATGAAAATGCAAATATGGATTGTGAAAAGTGGTGTGGGCCATTTTGATCAACGATGCTTGTGTAGGCAGAAGCAGATCGACGGTTATAATTCATTTCGCAATTTGGAGTAGCACGGAAGGAAACAAAACCTCACTACGCAAAGAGGGGTGGGGTCCACTCAAATCAACAGTCGTGATGGAAGTCGATCCCTATCAATGGTCCAGCTGCATATGCATGGAGTAAGAACATGTGTGGCACTGAGAACCCCACATATCTACGGTTTTAGATCGCGAAGGGTAAATCTACAGTGCAAGATGCCCAGGAGATGCCTGAAGGTTATACTGTGTAAAAAGCTATAAAGAGGTCCACATGAAGTTGCAAAGATTTGTCTTTTTCTGAAACCTCAAAGCTTTCAAATATCCAAGCACATCCAAAGCGCCAGCCGGGACCAGCTAGGAGACCGTGCTACAGAACAAGGTAGGCCCTTGATACTCCCTTAGTATTATTTAGAAATTGACTCAATGGAGGTGGTGAGGGTGAGAGATGATATAGAACATGAGGCCGTAGGTCGGAGGATGGAAGAAAACCTATTATACAAATGCTGAAGTTTTTGATACCATCCTGATCGACGAAACTATCGAAATCGCCAGGTGCAAACTGGAAGATCTTAAGAACCAGGATATAGATACCTGCAGTGTTTTCAGATCTTTCTTTCATTTATTCCCTGTCAACCAAACCCCCCAGTGCCCTAAATTTGTCGAGTGGTGTGCAGATAATTTCTCTATCATCGAGGGAGTTATTATGAATAAGTCTAAGTCTAAAATCCTCTACTCAGTTCAATCCTCTGTCATCTGAAAATCCCTACATATCCCAGACGAATTCATCCATATATCACAAGACTATTGAGAAGAAGACATTATACACTGTTTTAGATAATCCACTGATGAAAGTAAAGAAACCTCCCTGAAGACCTGTTCTAAACCTGATGGTGAACCCATTGACCTATCTTACCCTATTGACCTCAGCCAGTTCAACGAAGAAACTCAATGGTGTATATCCATGTCCAGTCAGTTCCTAGGTCTAGATACTGATGCATACATCCCAGAGCCATTGTTGAGTCTTTTGTTCATCTTAAGTACTTTCCTGGCCGAACCCAAGTTTCCTGGACAGTCAGGTCAGTCTTGTTGCCTTAAGTTTGATGAGTTCCTAGCCCGAAACATCCGTTCTCAGTTAGCGAACTTCCACGACGACAAAACGTTCAGGTTCCAGTCCTTTTTGTTGAGGATGTTCATAGCCTATAATGAGGAGGACCTACAGCTACCAGAATCGGCGATCACTGCTAAAATGGCCACAGATTACTGTAAATTCATGAACTAGTTGATGGCCAAAATATATGAAGTTTTCTTTCAGGAGAGGATGCCTAGGGTGTTTCTCGAGATGAGGAAGATGCTGGAATTGTCAAAGGGAAAGAAGATAGGGGACTGGTTCCTCTCAGAATTTAGAACAACCATAAGGTTGTATGGCTTCGTACATCCTCCCTACATCCTGCCAGCTTTCCTAACCCACAGGATTTTCTTCCTGGATTTAATCTGGCAAAAACTTATGGTCGAAGAGGAACACTTCTTGAACTTCAAGAAGAGTTCAAATTTGATTTTTCCTTGGAAAGTAGGACCATACATATTCAGAAGTAGGGCTGCATTTCCCTTGGTCTCCAACTTTCTCAGAGCCATGGAATTTTCCCTGGGGTAAGCAATAAACTATGATCCTCACTAGGTGATCTCCAAGAGAAGAACAGCTCACAAATGCCGGCCCTTTGAGCACACGGAGGTACCTGGACTCAGAGAAAAGGTGAATTGGGATGATTTCCCTAACCCTGCCCCAATGGATACCACCACTGAGAAGGACACTGGCTTACAGCTACCGAGATTAGTTTCTCCCCAAAAAGAGTTGGGTACAATAGTTGCGATTTCAGGCGGATACTCATCGTTGGTCAACTATTCGGCAAGTTCAATGAAAAGAGGGAATATAGATCCCATGGACACTGAAGAAGTGGACACTGCCAGTGCACCCAAGAAACAGAAAGTGGAACCCAGATAGCAATTGGTGCAGACTAAAAAGGGGCAGGCAAAGAAGAAGAATTTAGTAAAGGTACAGCAACAGGAGGATCCCGGGGCGGCCAAATTGCAAATATAAGAGTATGTATTCGACGGACAGACTCTGAGAAAGCATGCATCCAAAGAGGAATGGCTGAGGTCCTACCGAGAAAGGGCTGATAAAACCTTCGAGGGGACAACAGAACTCTACAGCGAAGCCTCGCGGTTACCTCAGCCCAATGTGGCACTAAAAACTGTAAGGGATCATGCCACTGATACCCTTAGCTTATCCTTTACAGTAAGGACAAGGTGTCCAAGGTCAATGTGAGCCTCTCAAAGGTTTCCACTTCTGACATCATACACCTAAACAAAGAAACTGGAGATATACTGAATACCAGACTGCTTAAAGCTACCATATAGTTGTCCAAGTCAGAGGAGAGCAAAGCGAAAACTTCAAATATTTTAAGAAAATCGAGAGTCAAGATTAAATAACTTAAAGCCCAAATCAAAAACTTATAGAAGGAAGGTATACAAATGGAGGGATCTGCACAAAAAGGGAGTTTGGTTCAGAAAATGCTCGATGACAGAGATAAAGAGATACAGACTTTGAAAAAGAAGTTAAAAATCCCTAGCACCCATCTCGCTCAAGCGGATGAATTGGATGACTTCAAAAGGGATAAAGAGACAATGAATTCCAAGCTTACTGATTGCAAGGCTAAACTACTGAATCTTGAAGAAAAGGGGAGGCAATGGGAAGCGGATATCTGGCTCCTGAGGAATAGTGAAGCAGAGTTAAAAGCTAGACTGACAATGAAGGAAAGTGAGCTTCAAAGCAGGAATACAGAGAAGGAAATTCAGTCCACAGGTACGACTGGAGAAGTAGACACCAGCTCCCTCTCCAAAGCAATGTCCTAGATAGGCCTAAAGGATACTGAGCTCATTAAACTGAAACAGCAGGTCAAGGAATTGGAAAAGGAAAGAATCAAAGAGAAACAAGGTAGAGAAAAGGCCGAAGAGAAGTGCCGAGAACTGACTAAACAAAATGATAAGTTGAGCCAACAAGTGATAGGAAAACTTGCCTTGCAAGGTGCGAGGCATCTAATATGGGACCAGATCATCATAGAAGCCGACAAGTTCCAACCCTATTTCGATGTTATTGAAGATCTGGAAATTGCTATGAGAGAAGCCAGGAAACAAGTCCAGGTAGTAGCGGCTGAAGTGAACAAAAATCCTTTGGAGACTGCAGAGAGTATCGTAACATTCCTGAGCTCCTTGTCAGACGAGGCCACTAACAGATATGGTCTTCAAAATAGAGTCTCTATTGTCTCTAAAGCTAGAAAGGCAATATCCAAACACAGGATGATGGAGACAGTACAGGCCAAAATAGAGGTTATTGAACACAAAGTCCGAGAGGTCGTTAAGCTGTTCAGACCATTGACGAATAGGGGGTTCCTTTTTTTCTAGGAAGAAATGGGTCCTTTAATGTCTCAGAAGGATTATAAGGAATGCCTAGTGCATTGCCGATTGGATCAAAACAAATTTGGAGATATGCAACAAGCGTTGTTGGGGAAGGTCATTTTTGACAAGTTGGCCAATGATTTCGAGTTATGGTTTGACTTTAAAGCCACATGCTCCAAGGTCCCTAGGGCATCGTACCTGAAAGCGATGGAGCTCAAGGTGCAAGCTTACGACATGGTTGCTGTGCCCCTACCTAGTCCCGATGCATGGAGAATCATCCGACAATATGGGTCAGCCAAACTCAAAGCCCACCAGTAGAAGTAACGAGGATAGTACTCAAGATATTTTCCCGGTGTTACACGCCTGTCCTAATGGTCGTTTCTCTCGAAGGGGTTTGTACAGTCATCACCCACTAGATGGAAGTATGGGATGCTTGCATGCCTTTTTCTTCCCGCGTTCCACATTTCATTGTCTGGCCGTTTCATACAAGTCGCATCCAATATGCCACCTAAGAGGTTGTTAGAAGATGTCCTTCTGTTGTAACAAATTTTGATTCCCGAATTTCAGTTCGGGAAATCCAAATATTATAAATATATCTCCTAAATAAGGAGAAGGGGTTAAAACCATTGTAATTTTGTTGTGTGTGTTTTTCAAGAAAATTTTAATATAATTGCAGAGCCGAGGTTGGCATTTTCATACAGGGATTCATGTGTTGTTCGCACTTACAGTCTATTATTTCCTTTCTTATGTGAATGTTTTTCCAGTTTATCTCTCTCATTTTATTTTCTTTCATATCTGAGACTTAGGTTATAACAACTCATAATTCATACTTGTTATGATCTGTTTGTTGTTTTAGGTATTCACTAAAGTTTTCTTCTAAAGTTGACACAGAATTCATTCTTTGCAATGCTCTGTGTTGATGGTCTGTTCATGTTCCTCCTTTCCACCAGACAGTTATGAATCGACTGTGAACAAGTGGCTACCTTGCCCCTATGTTGAAATCGCATGAATTAAGTTCTGATTATTTCTGTTATATATCTTGACTCCATCACCCAATGGTGCTGTGTTTTGTTTCAACCAATTTTACAAACAATTTATAGTTTCATTTGTATATATATATCTGGCATTGTTGACATTTGTTGAGAGATCCCTCTCGGAAGAGTAGGAGGCTAGTTCTCTCTTTGAAAGTGGTTCTGCTATTACCTAGGAGCGAGCCTTCCGCAACTTTTGGGCTCAATTCCAGTGCTAACAGATAACTCCTCATAATCCAACCGGTAATTAATCCACCAAATTTTCCTAGATCATTTAACCGCATAAAATACCATCCTAGTAATAATACTTTTAAATCATTCATAACAAAATCCTCGACCACAATGAATTCCTATAAGAGTAAAATATTGTGTTTCTAAAGGTCCACCATTCTTTTTATGGCTTAATTGTTTGAGGGGAGCCCCAAAACCTAATTTTAAAGGTCATGGCAATCATAATTTAACCTTTGGCTCAAGATACCTTGCTTTAAGAGTCCCCTTTATAGATTTTTTCCTACCTAGCCTAATATCCCAAACAACTTACCCTTGGGCTGAAGCAAAAGACAATATTTCCCCCCTTAAACATAAAGACAAACTATGTGAATTTTGGTAAATACCCTTGTCATCACTAATCTCCATCAAACGTTTCAATATCCTTCAGGGACACATTTTGTATCTCGCTCCCCCTAGAGTACAAGAAAATACCATGACCCCTTCCATGGGATCTGTGAGAATGGGTGATACTTTATATAGATTTATAGAAGATGCCACTCTCTTAGCACAGGAAAATATGTATGGACAAACCCCTAATTTTCCATCGAAATAGTCAAGGCCACATTTCTAGGGTGTATATACTCACAAAGATGTTGATACTACATGATAGCTTGAGAATCCATATATCCTAAAGGATTGAGATGATCCCCAGTTTCCTTTGCTAGAGGAACCCCTCCCGAACTGAAACATACAAGATTGAGACACTCCTTACCATTCCTTTGGAATATTTTATCCCCACCATGGGATGTATTTCCACTATCACAACCATATGAAAATAAAAGATTCTCATTGATGATCAAGGTGTGGATAGTTCCAAAACCCCTTGATTTCTCAACAACTCTATTACATCTTTCCAAGGGGAGACATAAGGAAAAATAAGGATCTCTCTCCTTCCCCCATAAACTAAATTGATAAGGTCCTTCATTGGAAAAAAATGAGGAAATAGGGATGGGGCCCAAGGAATCCTTATGTTCCAAAAAAAAAAAATTTAACATACAAATTCCACACTATGACCCATGAAATGTGAAAACTAGAAATAGCCCCAAAATTATAGTCAAGCATAACTGAGGAAAATGTAGGATTAAAAAAAGGGGGTTGCTTGCATACCTTTTTCAAAACAAGATATCATGTGTGCATTTCTAAGAGCACCATCATCTCTAACAATCATATTCTTCTCAGCAAAATCATTAGGATTTTCCATCCTCGATAAAATGGTGTAGGTCGTGCCCATTTCATTCCTTGGGTCCACTCTAAAATCATCAATGTGGGTGCTCCATAGATACAGTCCTCACCCTCCACATGGATTATCAACCAGTATTCAGTCGAGGGTTCCAATATGGGAGCATATTCCCTTATCTTTGACATGCCACTACTTGTATTTCCTAAAAGATTCTCTTTACCCATATCAGAAGAAAATGACTTTCCCTTAGATTTGAATGGAATAGGGAAATCCATCACTACATGACCGTGAGAATGACATTGGTTGCATCGAAAAGGAACTCCAAAATAATGCAGAGCCTGGACATATAATCCTTTCCCAGAGAGTTAGAAATTTCCATGTGTAATCCATCTCTGTAATCCAATTCCACCAGGATATGTGCCACGGTCTTGTATCCCATCTCAATGAACCTAAGGTCAGCAGTAATGAAGAATCCAAAAGTTTTTTAATTATCTTGAAGATGTCCAAGGACCAAATTTCCGTAGACATCCCTAGGACCTTAAGCTAGGTCAGATTTTAAAGATGTCTCTCTTTGTGGGAATCAAACAAAATATCCCATCACTTCAACTTTAAGGGGATCATGATCCCCCACATCTGAATGTCAATTAGTATATAACTTGGATCCTCTTTTGGGTGAGGATCATGCTAATCCAACCTTTAATATGCGGAGGGAGTACCCTAGGGATCCTTCCCAGGTATCTGCCACCCAACACCTAAGTGTTCCAAAGTTGATAGCCCTATCGATGAAACTATCTACAAGAGCCTTCTCTTATAGGTTGACCACGTCATGCATGGTAGCATCCTCTCCCAAAGATAAATTCAACATAGAGTTATTTTTCCTAAAACACTTCCTTGAGAACTTAATAACTGTTTCTAGCGACCCTTTGATTGCAAGAGAAAAAACACTATTTTGCTCAGTTGCATGTATATCACCACTTGTCTGCAAGGGTAGGGAGGTACCACCGCTTGGCCTCCTAACACTCACCACCAAAGATACAATTTGAGGGACCCATTTACTAACAAAAATAATTTTAAATCTCCAACTCAAACACACCACGGGAGCTACAGTTTGATAGACCCATTCACTTGAAAAAATACTTATTTTCTTAGACAAAGCCTCTGGAAAACACGTAGCCTTCACTACAGGGAGGTTATCATATAACCCATGAATTTCCTTCCAAAAAAACTCTAGAATCCTCCTAAAGGGTCTCAAAGAAGGAAAGCAAAAGGCCATTTGGCCCAATCTAACAAGTACATATTTCAATGGGAGTACACTGTTCCAACAGATGACAATTGAAGCTGGGAGGAAGAAAAAATAACAGATAATAAAATCGCAACCCAAAAAAAGAAACACCAGAGGAAAAAAACCATCAAAGTTAATATCCGTCAACAACTCCTTCTGAAGGTCATCTAGAAATGACATGGGGAGGATTAGACCGAGTAATAAAGAACTTGAAAAGGGAGAAAACCTCAAAAAATTCACGAAGAGGAGATTCAGAAGAGGTATTAACTAATGTATAACGACAAACCCAGTAGGTCATGCTACAAATACATCTATGAAACAATTTTGAATCCTAAAAAAATAGACTAGAGATCCTCCTAAAATTTTCTCCTTTATGGGAAAAAATAAAGACCAATCATTATCCACCTTGTAACTCTTGTTACTTAAAGGAATGGATTTTATCAAAGTCTCATTAATAATATTTAATAAATTTGTGTACATTTTTTATGGTAGAATTTTAATGAATTAATAAGACAATGAATTTAAAGATATGAAGCATATCAAAGTCCCATTATTATGTCCCCAAAAGTGGATTATATAGTTTTCATGAAGTTGGTATTAGTTCATGTCAGTGGGAGTAAATTTTTGGCATTTCCAAAGTCAAGGATATGGTATGCAATTTTTGTATTAATTTTTTTTTCATTTATTTAATTTCTTAATGGCAGTGGTTTTGGTGATGTTTGAATTGATTCTCATTTCCTGGGAGGGGGAGGTGTGCAAGCGTAATTCATCATTAATTCACTATGACATCAATTCAATGTTATGTCCATAAATTCACAAAATGTTGGTAGAGCACAATAAATTTTTTATGGCGGATCAGCGACGGGTGATATCATGGATTAATATGAACTTCCTCCTCTTTCCCCTGATTTTTCTCCATGCATCCTTAGACTTAGAATATAGCCTTGGAAATTTGGGCCATTTACTAACCTGAAAACATGGTTCAAGCGTTAGTTGGGATTCACCTGTGTGTTCCAGAGTGTTTCCCCTCTTTGCATTCTTCCTAACATTGGCCCGATCCTATGGTATTACATTTAGAATGTTTTAATCCTAGGAGGTAAGAAGCTATTGTTTGATGGTGCCATGAAGAGAAATGGACAATATCTCCATGAAACAAAGTATGATTGTCAGTGAAGTTACTAAGGGAAGCAATCGACTCGATCTTTGGTAAGTGGTATGATTGAGCCATAAGGGTCTTTATTATTCGATGCTACTATATTGATCTTGATTTTTCACATTGAAATTCACAACCCTTAATACTTCAATATAGGGATAATAAGATCAACACAAATTGGGTGAGGTAATCTGCCTTAAATTTCATATCTATCAAGAAACTATGCAAATCATAAGTTCCATCATATGTTGGACAGTTTCACACTTCAACCTTTTTTCTTCGTTTGCGCCACTAGTTTCTTTTACCTATGTTTGCATGATTTTTGGTTTGGATGATATTTCTTTCAAAAATATTAAAATATTATCACCAATGACAATATTAATGAGAACACCACTGGTGGAAAGCTTCTTACTATTGCCAACCAGTAAAAAATTTTGTTTTTAACTAGATATTTGTTGTTGAATCGATTAGAAATAAATAACCTCTGTCGGGCGAGATTTTTTTCCTTGCTTTTAGGGAATAAGGAGAAATGAACCATCATGAAACCACCACCTGTTCTAGCCTATTGATTAGAAAAATGTGCAACTAATTTGACAACCATGGTGAGATCGACAAGTCGTCCTTTCCTTCTTAAGGGAATACAGAAGTGCAAAAGGTGGTATTCCAGTCATTGGCAATTGTTCATTCATTCAACACTTAGACCCACTTCAATATGTAAAATTGGTGTAATATCCCCAATTTGATATTAGGAATATTATCTCCCAAATAATTCGTAGAGGTTCATTAATTTTTCATCCAAGGTATATGAATTTGCAAAATTTCTTCAAACAATGGTTTGTATAAATAAACTAGAGTATATTAGATATTTTCCAGCCCCAAATAAAAGACTTCAGACCTTTGTAATGATATGTTCCATGAATTATATTTGATGTGATTGGTTGGTTATTATATTTTTGGTTCAAGTATTTTTTCAAAGATAGAATGCAACCTTAAAACAACTCTTGTGTGGTGTTGGAAACTAGTCTGGTTAACTAGTTTTAGTGAAGTTTGTTCTTGACTCCATGAACAACATAATGACTGATAGAATGGGTACAGAGATGTAATTTTCTTTATATTTACACCATATCAATAACTCAATAACTTTCAACTTGAATAACAATGGAACTATTCTGAATTTTGCAAAGATAAGTAAACTAGCTTGCATTCAACTGGGAAAGTCTGCTAACTTCCAAGTCTTCCCAAATACCTTGAGACTAACTCAAATATCTTCAAAGATAATCTAAAAAGACCTAAACAAACATAAAATATGATACATGGAATCAAATACATTACACTTTACCAAGACTCAAAGGTTTTCTTCGACAATTTGCACATTTCGAAGTGCATCACACCTGGGAAAATGACCAAAGGAAATGACCCTAAGAATTACGTGGAAACTTCTATGCTTCTGGTGAAATAATGGACACAAATAAACAATATTAAGAACCTATATTTCATATCTAAAACACTTACTCAGCTTCATAAACTCACAATAGAGGAAAACCCATATAAACTGAAGACTAGGTGGTCAAATGGTAGAATTTGGACTTAAGCCCTGCTTTTCCAACACTTACCAAGCACAACCAAACTGACTGAAAATTACTCATGAACATTGAATTTAGACCTGAATACATAATAATTAATCCAAATGGACCTCATACTTATTTCTAGAAACACTTTTGGGTTTTATACAACACAAAAACTAAAACTAGTTTTTCCATTAATTGTTGATTTCTACCGAAGATAATTTGACACTAGAACTTGGACAAATAACATAAGAGAAAGACAAAGTTATATCATGGATGTAGGATTTAAATCATTTTAAGGTACATGGATGCATTTGTAGCTTCAAGATACAAAATAATATGATATTTAAATGCTAGGAAAAATGTAGGAAAAAAAAGATTAACAAATTGTTTTCAATAACAGTGAATTTTTGCATTAGAGATTGATCCTCCTGAAGGGATTTTGACCCCATGTATGCAGATGAGTTTCTGAAGGTTGTACACCACCTGATACAAACTTTTTGCATAAAATAAGGAACTAAAGAACAAATACCAAAGGTCTCAGAGGAGCTTTCCAATCTCAAAACCACAAACACATTGAATCAAGATTGAAAATCCACACTAAAATTGAATGTTGCTACCACCGAAATTTAAAAACATCAATCTGGAAATCAAATACACATTAAACTAAAATAATATACTATTTGAACATAGTGAGAAGGATTGAATGTCCTTCTCCTCAATCACTAGATGGAAAGGTTGAACATCACTCCAACTAGCTACTACCTACAAAAAGGGCACATCTCCCAATGTTAAAAAGGGGAATACCACCCAATGCATAGGAAAATATAATAGCACTTTAATAATCCATAAAATATGAAACATATCCTTTCCTCTTTAAGAAAACCCAAAAACCCTTCATCTACCTTCTTGGAACTCGAACCAACCTACCTCTTTGGGTGTTTGTCCATGTCATCTCTCTTGGAATGCATGCCATAATGATTCACCAATTTTTTTTTTGTTATGTTTTGATGCTGAAGGGTCCATCAACTCATCACTTTCACCCTCTCTATATTTTCTAGACAGTTTCCTTTTCCTCCCTTATATTTTATTTGGTAAAAATTAGAAATCTTCTTTTTATCCGCTTTTTCTTCCTTTTCTCTACTTTTTCCAGTTTTTTGTCCATTTTAATGAGAGAAACATCTCATATGGTCCTAATTAACCGCATAGGCCCCAAATAAACCACTTCTTACATTAAATAATAAATATTTTGCCTCATCCATGATTTATGCTACCAACATTACTAATTACATGAATTTATCAAAATAACATTTTGGCCAAGATTAATAATTTTAATCAAAGGATTTAAAATTAAAATCTGGGGAGATGACAATTGGGTTTTTGCAAAGAGATTTTGAGGACATAAATAGATCCAAGAAAGAAAGTAATGGGACACCTTATGGGGTTCATCCTTCTTCCTTTTGTAATTCTGTTTCAGGAATAAGTGTTCCTTGGGTGTTACTAATGCATGTGTGGGGCTTCCTTTTATAAAGGAATTTATTCACAGGTTCTAGTTCTATTAAGGTTTCGGTACCGTGATGTCTTTAACTCAATGATTCTTTGTTTCTCATACTTTTATTTGTCAGTTGTAATCCATGAGGGTTTTTCTTGTGCAAGTTTTTACACTAGTGAATCTCGGTCGTGAACTAACCAATCATCGACAAACCTAGGTACTTCCGGTTGTAAATCATGCTCGTAATTTTAAATTTTGGTATCTTATATGGTTAAGTCAAACATGACTCATCCCTGCATAGTTTTTTGTTGATAATTAGTTGAACATTGAAATGTTTTGTTGCTCCAAGCGTCTAGTCTTGTAATCCTTATTCTTTGTTTACATTTTTGTAGGAATTTTGGTCTTCTACCTTCATGGTTTTGGTTTCTTAAGTGTGGTGTGCAACCATAATCACTCAAACTATGTGAAAACATCTATCAGAGCAAACCTATTAATGTTTATCTCAATAACAAGTATATACAACACTCCATTTTCATGTTTGACAATTCATTGTTGAGAATGTTGTTGAACAATAACGTATATATAGACCTTCTTGTCTTAAAGCATGAGCTAACTACAATTTACAAAATACTTCAGCTTAGTCCCAGGTGGCAACATTGGGGACAATGCCACCTGATTGATCTTTTTGATATTTAAGAAGATTGTGTACATTTTTACTGTAGAATTTTAATGACTAGATATGTAATTTGAAAATGTTAAGTCAATGAGTTGTGATATGCATTTTAAACATAAGTTTGTAATTGGTTTAATATTTTAATATTTAATAAGTTGGTTATGTGTGTACACATTTTTTACATTAGAATTTTAATGAATTAATAAGCCAATGACTTTAAAGAGATGAACTATATCAAAGTTCCATTATTGATATTTAAGAAATTTGTGTACATTTTTACGGTAGAATTTTAATGAATTGATATGTAATTTAAAAATGTTAAGTCAATGAGTTGAGTTGTGATATGAATTTTAAAAATAAAATTGAAATTGGTTTAATATTTTAATATTTGATAAATTAGTTGTATGTGATCCAATGAATAATAAACAAGTGAAATTAGCAACAAAGTTGCTTATACCTGCCTCTTAAAAATATTTTAATGTAATAAAATTCAAAGTTAAGTTTAAAATCATTATGATACGATTAAAATTTATAACAAAATGTTATTTATGTATATCTTTTATGCTAATTAAAATAAATAAATAATTAGTAAAACATGGAAAAAAAATTAATATTATTAATAAAAAGTATGAAATTGTAAGAATAACTAAATATTTTAAGAAATTTGAATTATAATGAGTACTAATTATAAATCTCATATATATATAATTTTGTTTAAATAAATTTATGTTAATTGAAATGTTGAAATTTTAGAAATTATTTTTCTATACAATATATATTCACAAATTATTGTTAAAATTATATAATAAAACAAGGATCTTCACAATAGGTAGCTGACCGCATGGACGAACCGTATTATTGTTCTAAAATGTTGATCAAGGATCTTCACAACAGGTGGCAGACCGCATGGACGGCCGGCGATAAGGGATCTTCACAACAGGTGGCAAACCGCATGGATGACCAGCGATAAGGGATCTTCACAACAGGTGGCAGACCGCATGGACGACTGGCCATAGCAAGTGGAGTATGCTGTGGTAAGTGGAGTATGCCATGGTATATATTAATCGAGAGGCCTGGTTGGTAAGCTGATTTTTTGTTGCATTTTCAGTTGGAGAAAATGTTGAGCTTGGCGATCAATTTCCTTACAGGTTGTAGTGTATTCCGAAATGTTTCTGGCTTTACTATGTCTGTTTCCTTTTGATGCTTTAAATTCCTGAAATTTGTTCAGCATTACACCATTTTTTTCACTGGTATATATTAATCGAGAGACTTGGTTGGCGAGCTGATTTTTGCTTGCATTTTCAGTCGTGGACGAATTTCTTCAAGACAAGACATCCTGGCTAGCCTCATCAATTTCCTTGTTGATAGGCAGCCATCGACCTCTCTTCTAGGTATTGGACCAGTGCAGAGCGTGAGCAGTGTCACATCTTGTTTAAGCAGCAGCCCTGAAGTCTCCCTCCAGGAACAAATGCACATCCAACAGCAGCAAATAAACAGCCACCAGCAGCATTTTTCTTCACAATTCGATCAAATGAACCAGCCTCATCAGAACATGGAAGACTTCCTGGAGCAAATGTTCTTAATGCCTTCCTGGTCAGAAGTAGCCATGAAAACTGCGCCGTGGGAATTCAATCCTGCCAATGCTTCCCAAGGCAACAAGGCTTCAAATAATAACAACAGCCCCCAGAACCTACAAAGCAATACGCAGAGATTATTCACAATGCCATTGCTGCCTTCCGGGATAGGAGGCCAAGGCTTGAACTCTCAGGAAAATGAAGGTCACGCGGGCGAACATATGCAGTACTCCAACTACAATGAATCCCAGTTCTTAGCTTCTAGGTTAATGCGGCATCCACTGAGCGGTAATTCTTCGATGAATTAGACGCCAAACTAGGTTTCACAAGGGATTAATGAAACCAATACGTCTCCGGGTCGATCCATGGTTTTGCAGCTAAGCACAGGAAATGCAACCACTTCATAGTTGCTGGCCTCCATGGGAAATTCGCCTCGTGGCACTGCTGTAATGACGCGGTCGCCCAGCACAGGGGGCAGCTGTAATGGTAGCGACGGCGGAATGCTTCCTCTTCCTCTCAGTCTCGACCAGGATGGAAAATCAGGCGAAATGAATGAGACCCAATCGCAGGATGAAATTGAAGCTTCTTTCAAGTCAACAAATAATGTAAGATCGTAGGTCTTAAGCTTGAAAATTCATATCGGGTTCTTAATGGAAGTCAAAATAAATGTTTTCTGTAATGATAATATAGGCCCGAGCAGTGATTCTTTTCTTTTCTCGTTGTATCTCTGTAAATTTTTTTTATTCTTGATTGTTTGCTTATGGAGTTTGTTTCAGTCGGGACAAGTGCCAATGCAAGGGTATGGCGGAATGCCTCAACCTCAGCATCAGAATCCACCTCCGACCGGAGTTGGTGCTGCACCACCTATTCGACCTAGAGTAAGAGCACGCCGTGGAAAGGATACAGATCCTCACAATATTGTAGAACGAGTATGTTAAGACTCTTTCATTTCTTTGTTTCATAACTTACATGATCAAGCTCTCGTGGATTTTAAGAAGTTTGCATGTGCTATATTTCATGTGGTAATTTGTTGGTTCTTGTTGCAGTTGTGTAGGGAGAGGATTGCAGAGAGAATGAAGGCTCTGCAAGAACTGGTTCCTAATACGAATAAGGTTTTGTTTTTTTTGGATTTTAATTATCAACTATGTTTTCTTCATATTTATTGAATTCAGATGCCCAGTAACTTTTCTAGCATTAATAAAATTCATTGTTCTTCGTTGTGCAGACGGATAAGGCTTCTATGTTGGAGTCTCCATCAATGGATATAATTTTTATTTTTTAAATTTTATAATTATGACGTCATGTGGACACATGTCAACTCAAATCCAGATACCAAATCTCAATGTTGACATCAGCTTCTATCCACCAATCAGTTGTTGACAAAATAGTTTTTTTAACAAAATTAGAAAAAAAAAATTTACAAATCCCTAAGTTATACTTTACAAAACAGATTTTAATTGTTTAAACCTGCATCAAAATAGACCAAAGTCAACCAAAGTCAAAATCGATCGATTACAATATACCTGCTGAGGCAGGTATAATAATGGTTTTTTTTGCTTGAAACAAAAGTTGGTAAACTATCTTTGAGTTTTGTTTTAAATGTTATGTATTATTATTTTGTTATTTTTCTCCCTTGGTACTATGAGGAAATTGACAACTTTTCTCTTGCAAAAATGTGGTTAATCACAATGTTCATTTTAAACATAAAGAAAAACAATTTTAATATGAAACACAATTGGAGAGTGAATACTTATATGGACGTAAATTATAATATTGGGATATTCCATTATAATAAGATATCTTACCACATCAAATAGATAACAATAATGAGATAAGGTTGTCCCACAATCCATGACGCTGAAATCATCAATTACATCTACATATTTTTTCTCCAAGGAAGAACCTTGCAGAAAACCTTCTGAGTACCCCCCCTTGATTCATGAATGGTAAATGGGGTATATCCTTAGCCCTAAATATGAAGTCTAATCCCGAGGGGATCAAGAGAGTCAAACTCGTGAAATCACCAACTTTGGGGAAAGAGATATCATGTTTGGCTCATAATCACTTAAGCAAACCCTCGGGGCTATCGTACATATATGTTGTCGATAGCCATGAGGGTTCGCTCAAGCGATCATGAGCCAAACATGAAATCTCTTCCCCCAAAGTTGATGATTTCATGAGTTCGATTCTCTTGATCCCCATATATATATGTATGTGTGTGTGTGTATACACATATATACATATGTATATATATACACCAAACAATTAATGATGCTTCTTAGGGTGATGATCCATATGTGGTGTTGGAGATGTGCTCTTCATACATGACAACCATTACATTCAGTTCAATGTCAATGTCGAAAGTGATACTAACTGTAGAGTGGAGCTCTTAGCTCTTGGTGCATTGTTAAAGTTGGAATTTTCTAAAAATATTTCTCACTTTTATATTTTTGGGTATTCGTACTTTGTCATCAAATATTCATAGTTTTCATAAAAGGGATGAGAGATGAGCATGTTATCGATGAGATATCTTTTCAGTCACTTGAAAAACTACTCAAGTTTTTTTTCTCTACAGTTTACTCATATTTCATTTACACATGTCTATATGGAGATGAATATAGATGTAGACACTATCCAAGGATGGTTTGGCTCAGGATTTGGTTTTACTTTACTTCAAGGAGACTAAGGATAAAAATATCACTCAATATATAATGGAATATTCTCATAGTCATTAAACAATAGATTATTATATATAATTTATGGGTGGTGCTTCATATCATGTTTATGGATATACTGGAATACTAATGAACTACAATTATTTTTCATAATGAAGGTTTTTGGTAACTTCTTTTGAGTCATAGTTGGTTTGGTATATCAAACAATGGATAGTTTTCCTTTTTCTTTCTTTCTGCAATTGAATATTAATTTCTCCTAGACATTAAACAAGATTTTGATATATAACTTGTGAGTGGTGCTTCATATCATGTTTATGGATATATTGGAAGACTTTAATGAACTGCAATTATTTTTCATAATGGAGGTTTTTTGGAACTTCTTTTGAGACACAGTTGGTTTGATATATCAAACAATGGATAGTTGTCCTTTTTTTTCTGCAATTGTACTTATATGGTCATATCATTTTTTACTAGAAAATTGTCACGTCCCCACCCCTTTACTCGGTGGAGAGGACGCGACTAACATAGTTGCAAGCTATCTAATCTGGGAAATCTAGACCCATGAATGTAAAATAAAATGCATTGAACTTAAACATACACAGATGCATAAACATTCAATATACATTGGAAGCATTTACATTCCATTCAACATATTAACATGTTCATCATATTTATAAAACAAATGCAAGTACAAAGATTTAACACAAGAGATGCTTATCTTAGAATAAGTTTGTCTCGTAACCAGCTACGTCGCTGCAATGTTCCACCCAACCATAGTCTAGTGCGCTCATCAATATCTCAACAGCACTGCCACCCCTGAGATGGGCATGATTCCCACAAGGAATAAGGGAACACTAGCAGGCTCCTACGTAGCCAAGGATGCACAAAACTCAGCCAAGACAACACGGTTGGGTTTATCAAGATATAAAGGAGTTGGAAAGGCTGACTGCTAAGCTAGTGAGCTCAACCAAAGAGCTATGGACACCTACACCAGATCTAGCTTGACTTCTAAAACATCTACCCACCCAACACAAGGAAGCATTCCCTTCTCTACTACATAGTTCCTTAGGCTATGTCTTCCCTTCCAGTTCTATTCAAGGTGTGCAAAGAAGAAAGCCAGCCCTTTAGCTCTGTCTGTGAGTTTCCTTCTTCCACTAGATTTATCAAGCTAGCTCAGACCCCATTTCCACTCCAAAAATAGTTCAAACCAAAATAGCAGAGGCATACACAGCAATTGCAAGATCTAGGATTGATGAAAAATGTTTTTCAACGAAAAACGTAAACAAAAAATGGGTAAAACAACCCCCTTAGTAGCAATTCGATTTCCAAAGTCGTTTAGGGCCCTAACATGGCCAAAACGAACTCAGCAACACCCAAAATTCATGGCTCTGTCCCCCATTGTCTATGAAACCATAAGAACACAAAATTCCCAAACCGTGGAGATGTGGAAACCACACAAAAACGCCCAGGAGTGATTCCAACCACTGAACATTAATAGAAACACTTCCTAGCCATGAGAAAAATGAAGAACACTGCAAAAACATCCATGTATAATGCACAACAGTTCCTAAAAAATGTGGGGAATACAAAACGATTTCCCAGTCTGAGTAAAATGAAGAAAATGGCCCCAACATGAAGGAAAACACACACAGTACACAAGATCATGAAGGAAAACAGCTCTCCAAGCTTCCACTGTGCAAAGAAATGGAGTACGTGGGTGAACAACCAAGTGCGCATGCAATTTTTGGTGTTAACTTTCCCCAAAATTCAAAATCACGTTTCCCAAAAACTGATGGTTTCTCCCATTCGAATTTGGACGGCCATACCTTGCCCATCCCATGCAATAATCAACTCAACCAACTTTTGGTAGTAATAAATGATTGGGTGAATAAGACAAGAAAGGTAGTTGACAGTTTTGATGGGTTCTCCCTTTGACATTTGGATTTTCCCCATTGTCCCAAAGGTTTGAATATCCCCCCCTTATCCTTAGCAAATCATGCCCCAATCTCATTATTGTTGTATTGACATAGCTGGTTGTGGGTTTTTAATAAAATTGCATATTTACATGATGCCCAAAATTATAATGTGTCAGCTAGCGCAAAAATACCATTGGCAACGATTTTTAATCGTCAAAACCTAAAATTCTAAATCGATGGTGGGGATTTTCCTTTTAGCTCCACACCACTATTAATTACAATATATACATCATATAAATTTAACGTAAATGGGGTCAAAACCGAGGTGTTACAAAAATTCAAGAACATATTTATTTATTATTATTTCATAGAGCCCATATAAAAACATGACATAAATGTACAATTATTATAGTACCTAATTAAGAATGTAGTTTTTATTCGAATGTGAACAAAAAATATTATTCTTTTACTTGGGAAAAAATAAAATAGACCAAATACATGTCTGTGAATGAAAGATGATGACAATGAGAGAAGTTAGGAATGAGGATTTCATGGAATCACTTGAGAAATTCATGGATCTCTCTACAACCTGGGCCACTTACACTTCTTAATCCCTAGCCTTCAATCTCTTGAATATAAGGAATAATTCATAAGAATACCTACAACTTCAAAAAACATAGGGGATGATGTCTCAAAGACAAGGATATTTGAGGGGGGAAATAGGCATAAACTATCAAGGTATAGGAAGGTTCTTCCAGCATTATGATGGAATGGGAGTTCTCTTTCCTCCTATTATCTTCTAAGAATTTAGTTTTAATGAGTGTTTGGCATGGTTGAGATGGTTAGGAGGTCACTTTCTTAGTGGTTATAACCAAGGAACCATTGTTTTAATTGTCTGATTTCATGAATTTCATAATTTTTTATGCATGTCTACGACACACACCTTGCAGGAAGGAAACATACATGACCACAAACCTTGAAAAATATAGAACTATGTGGGGTCTCAAAACCATTATTGTTTAGTGGGTTTTGGGCTCGGAATAACTAAAGTCTTCTATGAAGGTGGTTACCATCATTTTGGACAAATCTAATGTGGAATTCAAAGTCACTAGTAGCTATTAGGGGCTCTTCCAGTGATATTAGGCACATTTGGATTCAAGTTAGTGATAGTTGGATGTTTTTTGGAAGGGTTTGATGCCATTAGGGTCCCCCTAATTCTATTGGGGTCATTAGGGTGCCATTAGAGTCGCTATGGTTTCAATTATTTCTATAATAGATACCTATTAATGTGTGAGGTTAGAAAGAAAATTGATGGACGAAATAAATTACAATACTTGGGAAAATAAGTTGAGCGGCTCAGGTGTAGGTTCTTAAATGTTGGTTCAACAAGTTACCTACAATACATATAAATGTGTTAGATAATATTCCTTCCCCAAGGTGGACAAACTCATGCTCGTGTGTAAGTAGTCATGACCGACAAATCAAGTACACTGCAGATCCATGAAGTATATAAGATACTTAATCATTACCATGATAAAGGCACACAATAGACCCATTTCAAAATATATCATAGCCACGAGCATTTACAAAGTGGATCTATGCCTCGGTAAATATCAAAAGAACAACTAGAATTGGAGTGAGTACACATTGGTTCTTCATGTGTACCAGTGTTAGATAAAATATGCCATAGTCTTAATTAACTTATGCAATAGAAAATGAGGTACTTCTACTATAGCCCAAGGTATTCCATCTAAACCATCAAGGTGTATGTGTCCTTACCATGTGAATATATTATCTTAAGTCGAACACAGGAGACACCATTTGATTTCCGGTCATTAATGTATATCATTGACAAACGAGAGACAACCCACCAATGATGTTAATGCGCATCAAGGTACTTAGCACATTCTAGAAAGTGTGAATAGGGGAGTATGTCTCTTTCATGCAACACATGCAAATAACACACAAAAGAGGCTTTTTGAGAAACAACCAGCAATAAAAGTTATTGACATTAGTGAGGACTTCCACCAAAGATGAAAATAGAATCCAACATATAGCATGACTCCCAAAATGTGAATAAAGGTATCATTAATGAACATATGGGAAACCAATCAATCAACGACCAATGATGAGATGTCATATGTCAAGTGCAAGGTAATATACCAATGATGTAAGAAATCCCATGGTGTCAATTACTCTACGTCAACTTCTTAGAGCAATGTGTTGTTGTTTGATGAGAAATGTCCCACTATTGAGAAGTGACCTTCTAGAAGAGCATGAGTACAAACACTAGTTATGATGATATGAACTAAGAGTAACTTGATAAAAGGGAAGGTTGACTTTCATGGTTATGGAAACTAAGGAATGACCAACATACGCTACATACAATCATTAAACATTAGCATGACAATGGTGACTTGGGAAAAATTTAACACAAAGGAAACAATGAGATAAATCTACAACACTATTGGCATTAATTGAATCTCCATAATGATTGGAAGAGTAACCAATCATAGAAGTATAAATTCAGATATCAAGGTTTGGATACTAAGGCAAGACTAAAATCCTAACTTGTCGAGAAGACTTGATATTGGTGCTTTGCTTCCAAAAAAAAGAACAAATATCTAACATCTTCCCCCCCTCTTTTTTTGGAATAAGTATTTAATTTTGTGTCTTTTTCATTTTAGAAAAGCCTGAAATTTTCTGTCTTTTTCATTTTAGAGGATCCGGTAGTGAAATCGTACAAAAACAAATTAATACTTTGTTAAAACTTGAAGAATCGAGACGAAAGTACAAAGATAGGTTTAACCCACATCAGGACATTGTCAAGAGATGGTATGGGAAGGGGAACTTTGAAATGGGGGACTTAGTCTTAAAATGGGATCACCCACATGATGAGAAGGGAAAACACATGAAATTTCAGCATCTATGGGTTGTCCCCTCAAATTACAAGTTGCAATATTTACAAGGACATGAAGAAAGTCTTTCTGTAAATGGGATTTTCCTCAAACAATACTTTACCTAGGAGTTTGGAGCACTTTTGTACATAAATAAAGCTTTTCTTTTCTTTTCTTGATTTTCTCTAGTATTTTTTTCTTTTCTGATTTACTTTGATTAATATTTTTCTTGTTATTTTCTTTCTATGAACTGACTCAATATTTGACGCTTGGAAATATAGGAATCTGAATAATCTCAAAGGTCTTTGAAAGTCAGGAACTGCTTATGGGAAAACATGTGTGGTAAAATTCGATCAAATATGAGATTCTTTAATTATTGACAGATTATAGAAAGGGAAGATAAATTCAAGTCCACATTGGAGTCATTATAAACCCTGTAAAATAACTCAGATTCATGAGGTCTAGAGTACTATCTTAGGGCTCTATCCATTCTCACACTAATAGTTTTTTTATGAATCCTACCATGACAGACCCACAGAAAGAAAGCAATTCTGACAGATGTCTGTCATTCAAAATAATTCCATGATACAATTGAAAATCCAAAGGACTTATATTAGAGAGTCAAAATTCCAAGAAATGCAGTCTCCATCAAAGAAACAATGCTAAATGAATAAACCATCAGGTCAAAAAGGTTACTTAAACAACAAATTTCAGGAAGGTTCTTCTCCATTCGTGAGCTTGAAACAAATTTATCACTCACACAAAAGGACAATATGGATGGAATAACCCATACCAAAATATCAAAGTGGAAGAAGCAATCAAGGAAGGCTCAGAAGACAAATGACATTAAAAAATAAAGCATCAAAAGAATGTTGATAGCATGGGAATGAGGAACAAATGAATACATATGTCTAAACCTTGTTACGGTCCTATGGAGTCATATCTAATGGAAACCAAAAGACATAGGTAAAATGAATTCCATATTTTGGCCCCATAAGAGTTATCAAGACTCCTAGTTCTGGTTACCCTTTTCCCAAAGGATGACAATCAATGTGATGCACAAAAGTTACACCCGTGGATAAGTCTAGTCTTTTAAAGGATCTTAGGGAATACATTGATGAAATTGTTGTATGTTCAGAACCTAGTACCATAAAGCAGTCTTATTTTCCAAAGATAATTTTTTAGAGATCTGTGTTCACCAACTAGTCTCCAATTGTTGTTACTGCAACTGATTCCCCAATTTGTTTTGATATTTTAGGGCCCCTCCTTCTATTTTTTGTTGAAATATTACTTAGACTAGTTTTCCAAACTCAAGGGAGTCCATCCTGCACACTTAGTTTTTCCAAAAAGTTTGAGCAAAAGAATTTTTGGCTAAGTAAAGCTTACTTTTTCCCTCCGGCATATCAAAGTAACTTGCTTAGTTTCTCTGACGTGCCGGAGTAACTCTGCTAGTCTCTCCAACACGGTCGACTGGATCAAAAGAAGGTTTTTTCCCCATCACCATTTCAGCATAACTCAACTAAACCTGCCGACATTGTCGAAATAAACTCATGAGTTTCTGCCGAAATGGTCATAGGCGCTTGGAAATGTTGACCTATTTTTCGTGCAAAGTAGGTATCTATGAACAAATTCATGGCGGTGCAATGGGCTCCCCAATGTCCTCGGTTGTAGAAAATATTTATATGGAATATTTTGAAGCTAAAGCCATAAATTCCTTTCCCCTCACCCTAGAAGAATGGAAGAGATACATTGACAACATATTTGCGAAATGGCGACACGGGAAGGTTAAGCTTGAATATTTCATGTCACATATGAATAGCCTCTCTAAGCATATCATATTTACGATGGAAATGGAAGAGTATGGGAAGCTTTATTTTCTTGATGTGCTGCTCACGAAGAAGGTAAATGGGAGACTTGGGTATCAAGTGTACAGAAAGAAGATACACACAGATAGATATCTCCATGCAAATTCTCACCATCACCCAGCTCGGAAAGTTGGGGTGATCCAGACTCTTGCATGCAGAGCTAAAAGAATCTCAGATATAGAACACCTAGGGCAAGAATTTGAACACGTTGAAAAGGTCTTCATGAATAATGGATACCATAAAGGATTGATTAAAAACACAATCATAAAATCTCGGGCTACACATCAAAGAAAATAATTTACTATGCCAAAGGTTACTCTCTCATATATTAAAAGAAAAAAAATTGATGTCGCGTTTGCTCCTCCAAACACTATCAGGGGGTTCATGGACACAGCAAAAGACAAGATATATCCTAGACAAATGAAATGGGTGTATGAAATACCTTGTTCTTGTGGAATGGTCTATATCAGTGAAACCGAAATCTCATTACAAGTATGACTAAAAGAACATAGTGCAGACATAATTCACGATCGAAGAGATAAATCTACTTTAGCAAAACACTCACACACCACTACTCATCAAATATGCATTGAAAAAGATTCATTAATTACTAGAGAAGAGCAATATAATAGAAGAATAATGAGGGAGGCTTTGTAAATTGAGAAAATAAATAACATGCTAAACAGAGATGAAGGACTAAATCTTAGTGATACGTGGAAGCCAGTTATTATGATTATTCACCCTCATCCCAATCACAAGATTGAGTGATCACCCTGATGATGGACTCATATTTACATAGTCTGAAACTTTGGTTGTAAATTTCCTACGCATGTTTCCTTCTATTGAATAAAAAGTAATAAAAGTTGCATGACTAATTCACCCCCCTCTCTCAGTGTACCTAGTGTGTCCAACAATTGGTATTAGAGTTGGTCCTTCACAGAAATCCTTACCAGCTTGAAAGATATCTTTGACACACCATGGGTTTCTCAACGAATGGAGTACCATTGTCTTGCGAGTCAGATTATTACTTGATATGGAAAATTAGAATGCATGCTTATCTTGAGGTAGAAGGAATTGGTGTATGGAAATCAGTTGTTACTGGATATACACCACCAAAGAAAGTGAAAACAACATCTCAGAAGGAAGCAAAGAAAAATAATTCTATGGCTATGGAAGCCATCCTTGAAGGCCTAACAGATATAAAAAAGAAGAAGATAGGGAATTGCAGCTCCACTAAGGAACTATGGCTTAGATAAGAACAAATCTACTCCAATAAAGAACAAGAAGTAGAGGTTATGGAATTAATGCTTGAAGATCTAACATATCTCCAAAAGGAAAAAATAGGAAAGTGGAACTCAGTTGAAAAAATGTCATTCAAAATAAATCAAGTAAACTTAGATGAAGAACAAGAAGCAGATGACATTCCCATGAAAAGATTAGTACAACATCCATGTAAGTATGAAGGTAAGTCCGTTGAAAACTATGTTTGAAATGTTCTTAAAGAGATGTGTTTATCAGGTATAGAAGATAAGAGCCATTTTGAATTCATAGAATGCAATACTTCAGATTGTGTTGAAAATCCTTGCTCTTTTATAAGTGATAGAAATTTAGCAGATACTATGTTAGACAATAAATTTACTAATGTTTCGCAAGAAGTGAAAAAACTTTGTGAACAAAACCAGGTATTGCAAGAGCAATTTGATGAATCTAAGAAAAAAATAAAGACGAATATGAGAAGGCCACACAATCTATAATTGATATAAACTCCAAGTCGAAAAAGCTACCAAGATCAAAGAATCCATATCCAACTCTTTGAAATATAAACTTGAGAAGTCAGCTACAGAAAATGAAAAGCAATCAGAAGAAATTGCCAAGCTCAAAATATAGCTAGAAGATAAGGAGAAAGAATTGATCTATAAACTACGAGACAATGACAGTGAGATAAGTACCTACAAGACTAAATAAATATTGGTAGAGAAATTAATAAGAAACCAAGAACTTGAAATCAAATCCTTGAAGGTAGAGTTACGGAAGGTGTGTCTAACAAACTTTGAATTTGAAAATGAGCTCTCAAAAATCAGAAAGGAGAATCATGTACTAAAAGGTCAACTACAAAAATCCCATGAGGATTATCAGAATTCAAAAGGACAAATGGAAGACAATATCTTTGATCTAAACAAACAGATAGAATAAGTCAAGAAAATAGAAGAAGGTGTAATGAGACAGCTCCAAGAAAACATAGAAATTTGTCAAAGCAATAATTGAAGACCTTCATTATAAAGGAAGATCTAGACAAAAAAAACTACTCATTTAAAGATAAATTCAAAGATCGAGAATAACATTGAAGAAAGTAAAATCTCTATGGGAAAAGGAAGAAAAGACTAATAGTTATACACCCACTCTCAAAAGATCCCATGATAAACAAGAATCAAGAGAAGGTACATTACAAAGAAGATTCTCTTCTCAGAGATACCCTATGAAGTTCAATGGCTACTATTACAAGTGCAATAACTATGGTCACAAATCCATCCATTGCAAAGTTCATGAAAAAATCACACCAAGAAGAAATCAAGGTGTGTTTTTTGTTCAGTGTTACAATTGCTATCATTATGGTCATTTCACAAAACATTGTCGGATGCAGGGACCAGTTAAAGTTTGGAGAATAAATCATGTTCAATCGAATTACATGAACAACCATCAACCTACTAAAATATGGAGAATAAAGTTATTATATCAAAACAAAAATGATGATAATCTTGGGAAAAAGACAATACCATTTTGAAGACTATCGACCAGTGATATGAAGTGTACAAAGAATGTGTAAAAGGAGATATGTACCTAATTATCATATTTGATATCAACAATCACACTCTTTTTAGTATCGTATAGTAGTTGGTTCCAGTAGTATACGTGTGACAAAATACAAGTCCATCAACTTAGCATCAATGCTCAGTGATAGGGGAAGCAACATTGCCAAAAGAAGTTCTTACTGCCATTAATACAAATGGGAAGAGAAGTTGGTGACAGGGGGAGAAGTATAGTCAAAGGATGTTCCCTTTTCCATTGATGCCAAAGGGGAGAGAAGTTTTGTTGACAAGGGGATCTTGTTCTAAATAGGAGTTATGATGTTGTCATCAATGATAAAGGGGGAGATTGTTGAATAAGTTGTCATTGATTTCAACGGTGTCTGGTCATTGATGTCAATTGTTGAGTCCTTGGTGCCGCTTGTGGAGCCCCTGAGGGTTAGTGTTTAGTTTGTGGTTGTCTATGTCAAAGGAGCCCTTTCAACCTTCTCCAATCCCAAGCTTGAAGTCCTTGGAGGTCTTGGAACAATGGGAAAATCCTTGGTTACCCATTGACTTGGTCAAGTGCCCTAAGTTGTATCTTAGTCCCATTTGAGTCCATTTTCAAGTTCCATGATCCTGGTTGATCTTTAGTTATTGATCTTTGTCTTGCTTGTTATGCTTGTACTTGTTTTGGTCTCTTGATTGGTTGTTAGATGGATAATGTGGCTCATGTGTGTAATTCCCTTGATGTGTTGATGATGGATCCCATTGCTTGCATTGGATGGTCTTGAGTTTTTTTAATTCTTATAGGGTCCTTGAGTCCACAAGATTAGATATTGATCATCTTGCATGTGGAGACTTGGGTCTTGAACCCACACATATGATGTTTTGATGGCCCTTAGATGCTATATGGTTCATTGGCATGTTGTAGCCTTGATATGAAGCCCATAATGTGCTATAAACTAGTGGTGAGGTCTTTGTAACCCTATTTTTGGGTGTTGGTACTCGTATGGTGATGAAGATATATATAGTGGAACCATTGGATATGTTTTTAATGATATGGAGACCTTGAATATGATGATGATATTCTTGAAAACATCTTTGTTCCCACTTGATTGGTGGTGTTGGGGTACTTGATACCCTTGATATGATGAGTATATCGTGGATCCCTCCTCCTTGGTGATGTGAAGTCTTTGGATGTGAAGACCATCGAATCCATCCTACCTTCGATGATGTCCATTAAATCTTTTGACCTTGGAACTTATGCATAAGGTAACATGGTCTTTGCCACCTTTATGTATGGATCCTTGATGTCATGTACAAATTGAAGAATTTAAGGGTATTAGAGCAAAAAAAATTCAAATAAACACATCATAGGGAGATAGTCATTGTCAAGCCATTTATGTTGATATGTGGAGCATCTTCTAAATCCTTACGATTGAAGAGATATTAATTTTTGAAGTTGGTGCACCCTACCTTTTTGGGTCAGATGACCAAACAAAAGAGAATTTAATTATTTGTAATTTTGAATTACATGTCATCCTAGTTTGAGGTAATAAATTTCCTCTACGACCTATATAAATAGAATATCAAACATTTCATTTTTTCAGCAATCAATTCTCTCTTTGGTATTTTGCAGCTCCTGGAGAAAAGTGTGAAAGTTTGTGGAGGAGAAATTTTTGGGCATCTTCACTAAAATTGACATAAATTTCTCATACATAATCAGAATTATAAAATCATTGGCTCGTTGGAAATATTGTTACGAGGGATATTTGTTGACATGATATAGAGTTTCTTTTGGTGTTTATATTGTTTCTTCATCTTGTGATCTTCAAAAAGGTATGGTTCATGCTTCTGGGTTTCTCTTGTGATGGCACATATCTCTCATGGATAGAGTTCATATTTGATCTTATTATGTGAGCCTATATATTGGTATATATCTTTGAATTCATTGAATATGTTATGGAGGCTATGGTGATCATTATTGTTGGAGGAGCTAGTCGGTGAGCCAACTAGTTGAATAACCAACTAATTGGATATTAGGTCGGCCACATAAGGTCGTGTCGATTGACCGAAATGATAGGACTTATATGTAACCATTTGTAAATCATATATATTAGTCTGTTGATCTAGATGAGAACTTGGTTCAGTTCTTTGTATGTATGGACCCTCATGTTATAATATAATCTGTTATTCCCTTATCTATGTTCTTGTCTCTTGTGTCTATTATGTCTATATGATTCCATGTGTATTATTGGTAACCCTTTGTGATCTGTGAGATTACAACTTTGGTTTCATTGCCGGTAGTACATATACGAACGTAATGAATATAAGCAGATGATATAAGAACAGGAGATTAAGAACTGGTGGGAGTGTAAGATAGCAAATTATTTGCAGAACTATGCAAAGAGAAATTCTTCACTGAAACACATGAGAATTTTGTAGAATAGGTACCCCAACTTTTGAAAAAACTTCTGGATAAAAAAGCCAGAAGCAACTAAGGATCAAGAAATACTGGAGAAACTGACTTGAGGGGATGAACAAACCTATCGAAGTGGTTTGAAAATATCACAGACGAATTCTACGAGGAACAAGCCATAGAAGAAAGAACTTCGATCGAAAGCATTTAGAAAATATTTGATACAGACCTTACCGATTAGTTACTTTGCTCCTTATCAACCCTGTTGTTCAAATTCCTGATAGAAAAGGGAGTGGGTCATATCGTAGAACCTCGTCCATCACTACATGAACCGCCACCAAATTCTAACTGGGTAGAGAAATAGAAAAAATGGGAAAAATTCATTGCCGAAAGGGAGTGGGAGTACTTCCTAAGCAAATAAACAGAACTATCCAAGCTTTCTAAAGCGTCGGGTAGGATGTGGGGGGTACCTGGGAATATGTCGGGATAAAGTGAAGAGGATTCTAGTCGACTAAAGAAGATACCATCACCGGCAATGAAAATTCAACCTAAAAAGGAAATCGAACGAATAGTGACACACAAAGGTACGGTGGATTTATAGAAAGTAGAAAGAGAGAAGAGGATGAAAAGAAGGGAATAGAGAAGAGAAAGGGCTATAGCACTACAAAGAGGGATGACTACTAGGGTGACAAACCAGGAAAGCAATCTACCAGAGTCGGGTCATGACCGACAGGAAGAAGGCATGGATGAAGAAGCATCACCCATGGAAGAAGACTTGTGGATAGAGTAGTGTGGAGCTCTCCAAATAGAAATTCCCCAGGAGATAAGAACTCTATATCCAATGAATCCGAGTACCAGTATACAAGCCATTGTCGAAGAATACCTAAGACTAAGAGCTGGTGATTTTGGTATATGGAGTTGACTAGACGACGAGGTAAACAATGATAATCATCTAGTGATCCATCGACCAGAGGAAGGAAACTGGGTAACACTTCAGGCGTACCCTTCCAACCAAAGTATCCACTTACTTTACCCGACACATGAAGGAGAACCCCCCCTTCCAAACACATCTTTTCAAAATACAAAACAGTCGGACCTATAGACAAATCAGTGAAGTTGGACATCGACAGGAGAAGTCGACTTGGATCGACTGCTTGTCGGAGAAGAAACAAAAAACAAAACGACTGATGGGAACGAAAGTTTTGTCAACAATAGCTTTGCACAATGAGACAAACAAAACATCCCACTACCCCCACCACCACCACCTCTTAGAGGAGACAATGACAGCGATACTGACATGGTTCACGGATCAGCACATATCCCTCTATACGAGGGTGATGAATATCCTAGACGACATTGGTTCGTATGTGAGTCAATATGGGAGGCAAATCAAGTTACGGTAAAAGAACGACATATGGCACAGTTCACCAGTGCCTTGAGGAAAAGAGCACTAACGTGGTACATGACCTATATCGGGATAACTCCCCAGGCATCTAAATAAAAAATTAAAGCACAATTCTTGTCTTTCTTTAAAACTCCATACGCAAAACATCTGGCAGCCAAAAAGCTAAAAACAACATCTCAGAAGTCAACAAAGTCTATCCTGGAATATGACAAATGATGGAAATACCTCCTCAGCCAACTAGACTATGTAATTGATGAACAACTATTAATTCAGTGGTTTCTTGCAGGTCTATCATAGAAAATCCAGTGGCACATAAGCTTTGAGATGTTTAAAATGTATGAAGATGCACTTACCAAAGCACTGCAAGTAGAGATGGATGAATATTTTCGGCCATATACCATGGATACTAGATTAGAAGAACAACTATAAATCATGCAGAAATCATTGAAAGAGCTGAACCTCAAGAATCAGGATGTCTGGTGCACAAATTGCTCCACAGCAGGACACACTAAAGATAATTGTTGGCAAGACATAAGTCGACAGGACGTTCGATTTGTTCAGAAAAAATGCTTCTGCGACATCTGCTAAGAACATGGAGAACACACAACAAAAGATTGCCCATGTAACATGAAAAATGGTAAAGCATCTTGGTGTGCAATTTGTGAAGTAAAAATTCATGCAACGGCTGACTGCCACTTAAATTTAAAGAACCAAAAAAAACTACCAAGCAATCTACCAGACGAACATAGTCACGCAGAATAACGATAACAACCAGCGAAGCAATGACCAAAATGAGACAAATAATCAAAGATATGAAGGCCATCGATATGACCACCAATTCGACAACTGTTGTGGAGGATATGGAGGTCAAGAACGATTTTCTGGAATTCGTGACAATCGACCACGTCGGCCCATCCAATGCTTTACATGCTAAAAAGAAGGCCATTGATGTGCAGAATTCCCATACAAGGATAGAACCGATTTAAAGTTTTGTACTAGATGTGGTGTAGGAGATCACTCATTAGAGTATTGTCCCACCATGCTCGACAAAATCAATAAAAAGAAAATTTTTAATGTCTTGTCGTGTGCTCAAAAACATGATGTAATCAATACAAAGAACCTGCATATAGTAACCCGACAAGGGACAAAAATTGGGAATGATAATCCACATATAAGTAAAATCAAATAAAAGAATGATTATCCTAACCCTGCTAAACAAAAACAATTATATAACGATGCAACAGATATATTTAAAGAATTTGCTACACATGAAGAAGCTGATGACAGTCGACAAAACACAGTTAAAGAATTAATACGTTTAATACAGGATGATAAAGAGGTATCTCGATTCATTGACTTATTGTATAATATTAAGCATAGTAATAATACAAAAAAATGAACAAAAAACATATGCATTCTAAACCAAAAAGACAAGAGTGATGCCAACCCACTTGTCGACCTAGAAATCGAAGGATACCATGTTCGACAAGTTGTACTCGACTTTGGTTCACAAGTAAATATTATGACTTATGACACTTGGGAACAGTTGGGTAGACCTAGACTATATGATCCAGGCATATACCTCAAGTTATCCGACCAAGGTCTGATCGAACCCATTGGAGTTTGGAGAAATTTCGATACAACAATAAAAGGAATATTGACCAAAGTCGACTTTGAAATTATTGACCCTAAGGAAGGATCCAACTCCTTCCCAGCTCTAGTAGGTCAACCTTGGGGAAGAAAAATGAAAGTATCAATATCCCTAGACAAAGAAAGGATAAAACTAAAAGGGAATGGACAGAAAGTCATAGTACCTATCCATCCTTCCCAAGGGAAACCTTGGATAGAACCCATTGATCAAGAAGTCGACATCAGACAACTATATCAAATACAAAATAATGAAGACTACACAGAACCCAACATCTATGGTGAGCTTCATATAGGAAATAAACATTCAATAGGATATAATTCAGACACATAATTATATGATTGGTAAGTCAAAAACTACGAGACCCAAGAAAGAGATTGTTGGACCATTCAGGCAGTACATAAGAAACTAGTCCAATAATGTTTTTCAGTCTCCATTATCCCAAAAATATTCGAAAGGAAAAGTAGGGAATATGCTACATTAAACCCAACAAATGTAAGTATCAGACAGATCCCAAGGTATAAAGAAAGGGAATCCCCAGTTATGCATATAGAACAAGTATCTAAAAACATAGGTGAACATGGCTGACTACAAAGCTTGGTAGAAACCTTTACAAGACAAGTTGCACGATGGTGGGATACCCATCAATCAAGACTACAGACATGGACAATAGCTTCGACTTACTTCGTGGAAATATTCGGAGGAAAGAAGCTAACCAAACAGGCACAAATACCTGTGTTCATCCAAGGGAAATACCCAGAGGAACACATAAGAACATGCAAAATAGAATGGGGAAGACTGGGGTATAAAGATGAATGTACATGGCCACACCTGTTTCCCTCGACGCTAGCCAACTTACCAAACAAATGGTATAAAATGGAGGAATCATGGGGTGAAACATTTGAATGGCACGAACTTAGAGAGAACTTCATTAAAGACTTCATTTTTATATCGCAGAATGAAAAGTTAGCTGAAAATTCAAAACAAATAAAAGCATTTATAGAACCAAACGGGAACAACACTCTGATACAAAACTATGATCGACCGACAATACCATGTAATAACATACAAACCAAGATGATACCATAGTCGACAAGACTGCAAATGGAAAATTAAAATATGGAAGGGAAAATTTTTCGATGGAAATCATATCACTCAGAAACAACAAACCAATTCGCATAGTACTTAAAGTCGATACATCCGACAAAGAAGATACCCACCGAATGATTGCAACGAACTTTCCTGCTACATTCTCACAATTCAAAGAAGGGATTCGATCGATCAAAGAAGCTAAAGCATTGGAATGGTTAGATGCCAAAGTTAAAACCAAAGAGTTTGACATATCAAATGATGATCGACCAAAAATGGAAAAAATTGGCGATTACTAGAGCAAAGAACAAACGACCGAAATAGTAAACCTACTAAAATAATTACAGGATGTATTCACTAGAGACTACAAATATCTCAAAGGACTAGTCCATGAAATGGGTGAGATGAAGATTGACATCAAACCTGATGCCCGGCCTGTAAAGAAGAGGCCATACAAATTAGCGCATAAATACAAAGAGATAGTCAAGAAAGAGATCGACAATATGCTTGCAGCAGGAATCATCTACCCTATTGACCAATCAAAATGGGCAAGCCCAATGGTCGTGAAACCAAAGAAACATGACCCGACGAAACTAAGGATCTGTGTTGACTTTAGAGAAATAAACAAAATCACCCTAACAGACCCATTTCCAACACCATATGCAGTTGAAATCTTAAATGAAGTTGCAGGACATGAATGTTACTCATTTATAGATAGATTCTCAGGGTACAACCAAGTACCAATAGCCAAAGAAGACCAGAAAAAGACAACATTCATATTTGAATTCAGCTCATTTACCTACAGAGTTATACCTTTTGGTCTCAAAAATGCACCTGCAGTATTTTCGAGAATTGTTGTCAAAACATTTCAAGAATATATCTACAAAAAAATGGCAGTATATTTCGATGATTGGAAGATATACTCTATGCTGAAAGACCACTGCAAATGGCTAAGGTTCATGTTGGAACGATGACGATAAATCCAGCTATCTCTGAACATAAGGAAATGCATATTCCTAACTCCTATAGGGATACTATTAGGGCACATTGTATGCAAAGAAGGCCTCATGGTCAACTTTGTAAAGATAGAGATTATCCTCAACTTGAAACCACCAGTGAACCCAAAACAAGTTAGGGTACTACTTGGACACACAGGATATTACAGGAAATTTATGAGATACCACTCAGATATGACCTATCCACTAGAAGAACTATTAAGAGAATATCAGGAGTTCGACTGGACAACTGAATGTAACATATCATTTGAAACACTAAAAAGGAAACTAGTATAGGCACCTATCATCAGGTTCCTGAATTGGTCGATCAAATTTCACATACATATCGACGCATCAAGCCTAGCAATAGGCGCAATATTAACACAACCAAGGGACGATGGAATGGATTACCCTATAGTCTATAGCAATAGAAAACTAAACAAGGTAGAAAGAAACTATTTGACAACATAGAGAGAAGCATTAGGAATGGTCTTTGCACTACAGAAGTACCGACATTACCTACTAGCCAACCCTTTCATCTTCTATACTGACCACCAAGCATTGAAATACCTTGTAAACAAACCTTTACACCATGGGAGGATTTGCAGATGGCTACTACTATTCCAAGAATTTGAATTCGAAGTCGTTGTTAGACTAGGAAAATTAAATGTCGGACCCAATCACTTGTTGAGAATCGACACATGAGAGGAGCCGACAGGATTCGAAGATGACCTACCAGATGCACACTTATTTTGAATAGAAGCTGTCCCAGCAGAATTGGAGGAAATAGCTCAATTCCCAGAAAATGGTCAAGCACTAGAGGGCATGAGCATGAAAAAGAAACAAATCTTAGCTATGAAGGTTACACCATACAACCTCATAAACATATTTTTATATAAAATGGGATTGGACGACATCTTCAGATGATGCGTATTAGAACATGAAAGAGATAATATCATGTATGAAGCATACTACGAACTGGCGAGAGGACATTTTCAAGCAAATACAACTGCCAAGAAAATCCAACAGTCAGGGCTATGGTGGCCGACACTATACAAGGATTGGAAAAAGTTTGTTATCCAGTGCGACTGATGTCAACGACTGGGTCAACCTCTTCCTAGTACAAAAATTCCCTTGATATCAGTAAACCCAAGTCTGACATTTTAAATTTGGGCCATCAACTTCATAGGACCATTCCCAATGCCAGCAAAAAGAACAGCTACAAGATACATAATAACCTCAGTAGAATATGTAACCAAGTGGGCAGAAGTATAACCTGTCGACACATGTTCCAGTGAGAGTTGCTAAATTTATCTATGAAAACATAATTACTAGATTTGGATGCCCACTAGCCTTAATCAGTGACCAAGGTTCACACTTTATTAACAAAACTATCAAAGCACTGACAGACTAGTTCAAAATTGACCATCGACATAGTACAGCTTATCACCCTCAGTCGAATGGAGTAATAGAGGCATTCAACAAAACATTAAGAAAGGGTTTAACAAAAATCTGCAACACCAACAAGGATGATTGGGATGAAAAATCCCTGTAGTATAATGGGCTTACAGAATAGCATACAAACGTTCAATCGACCAAACACCATTCTGACTAGTCTATGGCCAAGAAGCAGTCGTTCCACTACATTTCCAACAGAAAACACCTATCATAGAAGATATTTTACATGTCGATGTCGAAGAAGGCAGGAAGGACTGATTGATGCAACTAAGAAAGCTAGAAGAAAACCGACTGCTTGCTTTACAACATCAAGAAATTCATAAACAGCAGCACAAGGCTTGGCATGATCGTAATATCAAAAACAAAAATCTGTCGATAGGGGACCTCGCCTTACTGTACAACAGCCGGGTAAAAGGAAAACCCAAAAATTTACACACAGAATGGATGGGACCTTACGTTGTCCAAGAAATTCATGCCAATGGATCAGTCCGACTAAGGAAATTACAAGGCATAATATTTCAGAAACTTGTTAATGGTGCTCGACTAAAATGGTACAAAAATTAAGCAAGTTCTATATATATATATATATAATATAATAAAAAAGAGACATACATATAACGACCATAACTATCAGAAAAAAACCTATAAAAGTCCCAAAAACAACAAACAAACCCATCAACTATAAAAATGACAGGAAACTTTGGAAGATTTACCAAACTGCACTTCGACAACCGACACCAACCCCATCGACATATCGCCATCAACCACTCACATGATCAACATTGACCGATGACCCCGAAGTTCAAATCATGCCTTTATGACTACGGACAAAAGGAGCACCAAAATAAAATCGCATTTAACGCAAACTTGAAAAACCACGTTGGACCATCACTTCTACCATTAATACATCCATCGATAGAATCGTCACCCGCTCCACCTATAAATATCACACTAGAAATATATCAATTACCGTATTTCAAAGAGATAGAGCAACTGGATAGCTGAAACCCTATAAGAAAAGCCGACCAAGAGACCGACAAGATGGCCCCGAAGCAAACCAGAGCTGCAGCTACAAAAACAAAAGAACTACAATCTGTTGAAACCCCGCTTATGAGAAGATTAAGAAATATAAAAAATACCGAGGTACAAGAAACCTCATGGGAAAAAACCTGGGCAGAAATCAAAGAAAGGGCTTATATGGACAAGAAAATGACACCAGAAGCGGAGAAGATAGGGCAACAGCATGATCATGAGTTACATGAACACACCATTCATGGAAAGCTTTGGAGGAATGAAAGAAACAGCAATGAGTGAAATTTATCATTATTCAGTATCACAATGGAAAATTTTACTTCGACAGACCAATAGAAATTTCTGGTGAAGTTATATACAAACTTACTGGACTCTCAAATCAGGGTGACCTTGTCCCTATTGGTATAAAAGAAGGACTTGTAGAACGATTGACTGGAACAACAATAGGGAAGAACTCAAAAGGGCTAATGATCAGTCAACTACAAGCACGGACACCGCAAATCGTGGCCAAAATCATAGCAACAGGACTCACTCCTACAGGTTAAGTGAGTGATCTGAAGTTAGACAAGAAAAATTTATCGTTGGGCTCAACATGTTGTCAACATGCTCAAGACTATATGTGAGAAATGTCAAGAGTCGGTTGGGATTATAAGTTTCCCATCCTTGATACTTTAGATAGAAATGTACCACTTGTTCCCAGATGGGGACAAGCATTTCCAAGAACCACACAAGTACCACATGTGGAGGTTCAAGCCATTTTCACATAATGGAACATTGAAAGAATTGGAAAATGGTAAAGTAATGCTGGAAAAATAGTTCCAAAACCTAAAACTCCAGACAACTAGATGGAGGGTGCCTCAGAATATCCGAAGAAGTCTACCAAAAATAGCACATATTCAACTCGAGATCGACCACACGGCAGTCTGGTACATGCAGGGGCAAAAGCAATAGCGAAACCTCTCAACTATTAGCCAACAGTCAAAGAGATTTTCTGAGAGCTAGTTTGACAATCCAATACAAAGCTATACCAACAAAATCCAAAGAAATAAATCAACCAATCGAAGAACCATTGACCGACCAATAAAAAGAGGAGGACTATGAACTCCGCTTGCATATCAGTACCTTCATGTCGAAAGATATACCAGCAGAGGATACCAGCAGATTTCAACTGACAATTGTCCCACAACCTATCCAAATGGGAAGCACACCGACTGAACATCAGGTAGCCAAACTGACAGAAAAAAGTATCATTCCGGCTCACCGTTAGGAAGAAGTATAAGAGCATATAGAAGAAGACATCAAATAATATAATCCAAAATATGCTATGACAAAAGAAAACTTAAGAAAAATAGCAAAGGAAATAGTAGCCTCAAGGAAAAAGAAGGCAATTCAGGAAAAAGGGAATGGGAAGTGTAGGCTTCTCCTATCTGGATCAGAAGATGAAGAAGAACTATTGGCTACTACTGTCGACATCATAGAAGATGCAACAACAAACAAAGTTTTGGTCGAAACACAATTCAAATGGTTCGTCGACGCAAGAGCAAAGCAAGGGAGACCGAAAAGGTAAAAACTGCAACCACTTCAGTTGATGAGAACATTGTTGATTTAGTTTCTACACCTCCACCCCCATCTCCAACCCATATTACACAAGAACACACCCCACAGATACCCACCATAATCCCGATCAACATTTGTAAGAATGCTATGCCGGAGACACTGAAAGAACGGTTCGACCAGGACTGTGATTTCCAGGCATACATTGAAAAATTACCCGAACTACTCACCTTTGTTCAAATAATTACCACCAAATTCCCACTAATTGAATCTAGTGCACCACACCAAATCCTCTCTCAGAAAATTGGCCAGATACCCCAAAAACCAAGATATGTGGGAATTATCAAATCCACATTTTTCAGGAACCTCGACAAGACTTCCCAAATTGTCGCAAGCCGCACCTCATCCATTATCCCTTTTGACATCTCACACCCTCAACCAGCCAATGAAACAGCAAGAGATGTGGAAGAAGATAACTAGGAAGATATCAACCAAGTGATCGACAACCTATTCTCTAATGATCCATACAATTCACCACTAGAAGTCGAAGACCCACCATCGACTACCAATATCCCCACTACACCAATTACACCAAACCATTCTCCATCTCCACCACCACTTACCAATCTAGAACCTTTACCAAACCCTGGACCATCTGTTTCAAATCCCCCAGATACACACCGAGCCACAAGTTCCACCCAAGAAACTAAATTAGAAATGACACCAACCAATGAAGATCAGCAGCCAGAAAACCAACCATAGGGAAATATACCACTTGTAGAATCACAGGCACAACAACAGATAGACCAGCATAGACACAAAAGAAAAAGAAAAGACAAAAAGAAGAAAGAACACCACAAAGAATCAAAGTCGATAGTGATCCACATCAGCCAGCTCAGATCGACTAGTGCAATCGACATAAAGAAGCTCGGAGATGGAGAGTTGGGTCAAATCCTTGAAACTCTCGCCACAGAAGTAGCAGTAAGAAACCAGACTAAATGAGAGCAGATTGACAACACTAAGAAAGAGGAAATCGAGTTTCTGACAAAATACAGGAATTTGATCCAAACAGTATGTTGCAGCTGCAACATTTTTCCCAAAATTCTAAAAAAAATTTGGACCCTCCTTTACTTTGAATTAGTCGGTTCTTTTCTTGATTTTTGGCTTATGGATTTTGAAGCGTCTTCCAGCACTTTGGTTTTCTGTCATTCGATTGGTTCTTTCTCAGTTCATGCTTAAATGAATCCCATCCTTAATTGAGTTCATCGTCGTTTTGCATATCTTTCAAAGCCGTGTTGAATCGGGAGTTAAGTCACTGGACTCTTCGTCGTTGCGGGCGGACCTTTAATTCTACCCCCCGACGTTGCGGACCGTTTCCAGGTGTGGACTTTCCGTTTCACTCCGACCGTTGCGCGTAAGTTTCGTTTCTTTGACGTGTCGGAGGGTTTTTGATTCGTCATCGGACGGGTTTGAAGTCTCCCTCGTCCGATGCTGCGGACAAATCTCCTTTTCGGGCGTCCGCCATTTCAGATCACTTTGGACTTAGAATTTCTTTTGCGCCCCGATGTGCATTTCGTTTTCTCCCAGCTTCATATCGAGGCGCTTGGACATCACTTCCTTCCCCGTTGCAGGCGGCATCATGCTCTGAGGATTCGCTGTTGCGGAGGAGTTCGGATTCTTGGTCATCCGATCAAGGTACCCGCCGATGCCCGATTGTAGTTCACGCGTTATTTTTTAGCCATGCGGGTGAGTTAGTATTGTGGACCATTCGCCATTGCGGAAGGCCTAAGGTATTAGCCGCCCGACGCAGTTTCATTTCTCGCCCGATTTAAAGGCTCTCGCGTGTGGTGTTTTGTTTATATATACGGTGCGACGGTATGGGTTTTTTGTATTGTTTTTTTTTTATTATCGAGCACTGTCGTGGTGATCTTAGTGTTGAGCTGTCGTGCTTCGAAGGGAGAGAGGGTCTAGCTGTCATTATACTAGCTTCCAGGTGGAAGAAGTATTCCAACCGTCATCAACACAGCCGATTCGCCGGATTTCCAGGTAGGTTTATTCCATCTTTTCCCATCACGTTTGAGCAGTTATTGGTTTTCTCCCATATTTTGGGGTCCCCAACGTTTTCCCTCATCTAGCTAGGATTTAAGCCTGTATGAGTGGGTTTTATCTTGACCTTGGGTAAGGGGGGGCGTTTTGACCTTTTAAGCCGTTTGCTTTTCCGCCTTTAGTCGCTGCCTTGCGCGCACAAGGGTTGAAGGGTTTAGGCGCAGACGGCCGTTACGCCGTCTGCGCCAAACCTCACTGCGCGGCCATGATAGATAGGGGGTAGTCAGGTTTCGGGCACTGCCTGGGAAGTTTGGTAGACTATTGATTTCCATGGTGCATTCCCAGCCTGTAAACCCTAGCTGTTTCGCTTCCGCATTTTTCCGCAGCATCGACGAGGCAGAAGGTCGGACCTATATTTGGCTGGGAGGAATAGGTTTTTGAAGGGGATTTTTACAGTTGATAGTGTCGCCTTCACGATTCTAACCGCGGCCTGCGTTGATTGCGCCATCCTTCGCAGCCCCCTTTTTTGGTTTTGGTCGCCTAAAACCCTAGTGGGTTCGAAGAGATGTGTCGTCGGTTACGCTAAGGATAGCATGGGTCGTGTTTTGATGAGGATACCCTGTGTAGAAATGTGGTTATGCCCTGCCGGGGAGGGCTAGATGTACTATCAGCTTAATGTATTTTTTCCGCTGCCAGTCGCATGCGTCTCCTTTGTGATGTGTCTGCTGGGCTTTATGGCTAAAGTGTTGATTGGCATGAGCTTGATGCTTTTAATCCTTCTCTGTGTTTGCTAGGCAATAGAATGATAATTGAATACTGCACCTGCATATAATTTACAATGTTTTTGCTTCAATGTATCACTATCATGAGGAAGTGGCAGGTCACATAATAGTGTAGGTTTAATCCTGGCATAAGTACGATTGATAGGCTTGCTCATATAGATCGGATCATAAGATAGTGCACCCATAGTCTCAAGGCATTATAAGGTTGAAGAATATATGTATTTGTTGCATTGAACATTACCATACTGTGCATAAGATAATGGCACATTGCACAGTACTGCATGCTAGTTTGATTGTTCAGTATGAGAGGCTTATGATTTGATTTTATGGACTGGTCAGAATAATGATACACTTGTGAAAGGATATATTGCTGCACAATGCTCACAAATTCAAACTGCTTAAATGTCATAATGTTTTTACATTGCAGGAAGAATTTACAATGTCCAAGAAGTAGAAAAGGAAGGCCCCTGCGGTCGAAGAACAAACAGCAATAGAGGTCGTCCCACAGAAGGAGTATATATATGAGGATACCCAATGTATCTCTGGTATTTAGCCTGAGTACAAATGGGGCGAGATATACAGACTGATTTCCCGTAGGGAAGTCCCAGACACGGGTCTTGAGGAAGAACCTATTTACGTCAACATTGAAAAATCCACCATCATGAAGGTGGCTACCAAACCAGAGTTGTTCCCTTGCTCTGATGTGATGAGATGGGTTCTACCACACACAAATAACAACACAATGCTAATGGGAAATGTTGAAGGTCACGGCTATGCTGCATTTAGCCCTGGATATGTGGCATTGGCTTACCACCTGCCAGAGCCCCAAGTCTTCCTGTCAAACGATTGGTTAGATAACCTCAGGATGGATTTAGTGGAAACCCTGAGAAGAATGCTCTTACCAGGAAAGATTTATAGACACAGAGCAACTGAGGACTATGACACAGCGAGCTTAAGAGCTCCTTACAAGTTTATAGCCTTGATGCTAAACCGGATCTTTGGAAGATCCAATGGTAGACTATTCAAATTGGAGTGGATACCTCTTATGTTTCATGTGGCCATAGAAGGAACAATCTTCAACTGGGCCAGCCTAGTATCAAGTAGTCTCTCTTCTTGTGTAGCTGCAGCCCTGGGAGGAGGAGAAGCCCAGAAAAAATCTGAGTTCTACATGAGTTCCATTCTGATAGACTGCATACTATGCCACCAGCCTTTCCCGGGGCTCAAATGTGTTTGGGATAGGGAAAGAATGCCCGTATATGCAGCCTACAAACTACTGGGGGCTCATCAGTACCACAGTTACTACCGAGAGATCTGTGAGCATTTTATTATTCCTCTGCACACGCTTAGCTTCCGAAAGGAATGTAACTGCATGTCTGAAGAGGCTATGCAGGTAATAGAAGAGTATGGTGATTATTTCTTGACAAAAAACGGGATGTATCTTAGAATTTTTGGTGGATCAAAAACACCTTATCTGTTGCCCAAGTATGCAACGGATTATATAGTCCACAAAGAGGCAGTCAGACAAGTGTTTATTGACGGAGTTGGTCACTTCTTGTTCCAAAAAAAGAAGACTACCTATCCACCTCTACCATTTAAGCTAGGCAGCTGCAGTTTCACCAATGTGAAGCAAGCTGCAGAATTTATAGAGGAACTAGGGAAGTTCCACTTTGGCAAGATGACTTTCAGACGAAATGACACTCATGGCAGAGTGGCTGAGCACTGCAATAAGCACAAGGTGTTTTACGAGTACACCCACCATTTTGATCGAGATGAATCTATTTTCAGGAGTGCACCAAACATGACGGCACTTAGTAGAAGATTCAAACCAAAGCATCCCACCAAGGGCGGAAAAGGGAGTGAGCAGGATAAAGCTGAGCAAGCTAAGGCTGAAGAGGTCACTAAAAGGATAAGAGAGGAGGCTCAGAGGCTTGAAAATGAGGCTGCAGAGTGGCTGAAGAAGGGAGAAGAAGAGAAAATGAAAGCTGCCCAAGAAGCAGCTGAACAAGCAAAAGAAGCATCCAGAGAAACAAAAGAAGCTGCTAGGCAAGCAGTCGAGGAAGCACAAAGGAAGCTAGACGAAGAGCTTCGAGAGTAGGAGACTGAGAAGATAAAGTTGACTCAGCAGCAAGCCTCTGAAACACCATCAGGGCAGATTCAGGGAGAGGAAAACCCTGAAGTGCAGATCCTTCAAGTACCTACTACCATCACTCCTGCAACTCCTACACTCCAGCTAGTGCCCTTTGTCCAGAAAAAAGGGGAAGAGGTCCCTGATTTCAGCATCGTATATTATGACAGGGCTACTAAAAGAATAATGAGGAGAACAGAAAGAAAGTTAGAAGCAGAAGGAATGACCAGCAAGATGATCACAGATAAAGCTATGATGGTAGGGACAGACGTAGATCCAAGGTTTACTATAAGGGACGGGACTGCAGCAATACATGCTTCAGAGGATAACATAGACAGGATGATGATTGAAATAGAGTCATCCAAGAAGACTTCCTCTCAGCTTAAGGACACCCTGAGAAAAGAAAGAGAAGAAGGCAATAGACTTAAGAGAAAATATGAACATGTGCTGAAAGAAATGGAGGCCACAAAGGGAGAAATCCATGCCCTCCAGATAGAAGCGCGGGTCAAAGGAACAACACAAGAGGCTCTAGAAAACGCGCAGCAGGAAGTTCAAGATCTCAAGAATGAGAAAGAGCAGTTGAGGGAAAAAGTGGAAGAGATGGAGGCGCAGCAGACTGTCATTTATGATTCCAATTCCTCATACACCCAGGAACTGCAAGCGAAGCTGGCATCTCTGACTACTGAACTGGAAGCAGCAAAGGAACGGCAGGTCAATCTACAGCTGATTAAAGAACACATCCTAGCTCAGAAGGCTAAAGTGCTACACCTGCAAACTGCCCTGGAGGAAGAAAGACGCCAGGTCCTCCAGATTGATAGTCGACTAGAAGAACTCTTGGAGACCACTTCTTATTTTGTTGACAGGTCCCAAGACATTCTCGAAGCACTGACTACAAGGATAGCAAGGGTAGAGAATGATGAAGAAGTCCCAGTAGAACTACCATCCAAGGATAAACAAGCCCTTAAACGGGACCACGATCTGATAGAATTCGCTATCAATACTACAGAAGACTTCTAGAAAACAGTCAAGAAGACAAAGGGAGCCTGCACAGAATTCTTCAGGAGAGCCCTGGTTACCTACAACCGATGTTAGGTAGAGGTCGAGCAGAGACTATATGAGTTCCCTGATCATGATGCATTTGTAGAAATATTGTAGAAAAGACAACAAGATGAAGAATCCAGAGTACAACGCATCAAAGCCATTAATGACCAGATTCTGAAAGATGAAATAGGCCACACAGCCGTTAGTGTGCAGCTCTTGGAAGAACAGGTGCGATTGAACACAGCCAAGGTAGAGGCCATAAAAAACCAGGCTGACAAGTTCGAGCTAAACATTCAGTTTTTAGAGCCTAGCTCGTTTGAAGGTCTCGCTGCTGAAGCAGCAGCGTGGAAAAAATTCTTGGAGAACCAAGCGGGACCCTCCTCATAAGAGGACCGGTCAACTTTGTTGTAATTTAATAAATTGTATAAGGATTTTTGGAAAAAAAATGAAACGTTGGGAAGACAAAAGGGTTGGGAAGCCCAAAGGTCACTTTGGGCAGCCCAACCAATTTTGCTTTTTGTATAAAAGTAGGAAGGGTAGATGAGAAAAGGGCTTTTTCCCAGTAAGACTGGAGGACATATTGTAAGAAGAACTACTTCCTTTTGCAATAAAAGATTTTAGTTTTCCTGTTGGAGAAAGAGATGTGAAGTTTCCAAATGTTATACATGGATGGCAGAAAGATGAACTACTTTATTTTTCAGCTTGTGTCCATGAATCGTGAGATCGTTCTAACCTTATGACCTATGTCTTGTTGAATGATTTCTGATTTAATTTGTGGGAAATTCACCCAGAGTAATGTATGTGGTTCATATAACAATTGGCTATCTGATTGTTAGAATATTTTCTTGTTCATGTGTTGTAAACATAAATATCAGCTACCTGTAATTTTGTTTATCATACATGGAAATAATACATTACTCACAAATAATCATTCTTCTGGCTCCCCGGGGATAGATAGTTAGGTGTTTAGACAGTTAGTTGTTTTACTGCATGGTTACATATGTGGTTTAGATGTGGGTGAACCCAAGACGAGAGGTAAGAACCTGCAAAGCACATTGTGTTGTTCCTTGCATCTTTATCACCCTACATGTTAAGATAGGCATGTGCATTGCATACATTAAGTCAAAAAATACAAATTCCGGTGGACCGGGCTGCAACCGATAAACCCTTGTTGTTACTTTGACCTACAGTGGCCGGACCGTAAACCGGACGGATTCCCTATACCAAACAGTCAACGGGCTAGTTGGGAACATTGATTGGGGAGAATCCCTTACTGTTGCCGCCTGCAAATTCCCAGGCCTCAACACAGTAATACTGAGACCTCTAGAGGCTGACACCGACAAGCTGCTCAAGAAAGCATATTAGCTCTTTGAAAGCATGGTGTCGACTCTACAATCACATCTACAAAATACAAAGGAAGATCAAATAGAGGAAACATTCAGACTACTTAGGCAATAGCATACAGCATTCTCGGAGGCTCACAAAGTATTACAATACCATTTAGAGGAATCTATCATCACAAATGAAGTGCTTTGTGATTGTCCTACCTATTATGGACAAGTATTTCAGCAGACCAGTAAGACCCGTGAACAGATTTAAGTGTTAGAAAAGAGATGAGGAATGGAAGAAACAATGAGAAATAAAATACAAGAACAAATTGTATTGGAAATAGCCAAAATGCAAAAACTCAAGAGACAAGCACACCAGTGGGTATAGCAAGCACTACCGAGCCTTGACAAACTGGATACAATTTTCCCACAAATGAAAATAGTAGTAGATGCAGCAGACGAAAAATCTCAATTCATGGGACCCAACATGGAAAGCATTGCAGGCCTTTCCATCCAAGAAAAGATGTTGACTCTGTCAAGCATCACAACATTGACTATCGACCTCCAAAAAGTACTACAGAGTTGGACAGAATTTCAACATCAACTGGCTATCACAACAGAAGCAATTGTGGAAATATGTGCATAGAAACGACCAACCATCCGAGTACACAGTCCATGAAGACAAACAATACCAGAAGCAACTACCTCAGACCGTACATTGTTGAATTACCTCCCTTGTTTCTTCGAGACGAAGAAAGATTTTGTTCCTAGGGGATATGTTGGAGGAGCTAGTCGATGAGCTGACTAGTTGAATAGATGACTAATTGGAGATTAGGTCGGTCGCATAAGGTCGTGCCGGTTGATCGAACCGACAGGTAGTTATATGTAACCATTTATAAATCACATATATTAGGTTGTTGAGTCGGATGAGAACTCAGTTCAGTTCTGTGTATGTATGGACCCTCATGTTATAATATAATCTATTATTCCCTTATCTATGTTCTTGTCTCTTGTGTCTATTATGTCTATATGATTCCATGTGTATTATTGGTAACCCTCTATGATCTGTGAGATTAGAACAGTTATCTTCAAATATATCTTGATGTGATCTTGATATAGATCTTGATGATTATCTTGGATATTGTTGGCATAGATTTTGGTGTTTATATTGACTGATGTATAGTGTAGTATTGAATGAGAAGTTGACATGTAAGTCATATATCTTGTGCATGATTTCTTTGATCAACCTAAGTGTTTTCTTTGAAAACTAGCTTGACAAGTGCTGATCATTGTGTATTTTACCTAAGTGGAGCCATACTGTTATTGATTGTTAATGACAACCTTTGGCAGTATTGTAAGTGACTATTTGCTTGATATTTGCTTGATTTGTTGACTTGATTTGAGTGGAGTGAAAAAACCTTCTGCGTCTAAGAGTTTATGAGACTAACTGAGTTTGACGTAGTTGGTTAATTCTTATATTTTTGAATGAGGTTAGTAGGTTGAGAATGTTTAATTGTCAAGTATTCCTTGATTGTGATTGAGTTTGGTTGTGGTGTCATTGAGTTGAGTGTGTTTGGACAAAGTTTGGTTGATTGTATGTGAAGTCTCTTGGTTGCTCAAATGTGTCTCTTACTTGATGAACTAGGCCAAGTAAGAAGGGTTGGTTGACTGTCAGAAAACTTGATTATATTAACACAAGTATATGATTGATTGGGCACAGGTACATAAGTAGCTTGGTACATGTTAGATCAATTGAGAAGGGTTGACATAGGTTTCCTTATGTGTAGTTGGTCTGACTTAGACTGGCCGAGTTGTTTGAGAATTTTGTCTAACTCATGTGGATTTAGTTTGGTGTGTAGTTGGTTAGACTCAGATTAACTGAGTCGGATGATCTAAGAAACGGATTTATTGGTACAGCTTGATTGGATGGGTTGATTTTACAGGTTGATGAGCAGTGTGATACAATGGACATTGATCTATTGATCAGTAGTGATCAAATGATGACTAATGGTTAGTAGTGGCAGTGGTTGTGTAGTTTGGTATAGATTTTGTGTTGTACTATAGTTTTTGATTAGTGTGGTCTCGGTTCAGCAGTTTCTATCTTCATATCAGGGTGGCAAGACAGGGAAAGGAAAGAGGGTTGTATCCTCCTTCCAATTGTAGCCTAAGAACTAGGGAGTTGGAGCTTCCTTCAAGTTGTAGCCTGTAAATCAGGGGGTTGTATCCTCCTTCTAGTTGTAGCTGGAGAATTGAATCCATCTTAACAAGGGGATTGTTTCCTCCTTCCAGGTGTTGCTGGAAAACTATTATTATAAAGGCTTCTGTGGTTTTTCCCCCATGACTTGGGTTTCCACGTAAAATCGGGTATACTATGTATCATGCTATGATTATTATGTGATGATAATATGATGATGATAATAATTTTGATGATGATATAATTATAATGTGATAATGGATAATATTAAATAAGTTGTTGATTGTTAAAATATAAAAATTAATAAAAGTTGCGCTCACTGATTCACCCCCACCCCCTCTCAGTGTACCTGGTGTGTCCAACATTTTCATGTATAAATTTTCATTTTCATGGTAGAATTAGGATTAGAAGTAGGTCTGCAATTTTATGTTAAAATACCTAGAAAATTAAAAAAATTAAAAAATATATATTTTTTGGCCTTCCTAAAATTCCGGCCCTCTCCTACAATTTTTCCCTGTGCTATTTTCCCCTAGAAACAATGAGGAATATTTTTTGAAGCCCTAAAAATTCAAAAAAAAACTAAAACCATTAAAATATGCCCTAAAAACCTTAAAACAGACCTAAAACCCTAACCTTACCTTTTTTCCTCTTCCTCGGCCTCTGCCTCCTCTTTACAACTCTCGACTACCCTTTTATTCCCCTTTTCTCCCTTTTTTCCCCTACTACAAACCCTAAAACAGGATGAAACTAATCCCTAACCAGTCCCTCCCCATTTTGTGCTCTAAAACCCTTCGTCAAGGGTCTGCCCTTGTGGCAACCCTTCCTCTCCCACTTTATTAGTCCTATTGAGTGCACAAGCCAACAAAATACACACAAACACATAAAATTTTGGTTTGGAAGTTAGTTGTTTATTGGTATTATTTATTATCGAATGGAGGAATAATTCTAACCCCATTTGTATGCTTATATCATATTGTACATATAATCATTTATTTGGATATAATCATTATTTTAAGCTCTGAATACATGTTCTACAGCTGTTGTTTGAAGGGTTGGTTCAGCGCCTGTTGACCACCTCCTTGGGGTTGGTTGTTGCCTCGATTCCTACCTCTCTTGTTCTTTCCATACCCTTGTTGGTTATTGGGGGTGGGTTAGTTAGGGAGGTTCTATTGTGCATAGACCTGTCCCGTATAAACAGGAGGAGTCGAGGCCTGAGCTGGAGTGGGTTTCACGAGAGGTTCATAATAGACCGGGGTAGCTAGTGGGGATGCAAACCCGACCATCTGTCCAGTACACAAGTGTGATGAACAATTTGGTCCATGAACATGAGGAGTTGAGTTGATGCGGAAGGCACGTAGGAAGGGGTGGATCTAGACTAAGCCATTATGCATGAGTAATCAGGGGTGTAACTGGGGGGCGCATAAGACAGTGTAGCACCGGACTGAACCGTTACATGTGATTAATCAGGAGCGTAACCTGGTTGGGAAACATTATGGTTGTTACCGATATAGGGTGGCATCATGGAAGAGGCCGTAGGATACTTAGGATGCTAGGTAATAGAACTGATGAATCCATCAGCAGCATGGGATGACCCCAAAGTATCTCGACGTGAGGTGTCGGTATAGGGAGCATCGGGTAAAATGGTATACAAGTAACTGGATTGGGTGTATATCAGATCAAATAATTGAGCCTTAAGGATGGATTATTCTTCGATTTTCAGGTGCTCGGATGCAATGTCCTTGGATATTGGGGGTGTAAGGTTTTGAGGAACCAATCTAGGAAGATTCTATCTTCTAACTGGATCTTGTACAAGCTACGACAATGACTCCATTCACAGATATGATCCGTGATATGGGTAGTTGTGTTTTGTCAACATGATAGTAATATCTCCACTCCCTCGTCATAATGGACGGGTAACTGGAAGTATTGAAGGAACATCAAAGCTAACAAGGAGAAGTCAGGGTAGGTAGCATGAGGGAGTTCAATGTACCACTTGGCCACAACACTAGTGAGTGTGCATTGGACTAACCTCAACTGGATCGAATCATGCACTATGTTGTTGGATGAACACCATAGGTGGAATGACATAATATGATTTTTAGGATCCTCTCTTGCCTTACCCTCAAAATTAGGGATGTATGAGGGAATATTGGTAGACATATATAGGAGGCCATTGTGGCTGATGACGGGTGGGGTCATTGGTTAACCGTGCCAAATCAGGAAGGTTAAGGCTAGCCATAAAAGGTAAGATATAACCGAGATTGGCTCCAAAAGGACCAACAATGGTGTCAGGGACAATAGGAATGTAGTTCCCATGCATAACTAGGGGTGGATAAGGTTAACTTTCGACAACTGGAAAATTCACTAGTATGGTAGGAATAGATAGAACCAACGTGGAAGTGCCAATGCCCCCAGGAATAAATGGTGGAATGGTAGTAACAATGGTGGCTGGAATGGGACCACAACTAGTGGGTAGTGAACCAGCAATAGTGTGTGAAGTGACAAGGGGCCCACTAGGATCAGGGCATGTAGTCCCAGTGGAAGGGATACCTATGATGATAGGTGGAATGGAAGTGAGCCCACTACTAAAAATACCCCATTGAAAGGGATCAGGATGTACACCATCCATGGGGCTAGATGGAGTAGTGAACAAGGTGGGTTTGTATTGATATGAATCTGAATCAGACTCAGAGGTCATGAGTGGCTTTGAAGGTGGTGAGTGACATCGAATATGACTCTGACAATGACAGTTCTAGGAACCAAATTGGGGGGTGTTCCCCCTAATCCTATGTGAGTATCATGGTGGATATATGATGGCGTGATGGAGTGTTCTGTAATGAAAGAAAAATTGAGATTATCAATCCTAGGCTTAAAAAACCAATTACAACTGGGTGTGTAGAAGGAGGGCGTATGAAATGGCGGCTCACAAGCCAAAAAAAATCTCTAAAACCACACTATGATAGTCAGTCACAACAAGTAAAGTATACAACAATGTGGCCAGAAATCCAATAAGAAGTGCTACCTATAAAATAAAAATGACTCACTAACCTATGGGGTATGAGTGCAAGCGAGCTCCTAACTAAAAGTTGGAAGCCCCTCACAAATCGTATACTCAGCAGGGTGATGAAATCCCATTCAGACAATACGAAATGGAAGAATAATATAGGCTAAGAGAATCCCACTACCGAGAAGGACCCCTGGCTAAAATATCCCTAGAAGAATGAAAACTAGGCTACCTCATTCATGGCACATCCGTTCGATTAACTAGCGCTCAAGACCTCCCCTAACCCCTGGTTGGGTGATACGAGGGAGGAAAACAAAGGGTTAGCCTTCGGTGTAAGATGGAGTGCGGTATTCCACCCGAATTCCGGAACCGATTCGTTTGTGGCTTACTGTTGCAGAGAAGGGTTCCTCCCGAAAAACTGGTTGTGACCGTGTCAACAAGTACAGGAGGATTTTGATCCCCTGATGGACAACTACTATGTCTCAAGATGTAAGTGACAGAGGGTTGTTTTTTGGATTTCTATCCCCAAAGTACTAACTTAGCTACAATATTGTTTTGTCCTCAAGTGAGGTTACAATGTTGGTTGTATTAAGTTATTTTTAAGGCTTGCTTGGGGTCATGAACCAAGATTTTCACTTATATGGTGTGAAATGTGTGCAACTGATGTGTATGCCAAACACAACAATCCATGGTGAAGATGTCCCAATATCAATCCCAAGATGAAAATATAATGTAGTAAAGAATAGTAAATATGCTGCAAAATAAAATTTTCATCTAGAAATAAAATGTATTCGAAACAAATGAGCAGTAAAAGGAAATAATCTAACGTAGGAAACATGCATGGGGTATAAAAAACAAAGCTCAACTAGAACAGCTCATCAACCAAGTAAGTGGGATCTCAAAATATACCAAGGGGCTACAAAAAAGATCAGAATTGAACAGAAAATAGGCTGGAAAAGGGTTTGGGACAGACAGGGGGTATGAAACAGGAATATGAAGCGCAAAAATTGAATGAAAAACTACAGGTTTCTCTTGTTGGCGGAACATGCACGATCAAGTTCGTGATCTGAGGAAACAAATAGTCGATGGACTCGGGTCGTGCAAAACAGAGGGTTAAGCACGATGGGACCGCTCGAAACCAAGTCACAATAGTGATTGGGGTCGCTCTGGAAGCCGAGACATGAGAAATATAGTTTTTTAATCCATGTCGCTCTTATCAGGGCTAAAGGTGTGACCTAGGTTGTGCTTATCAGGAAGAAAGGCACGAATGGGTTAAGACTTTTGGCCAGATAGATGCGACTCGGGTCGAGTAGGAATTTGTTTTTAAAACAAAGAGTCGGCTAGGGCCGGGGGGAAGACACTGACACGGTACTTGTTTGGATCTGCCATGAGGGGGTCAGATATGTGACAATTGAGGGCAAAAGAGAGGAACAAACCAATGGAAACCTGTAAAAGCAAAGATATGTATGGATTGACCAAGTGGAGTTTCCAAAACTGTAGTGGGTATTTCTCCCAGGCTACGTGCAGATGCACCAACCCTATCTCGTCCAGAGCATAATAAAGAGTTCAACAATAATAGTAACAAAACAATAACAAGAAATATTTTTTAAATGTTTTAACACATATATCAACTAACCAATACATAAAATAAAATAGACACACCTTTTTGGAATGGGCCACTGTAGTCGTCCTAGGAAGTGGTTCCGCAGCTCCATGGTTTGGTTCTCCAATCTCATCCACAATTGGTTGTCAAGTGACAGGAATAGATCCAAATAGGTACAGAGTGAACTCAACATATACCGCAGGAAATGACGTGGAAAAATATGGAAGGAAAAGTATGTGATGTGACTGATGGAAAAATGGCAAATAGTGATCCAAAAGTGTTTTGGGAGAGACCATCACAATGTATTTATCGTATGGTCCTAGGGTTTTTTGACCCAAGGTAATGGCCCATGGTATTTTATTGTCCATGGTATTTATCTGTGGTTTTTTACCCATTCTCGTTTTTAGGGTTTTGTTACCCTTTTTAGGGTTTTTGACCATTTTTGGGATAGAGTGGAGACAAATCATAATAAATTCTCATCATCCCTTCATTTATGGGAAGGAATAATGGTGTTTTGGACCATTTTGTGGAAATACAATTGTGAAGGTAAAAAATGAGGGAAATATGGTGGGAATATGATGTATGTATATGGTTTAGACCTTGGAGAGCTAGGTGAACACTTTTTAGTGTTAACATATAAATAAGGAAAAAAATGTTAGGAATGTATCCAATATGTGGAAAGCATTGATCATGGATTTTGATGTTGTTAGATATTGGTTGGTGTGGAATGTGTGGAATGGAAAGAAGTTGATAATTGGATATGACCATTTTGGTAGCCAACAACCTTCTCACTTTTTATTTGTTTCTGGTTAATAAAAAGTGACATCGGCTTGACTCTTTAATAAATTCTTCAGAAATTTATCAAAGAGTGCCTTCAGAATCTATGATTCTGAAGGTACTCTCAATTTGAAAACATTAACTACTCAACTAGAAATCATCACAAGCATTTCAATTTCATGATTGTTGAGGTATCATTGATAATATATTTAGCAGTTGTTAAATCCATTTACTATATAATCAATTTTTCTTTTCATATATTAACTTTTGATTATATATTGTTTGATGATGATACAATTTCAATTAATGTCTCATTAAATCAACAACCTGCTAATCTAATTGTGCGACCAAGTCAAAATTGCTTCTATGATTTTAACTTCATCTTTCTACGTAATCTTCTCATGAATAATAACAAGGCTTCAATCTTTTGTTTTCCATACTAGGAAAAGTATAAATGATCAAATTCATTTTATTTTGGGTTGGATTAATAATGTTAATTCATTATATATCTAAAAATTAACCTTAAAACTATGCCTAAATGATTATTCAAACCTCCATTTAGACTTTATTCTAACTACCATGTCGCTCATGCGAATGAAACTATTTACAATTTTTTTGTGACATTTGTTGTTGCCCTAGATTGGATCTAAATCATGAATCATACCTTCATTAAGCAATGTTTGACACTTGTTTATCAAGGAAAAACCATTATTATCATGTCATTTCACTATATCAACGAGATCTCAATTGTCATGGCCATTTATAATGCATGTACAAAATCATAATTTTGCTTCCAATAACATCATTTGCCTTGTTTTATCAAACCATAGGATGAAATTGATATTGTTTTGGTTGCACAGGTCATCGAATTTGGGGTTTCTACAGAGGGATGACTTAACCAGGTTCGTGTTTCCCATTTGCGTTGATGATCACCATTACCTTGTTTACCAATTGAGTGTTGATACAATGGATCTCCTTTGTAGATTTGAGCCAACCGGAAGTGAGTTACTGGATATTAAACCCGAATCAGCATAGTTGATTGATAAAATTGTTTGGGGCAAATTCTTTAGAATTTTTAATGGGCATAACATATAAGTAATCCAACAATTTTCCCTGTCGCTTAAGGAAAACTTTGCCGAGGTTGGAAATCTGTGTTTGGTCATATCTGAAGACCTCATAGCAAAAGCTACGAAGCTGCCACTAACTTGTGAAGTCGGTTTAAATGGAAGGAGATTGACAAAGCCAAATGGAAACAATTTTTGCTCCCTTTTCCTTAGGATTTCGACGACAAATATGGGTATCCTGCAAAGCACCTCAAGCCTCAATGGTGATCGCTTGTATAGTTAATCATAAGGTACATTACTTATAAAGGTTTATTTTCCTCTATACATTGTTATCACCTTAGGATTTTGATGGAATTCAAAGGTTCTAGGTTAAATTTACCATGCTTCTTGCTTAATATCCTAGAAAAGATAGCTTATGTGGTTTAGAATACTATAGGAGATCAAGACCAAAGCTTATTCCATCACAATTTATTAAAAATAATAATACAGTATCAATTGTCTATGATTAATAAGAGTTGGTACCAGTTCTTAGTTGAAAATATCTTTAGTTAGACTCAATTTTGTCCTCCTTCTATATCTAAGTCTCGAAAGAAGAGAAGAAAACCATCTGTTAGTGAATCTCCTACGTTAAATGTTGATGCAAGCTCTAAAGAAACAAATGTTTGTAAAACTACCCCATCGAAATATTTAGGAGATAATTTGGTAAAGGGTAATCCCATTTTAATGGTTGGATATTCTGTCAGTCGCTCGTAGCTTGTTCAAATTTGTAAAGTATCTACACAAAAGCCCAAAGAATTAGTTAAGTGTTAAAACACAGACTCAATTATTTTTTATGGACTTAAACCTAAACATAGAGAGTCTATCTCTGTAAGTGCTAGTCGGTTTACCAAGAGTATGGCTACGGTCTTAACCCCTTCAACAATATAACAACAAAGAGAACCTCCATAGGTAGAAGTATTCAGCGTCGATGAGGATATTTTTCCAAATCGTTAAATTGCTCATAATAGAAAATGTAATGAACATATTTTTGAGGAAAATAATCCCAAAATTACTTGTCCTAATGATTTATTGATGGGTTATATCCATGTAGATATTAGCATAATCCTTCATTCACAAGTAACTCTTCTCCTGCTAGGAGTAAAATTAATATTCAGCAAACACTTAAACAAATTCTTAAGGACAAAGTGTCTCGGTTAGAAAGAGAAATGAAGGAATCTCATTCCAATGCACTGGGCATGAAGGAAGAAATTAAAACCCTCAAAGGTGAGTTGTTGTTATGGGTGAACATATGGAAAGTGTTGAAATTGAAGAAACATATGTACAAGGATGTAAAAATATCCTTAGTTGTTGCAAATGAATGATTACTCAAACACAGAGAACATCAAAATATTAAGATAATGAAACTTTACGACAGATTATCTGAGGCACGACGAGATGCCAAATTACATATCACGACTTAAACTTGTTTTGTTTCAGTTTACATTTAACATGCTTATGATCTTTAACAGGTAATGAGTGATTTAATTAGAATACCTACAAAATCGAATATTCTGTAGGCATTCTTAGAATTCATTTGTTGATGTTTCGTTTATTGAATATGATTTTAAATGAGAATTTAATGTTCTGTTAAATTGTTATTGCAAGTGTCTTTTATATCTTTCATGGATGTGTTTTGGTTTTGTTGATGTTGTTGAACTTACGATAATTTCGTTACCAACTGTTAAATCAATTACCCCTTGTAATGATCTAGATGCCATGTGCCTTCTTTTTGGAAAATAGTTTAGCTATTCTTGGTACTTCATTATCTCATCAACAAAATGATTATGAAAATTGTTTTTTTTTTAATTTGACAACTATTAAAACTGAATAGTTTATTTTTAGAATAAATATCCATAGAATTCTGGAAATAGTTGATTTGTTTAGATATATAAGTCATGAGGATGACTTGAGATGGGGGATTCGAGTATGCAAAAGGAAGACTGATTACATTGGGAATCAAGATATCCATTGTGCCAAAAGCTTATTTCGATATTTTATCTCTATGATACTGTTAAGCACGTCTTCAAAGATTGGTATCATTTTGAACTTAGTCTTTGAATACTTATATATATACTCCATATGGTTTTCTCCCATTATTATCACTTGTAGTTATATTTTGTTATAATTCTACGAATTATTAATGAACTGCTCGAAGCACGAACTCATTTTGATATTTGATTTTAATATTGTATGAGACTTTTTTTAATTAATTTTGTTAATTAAATCGAGCTGTATAATATTATGTTATATTAATTCACTTACTGATTCATATCTGTTTCTAACATATATTCAATTAAGTAATTAATCATTTTTAATCTCAAATGTTAAAGTGTTAGGAGTTGACTGTTCTATGATATTTTATGTTTCAAAATGATAAATAATTTATGTTTATTGTTCTTTAATTATAAATGTATTTCATGAACTGAAAGTTATTTATGATATCGACTTTGATGATTTTTCTCATGGTTATATAATTTAAACTTTTGTTATATGTATTGTCATAGAACGTTAACATAATTACTAGCTTTCTCTTGGCCAAGATAGGACCCATTAGATTAGATTAATTTTCAATTTATAGCTTAGTTTTTCTATCTTTAAATTAGTAGTTGTTAAATAGATAGTTCTTTAAAAAAAAGTATTAGTATAGGCTGTAGATAAATGGCTAATGTTAACTTAGCAGTTTTCATTAGAATTTAATTAAACTCTTTATTTGTTAATTAGTTTTGAAAACACTTTTTTGAAATTTAAATAGTAAGACTCTCCTTAAGAGAGAGAAACTTAGATGGTAGCAGGACCATAACCTATGATAATTATCTACACCAAACACATCGGGGGTCGTGTTAAGCACCTTGTGTGGGTTAGTTCACAATAGTTGGCCATAGACTAAAAATTCAGCCAACAAATGGCGCTAGAAGGAGAGATTGTAACTATTAATGGCTGATAATTTTCAAAACAGCGCTGTAACTAGTTCAAATCCTTCACCAATCAATGAATTTGATAACATTGTTATTTCAGATACATTAGTTTATCAACAAGTTGAAATTATTGATTCATGATTCACAAGTGTTGTTAGAGATATATTAGAACGAGACCATACCTATTCTCCCTACACGCCTTATCAAATTGAACAATCTTTAAGGGAATCTAGAATAGTCCTCACTAGGATTTATTCTCAATAAACTGGTATACCCCCTATTGATTTCGGTTTACCTCATCAGAATAGAAATAACACATCATCTTTTGTAGTCTACCAGTGTTCAGTAGAAACTCAAGGGTTAGGATTAGGTATCCAAAATTATTAGTTTAATCCTTCATCAAGATGGGTTACTGAAACCAACACTGCAAGAAGGCTCATCCCTTCCAATAGTTCTGGTCAACCACCATCTCCTCTGGATCCTCCACCTGGTAGTTCAAGACCTAGTGATCATAGTAATTATTCAAATTCTGAAGAAGACAACATAGCAGGAGTAGGAGGAGGTAATCCACCTAATCCTCCCAGTCATCCTTTACCTTGGTTAAGGAGGAGTGTGATAGCAGTCCCTGGAGTACAACATCAATTACTTAAACACTCAGATAATCTTCTTCCTAAATTCAATCCAGATAATAAAGAATTGGTTGAAAATTATATATATAACTTCATCATCGTTGTTCAAACCATGAATGTACATCATGAAGACGTAGTCTGTCGTTGTTTTCCTTTAACATTTGAAGGAAAGGAATCAACTTGGTACTTTTCTTTGGTTCAAGAGCCTATAAATAATTGCATAGAGTTTATCCAAGATTTCTTAGATAAATTTGGAGAAGATAAAACTCTTGTTGCCTTAGCTCTTGAATTATATCGCATCAAAATTTATAATAAGGAGTGGATTAAGGATTTTAATCAGATTTTTCAACCTTGAAGAACAAAATACCTGTCGCATATCAACCACCATAAGATATTATTATAGAAAATTATGTGTCGGCAATACAAAATATTTAGGCATGTTTTTTAAACAAGCCAACAAGGCTACACTAGTTGAAACCTTCGAGGAAGCTATCAAATTTGAAAAAAAATCTCTAACATATGAACCTGAAAGGAGTGGGAAAATCGATAATTTTCCTCGTAAAATAATTGAAATCCCATCAAATTCAATTTCAGACAAATATAAAGTATTTGATGTTGAACAAATTCAACATCCTAACAGAGCATTAGCAAATGAAGTGGTAGGGTTAAAGAAAAATTCAGAAAGCTCTTCTTCTAGAGGGTATTTTAGAAATCAATTTAGGCAAAATCCTGTTGCTAAAAATACTCCTCTTGATGTAGATGTAAACGAATAGGTATTCAATACCATTCAAGCAGTATTTTCTATGTGTGAATCCTCTTTGAATCAAGAAGTTGTTTATCAAGAAGAAGAAGAAAATTCTGAAAATGAAGATGAACCTCAAGAACAACAACAACAATTAGTTGGGCACTTTTGGGATGGTTTAATTAAATATGATCAAAGTAAATCTCCTCCCCCAGGAAAACATGCCTATAATACTTGAAGCATGGGATTAATAGGTACTCCTAGAGCATCAAGATCAAACCCAATTAAAGGAAATAATAATCCTCAACCTGCTAAACAGTCTATTCCCATTCAAAATACACAAAAGTTAGATTTTCAATATGATATTATTGAGGATTTGAAAAAGATACGTGCGAATATCAACATGTATGATCTACTTCAGATTTATTCTATGCCTAATGGTCATATTATGACTCCTACAATGAGTTCACTTACTCAAAATACCCAAGCTATCGAAGCTGCTAACACTAATTTTAATAGTGATTTAATTTCCGATGATAAAGGAAAATTAGCAAATGATAAAACCTCATTGATAGGTAAAAATTCAAAGTACACAACTCCTCCTTTTCTCCTCAGATTTGAAATTTATAACATAAATGTACATAATTGTATGGTAGACTCTGGAGCGTCATCTAATGTAATTCTTTTGTCAGTTTGTAGAAGGATGAACGCAAAATATACTATGTACGAAACACATATTACACAATTAGATCGTTTAAATGTGAAGGTATTAGGACAAACAAAAGATGTGCTAATTATGCTTGCAAGTAACCCATCAATTTTTTAAATCATATACATTGTTGTTGCTAACATTCCTGATACTTATGGGTTGTTTTTAAGCAGAGATTGGCCACATAATCTGAATGGTTTCTTCTCAATTGATTGGTCAACCTTATGTATCTCTAAAAATGGTAAAGCTAATCGGATTAAAATCAAAAGAGAAAGATATTTAAAGCATACTGTAAAAGAATTACATGATCCCAATGAACCAATGTTGTTTTCTGATTCAATCATGGGAAACTACACTTATGAACTGAATTTTGGGAATTTTAAGGCTGAAAATTCTCCATTTGCAGGTATAAAATAACAATCTGAAATTTCTAATGTCACTTATATTCAGCCTAATTCTGCATCTCAGAATGTTGTAAATAGTGTAAATAATCAGAATTATGTATATATTAGTGATAATAAGGTAGTTGTAAATAATTTACCTTGGAAGTTGTATTTTGACAAGTCAAAATCAATAGAAGGAGTTGGTGCTGGTTGTCTTCTAATTGATCAAAAAGGAAATAAAACATGTAAAGTTTGTATATTAGAGTTTGACTGTACTAACAACATAGTTGAGTATGAAGCTCTTATCCAAGGTCTGAAGAAATATTTAGATCTAAACATCAAGTTACTAGTGGTATATGGTGATTCCCATATTATTTTCCGACATGTACGTAATTCAATTCATTGTATTTCCGAACATCTTCAGAATTATCAAAAAGAGGTATGGAACCTTATTTCAAATTTTGAAACTTTCAATGTAAATTGCATTCCAATATTTCAAAATCAAGATGCTAATCTATTAGCTAATGTAGCTTCTAAATTAGTCCCACTTGAATATTTTTCACCTAACAATTTTTCAATTGAGTTAATTTTTAGGCCATCAATTCCCGACAATATCACTAATTGGAGTGTTTTTTATGATGATATACAAATATTGAATTTCTTGACAAATTAAGATACCTTCAAGGAATTTTCTATTGATGAAATCACTCATGATGAAGACTTACGCAAATTTTCGGTAATACATCCTCATTGTCCGATAGAAAAAGATCTTGACATGATAAAATATATCCCTTACTTTGTTTTAAGATTGGAAAAAATTTATGATATCGAGGATAAATTTACGGTGACCCCAAATTGTAAAACAAACATTTCTTACTTAAGGTATGAAACTATAAATTTAGGGACAAATTCCAATCCTAAACTTGTCAACCTAGGAATAGATTTCACCTCCTTAGAAAAACTAGCTTTTATAAATTTGTTAATGAATACATAGACATGTTTGCATGGACGTATGATTACCTTAAAAATTTCAATCTGTAAATAATGCAACATGTTATCTCAATGAAACTAGCTTCAAAGCCTTTTCAAAAAAATATTAGGAAAATGAATCCAACAGTTAATAAAGAGTTGAATAAACTCTTAACTGCCAAAATCATTTTTTTGGTATGCCATACTCAATGGGTGGATAACCTGGTTCCATTTCAAAAGAAGAATGGGGATATTAGACTTTGTGTCGATTTTCGTAATCTTAACAAGTAATCATAAAAGGATAATTACCCAAGCAATCCTATGGAGCAAATCCTCCAAAACGTTTTTGGATCTTAGATGTTGTCATTACTTGATGGTTTTTTAGGTTATAATCAGATTCAAGTTTCTCCCGATGATCAACTTAAAACCGCATTCAGAACTTCGTGGGGAACTTATTCCTGTTGAAATATTCCCTTCGATTTGATTAATGATGGAGCAATGTTTCAACGAGCAATGGATACAGCCTTTACAGGACTAATTAATCATGCAGTTGTTGTTTGTATTGATGATGTTACTGTCTTTTCTAAACACCGACCGAACCATGTCTTTAATATTAGAAAGGTTTTGAGCGTTGTCGGAGATATAGAATATCACCTAACTCTAAGAAAACAATATGTGTGGTAACCCAAGGGATTTTGTTAGGTTGTGTAGTTTCCAAATATGGAGTCATGATTGATCCTCATAGAAATCAGCATATATCTAAGATTACTTACCCTTCCATTAAAAAGGCTATGCAATGCTAAGGCTATCCTTATATTCTATGAAATTATTCATCCTATGAAAAACATGATTAAAAGGGATGTTATATTTAGTTGGGGTAACAATGAAAAAGAGTTTTTCGAAAGAATTATAAAATCTATATATGAAACTCCTTCTCTTATAAGTCCTGATTTCAGTAAGGATTTTATACTTTATACTTTTGCTTCAGATATTTCATACGTTTTTGTTTTGACTCAACATAATCAACAAAATCGCGAGGTTCCTATATCTTTTATGAGTTCTAATTTTAAAGGAGCTAAGTTAAATTATCATGAAGTTGATAAGCAAGCATTTATTGTCTTTAGAGTAGTAAAACACTTTTGACCTTATCTCTTAAAATCCAAAAGTAAAGTAGTTGTTATGTATCTTGTGGTAAGGAACCTGTTGGTACAAAAGGATTTAGGTGACAAAATAGCACCTTAGATGAAGGCCCTTCAACAAGGTGATCTTTATATCAAAACTTCCTTGGTGGTTCAAGGGAAAGATCTTTGTAAACTTGTTGCAGAGTTGGCTCATTTTCCAGTAAATAATATTGATGTTAACATAAATGAATCTCTTCTTGAAAAGGAAATCTATTTCTTTCCTCCTCCACAAGATTCCTGGAATTCTGACATGAGAATTCTTTTGGAAACATGAAGTGCTCTAGATAACCTAGGATGAAATAAGAGAAGGGCCTTGAGATTAAAATCAACTGCTTTTCAGTTGATTAATAATGTCCTTTTAGGAAAAATTTAGATGGTATATTATTGTGTTGTCTTGAAAAAAAAGAAACTGAAACAATTTTAAAGGAGTTACACTTTGGTCCTGCAAGTGGTCATTTTGGAGGAGAAACTACTGTGCATGAAATATTAAACGTTGGTTATTATTGACCTACTTTATTCTGAGACTCTTATGCACATGTTATAAAATGTCAATATTGTCAAACAACTGCAGGAAGGGCTAAAAAATATGCATTTCCACTACAACCAATTTCACTGGAAAGACCATTTTAGCAGCGGGGCCTTGATATAGTAGGGACAATCAACCCACCCTCATGTATGAACCATAAATATGTTATCACTGCAACTGATTATTTTACCCGATGGGAGGAGGTTGGACCCTTTCTTGTAGTAAACATCATTCAAGTTGTTCTTCTCTTAGAATCCTCTATTATTACTCGGTTTGGTGTGCCTAAATCTCTTGTTTTTTATAATGTCTCTTACTTTTCTTCTGTTGAATTAACAAAATTTTCTTTGGAAAAGGGTATCAGATTCAAATATTCTACAATTTATTACCCTGAGGGTAATGGCTTAGCTTATTCCACCAACAAAAAACTTACAAAATATTCTAAAGAAAACTATTGCCATACATCATCGAAATTGGCATACTTCCTAACACAATGCACTTTAGGCAGGCAAAGTAACTCCAAAATCTGCAATTGGAAATTCACCTTTCTTTCTAGTCTATAGCAATGAATCCATTCTACCTCCTAATATTTTCTTTCCTTCTTTACAGTTAGCATAGTCCATCAAGGATGTAAATTTTTCTGTTATGGAGAAGAGAATCAATACTCTAATTAAGTTAGAGGAGGATAGAGAAAAGGCCAAACAACATTTTGAGAAACATCAACAGATTGTAAAATATTGGTTTGGTCATGCCTCAGACTCCAATAGATATTTCCAAATAGGTGATCTAGTTTTAAAGTGGGATAAATCCCATGAAGATAAAGGTGAACATATGAAATTTCATCGTCTTTAGGTAGGACCCTATATCATTGCTGAGAAAATGGGCCCAAGTACCTTTTGACTTCAAACCTTGGAAGTTCAATCTAAAACCTTTCTGGTTAATGAGTTGATCCTTAAAAAATAATTTCACTAATTTCTATTAAATCTTTAAATATGTATATAAGTTGTTTCATTTTGTTAATATTTGTACATTTTTCCTTTTTCTAATTTAGTTTGTTCCATATTCCATCACAATTCTGAATATAATTAGAGCATCTTTTTATGTACAGCTCAGTTTGTTTTGTGTTTTTGCTTAAGACTTATTTCATTTGTAAGTAATTCCAAGCGTTGTCTAAATCATCTATTTTCAGAAAAAGACCCGTATCATAATCGAAAATCATTACCTTTTGAAATCTTTCAAATCTGGAAAGTATTTCTGTCAAAGAAGGTATCTGTAGATAAATAAACCCCCGTGGATTGAATTTCAGTTTGATCATTCACTATAAATAATTATACTCAAGTATGGTCTTCCATCTTGTTTAGTCTGATCAGATTTTTTTAACTCTGAAATAAACCTGTTAAAAATTTAATTTTTGTAAATACAGTTAGAATTAATCCTCTATAGTACGTTCTACTAGTGTAGTACATATAGTTGGTAAGTTACCTCGTCAAAACCTTGTACTTGGAAAATCCTTATGAATATGTATTATCAGTCATATTTAAACTCATTTACAATCTTGAAAGTGTATTGATTTGTTCCATTTTACATTTTTGTTTTATGAAATTGGGAACGAAATGTCTTAGTAATGATCTGATCCGATCAAGATCATGGACATCATTGGTATTAAATTACCAAAATTCAGTTATTAGGTTGTCGTAGTGGCTCTTGGTCTTATGATCAAGAGATAGGGGGTCTCAATAATGATCCAACTGATTCATCTCAAATGATTTTTGTGTTGATGTATTTGTAACTTTGAAATGTATTCGCTTGTGTATTTTATGTATTGTACCCTGATGTTTATTCCAAGAAGTATCTGTAATGTAATTGAGTCATGTCATACCCTGATGTTCCTATCAGGAGAATCAATAATGTAAACAAGTCATGTAAAGTAATAGAGGGTAGCCCTCCTTATTGTTCAAGGGTTAAAGTCCCCATAGTTTTGGATCACTAGAGTTATTAGACTCTCTTAGAGAAGTCGGCCCCAGGTGAGTTAATGTAATTCGGGTCATTAGTACCCCAGTTGTGGTTACTCGAGCCTACATAACTGAGTTAGGATTACTTGACCATACATAACAGAGTCAAATATTAAGTGAACAAAATAATATAAATAGAGAGTGAGACTCTCTATTTATAACACACATACACTCACTCACTGGGGCGCATGAGTGAGAGAGGAGAATCTCTCTCAAGTGAGAGAGAGAGAACAAGATGTTGGAGATCAACTTTTCTATTTTCAGGTTTTACTACTACCATTGGTGCTCATTCTATCTCTAGGGAAGTTGCAGGGGTTTCTCCTTTATGGTTTCCTCGAGGAAAATTATTTGCGTCTCTTGTCTCTTGTGTTTATTGTTGTGCATGTTATTCTCTCAGATAAGATCCTAAGATCATATTGTTTAAATGATAAAAATCTATCATGGTATTAGAGATAACCTAATAAGAAGACATTATATAGCTGTAGAAGCTAGGGATTCTTACTTTTTGGGTCTCTCTCCACAATCCATCAGCAAAAGGAGGCTAGGGTAAATCTCCATTGAAGGGCGCATCTTTCTGTCGAAGCAGAATTTGATTCTAGGCATTTTCAGTTTTTGGTACGAGAATTTGGGTTTTTTACAGAAGAGGAATTTTTGAGTGAGCTTAGCATAGGCTTGATATCCTCATCAAAATCGAATTTTAGAGACCTGGTTCGATATTTTTGGTTGGGTGAAACTCCAGGAAATTCAAACCCTAGTTTGACCCTGGGCCTAAAAAACCCTAAAATACTGAAACTGGTAGTTTTGGTAGATTCGTTATATCTCGAGATTGGAGAAGGCTCAAGTGCTGAAACCTTCATAGGTCAAATATAAATTCCTGATGTACACTGTTTCCATGTTTTAGCCTCTGATTCACTATATTCTAGGAGATATGATTCCTCCAAATTAGGGTTCCATCCTCTCCCAAGATTCCTCCCCAAACATGACACCTAGGGAGAATTGCTATATCTCGGGATACGAAGGTCCAAATGAAATTTATCAATATTTTCTAGAAAGGGCACAAAATTTAATTTTTGTACTAAAATGTTTAGACCCCGAAGATGAAACAGTGACACGTGGCAGTCCATACAACTTCATTATGTTGAATAGTCCTGAAACAGGTCACCTTGGGAAAACGCACATAAGTCCCAATTGGTGAACCCAATTCTGACGAAACCTATGGTGTTGGAACAAGGAAATACGAGGATACCTTAGTACGTAATTTTAGACACTGAGGAGTAGTACTTTTAGATATACCGCAAAAATAGTATCAGGCATTTCTGCAAAAGAAATTGGTAAACTAGGGCTTCCTTCTTCCAGGAGCTTCCCTCCACTGTTTTCAGAAAAGAAGTACATTGGATAGCTCGCCTTGAAGAGTTCTATATTTCCATCCAATCAAATCCAAAAGATTCCAATTTTTTAAAATTAGGGTTTCTCTGACAAACCCTAGATCATCTAGCTCTGAAACCAGGACGGACACCTCAAATCGATAAGATTTAATCTTTTGCTATTTACATTTGAGGTTCTCATTTCTAAATGACTAGTCACACTAGCTTGATGAAAATTTTGGTGAAACTGACAAGTTCCAAGCATGGAAGTATTGGATCTCACTGGTTCTTGAAGAAAATGAATTGGACACCTACATAAGTGGAGAGGTTCCAGTTCTAGAGGGAGATGAGGCTAAAATCCTTACACAAGAAGAACTTGGTCAAGGCCAAGCATTGTTGATTCAATCACGAATCACCTTATACCACAAGTGTCTTCCCTAAAGACACTGAAAGAGATGTTTGATTCTTTGATCAATCTATTTGAAGGAAAGAACATAAATCGAAAGATGATTTTGAGAAAATAGTTGAAGAATGTAAAGATACAAAATGCAGAGACCATACAGTCATACTTTACAAGGGTATCTCAAATCAAAGAACAACTTGAACTAGTAGAAGAAGAAGTTGAGAATGTAGAAGTTGTGATAACCACCTTGAATGGCTTCCCATGATCATGGGATTCATTCATTCAAGGAATGTGTGCCAGAAGGAAGTGATTACTTTCAGCAAACTCTGGGAAGAGCACACATAAGAAGAAGCTTGAATCATAATAAGAGAAAAGAAGATGAGAGCAACCGAAGATCAAGCTCTCACCATCCAAATAAGATCCCTCAAGCGATGAGGAATACAAAGGACTCAACTTTTGAAGAACCTCTTATCCATCTTAGCATTTGGATAAGAAATGATGTTGTTATGAATGAAGAAGATGATGAAGCTCAAGAAGGAGTCTACCCACAAAACAAATAAAGATAAGTATTCATTGGTCATTTCATGATATTGTTTTGTTATGCACTTGTTTATATTCAGTTGATGTGTTATTCATGATAGAATGTTTGCATTAATGACAGTATACTACTAATATGCATCTAATGGATAAGTAGCTCATGGTGCTATACAACTCTCCATTGCTACTTATCTATAATGAAACCTCTTTGCTGACATATTGGATTAGTGCACAATCTCAATGTTGTCCTGGTAGAGATGGAAGGAATCTAGAAAGTTTCCATGAGATATGGATGAATGTTGCATTGGCTAAAATAGTTGCATGATCATATCTTTATGCATGAGAATTTTTCCATTATGAATATGCCTTATGAAATGTTTCTAACCATACAAATGAATTTGACTTGTAGGAAAAATCACGTACAATCACCTACAAGAAAAGAAGGATGAGACTTGTTCCGAAGAACAAGTGATGACAGTTCGAGAAATAATCCAAGAATGAAGAATAATATGATGAATGCAGCGACATAATTGATGCAGAAACTTCCAGGTATGAAGAAGTAGCCAAGAAGAAAGGGAAGACCAGTTCAAGAAGAATGATGTCTAGGATGCAGTATCGAGACCTGAAGGAAAGTTTGTAGTTCCATCATGCAGTAGATGGAAACATCGTGGGATACAAGGCAGGATTCGTAGCACGAGGCTTCTCACGAAAAGAAGGCATAGACTATGAAGAGACATTTGCAGCCAGTGGGAGTTGAGACACATGATAGGCATAATCATGTGTGAAAATGAAAGAAGTCCTTGTACAGAAGACACCCATGGGATAACACATACATGAGGATCTTGAAATCACCTAGAGTGATGAAGATATTAACCTTTGCTACAAGGTTGAAGATGAAAACCTATAGAGGGTGACAAGCTCACAGATGGGTGCAAGAAGAACTTTTGAAAAAGTTCAAGATAGAGGATCTTGGTATCCAGTAATCCTAGATGGATACATGGAATATTAGTAGCAAAGGAAGGTACTAGTCACTCCAGTACATAATGTTTCAATACATAGAGTACAAAAGGAAAAGGGAGAATGATGCTCCACTTCAGAGGGAGTGACTATAGAATATCCTGAGATTCGACATGATACGATAGGATGGACAACTTACTGATGGCTCTAGGATTTACTGAAAGAAAGAGGAGTCCAACCTTTACTACAATGTCCAATAAGGGAACCCAGTGATACTCCTACTGTATGTAGATGATCTATTTGTAACGGGTATGGATGGGTTGATTGCTGATACAAAGAGGAAGCCTGCTGCTGAGTTCAAAATGAAGAACTTGGGTATGATGCACTATTTTCTAGGCATGGAGGTGTGGCAGAATGCAAATGGAATTTCCCTGGGACAAGGGAAGTATGCAGTAGAGATCCCGAAGAGGTTCGAGATGATGGACTACAAGGCCATGACCACACCTATGGCATCGAACCTGAAGCTATTGAGTGATGATTCATCAGAAGCGATTGATGCTATGATGTATTGTCAGATGATTGGGTCCTTGATGTACCTAACAAATATGAGACCAAATATTTTCTTTGCTATGAACACATTGAGCTAGTTCCTGACAGATCCTAGACATGTTCACTTGATTGCTGCAAAGCATATTCTAAGGTACCTGAAGGGTACAGTTGACTATGGGATCAAGTATGAGGGGAATTAGAAGATTAACCTAGAAGGTCATGTTGATTCAGATTGGGCAGGCAGTGCCATCAATAGGAAGAGCACTTCAGGGTGCCACTTCAGTATGGGATCAGGTGTGATCTCTTGGTTTAGCAGGAAACAGTCTTGCATGGCACTGAGTACAGTTGAAGTAGATTATGTCACAACTTGTTCAGCTAGTTGTGAGGTAGTATGGATGAGGAAGCTACTGTATGATTTGTTTGATCTCCAATTGGATGCTACTTGTATATATCCTGACAACCAAAGTTGTGTGAAGTTTTCTAAGAACCTGGTGTTCCATGACAAGTCGAAGCATATCAAGATCAAATATCACTATATCAAGGATATGGTGTAGATAGGAGTAGTGGAGCTACAGTATGTTGCGACGGACGAGCAGATAGCTGAAGTGTTGACCAATCCATTGGCCAGAGTGAAGTTTGAGTACTTTAGGGAGAAGCTTGGTGTTCTCAAGATCGAGGTTCCTTCTGAGGGGAGGTGATGAGTCTATGATCCCTTCTGACATGGTGAGAGGATTGGTTCCTTCCATGGTCAGATGTAAGTGCAGAGATGCTCTAATATGATTGTGGGTTGTGTTACCACATGATCACTGCAGAGCCATTCTGATGTGATTAAGGGATGTGTTCCCACATGATCAGATATAAGTACTGAAGGCCATTCTCTGGGAAAATGGAGGTACCTGGTCAGTTACCAGGAATACTTATCCTAGAGATGAGAGCCATTCTGATATGACTGTGGGATTGGCCCCCACATGATTAGATGTAAGTGCAGAACCATTCTGATATGACTGTGGGATTGGCTCCCACATGATCAGATATAAGTGCAGAGCCTTTCCCTAGATGATAGATGGTGTTTCCTATCATGCCGATGGATGTAAGTGTAGAGCCTTTCCCTGGATGATAGATGGTGTTTCCTATCATGCCAATAGATGTAAGTGCAGAGCCTTTCTTTGGATGGTAGATGGTGTGTCCTTCCATGCTAGTAGATATAAGTGTTGAGCCCTTCCTTGGATAGTAGATGGTGTGTCCTGCTATGCCGGAGGATATAAGTGTTGTGCCTTTCTATGGATAGTAGATGGTGTTTCCTACTATGCTAGTAGATGTAAGTGTTGATCCTTTCCTTGGATGATAGATGGTGTGTCCTATCATGCAAGTGGATGTGAGTGCTAGGCCTTTCTGACATGGTGGTGGATGTGCTCCTCCCATGGTCATATGTGAGTGTTGGGCGTGCCTTTCTGACATGGTTCTTCGATGTGTTCCTTTCATGGTCATATGTAAGTGATGGGAATGCCATTCTCACTTAGGGTCAGATATAAGCATTTAAGAGACCTACATGGAGGCTAGGCCTACAACCAGCATGAAAAAGGGTTGGCTCTATAGAACTTCCTATGATGAGAAGAATTGAGAGATAGCACCAGTTGATCGAGATGGCAGAAGCAGTGATGATGAAGATCCAGTGATGATCCATGTTTGATGAAGATCTAGTGATGATCCAGTGATGATCCAGCATTGATTTTGATCCAGATTTGATCCAAAGAAGACGACTTGTACTGATGAATTGTGTCAAGAGAATACCTTCATACTTAATAGGGAGCGTTGATGTATTTGTAACTTCGGAATGTATTCACTTGTATATTTTATGTATTGTACCACGATGTTTATTCTGGGAAGTATTTGTAATGTAATTGAGTCATGTCATACCCCAATGTTCCTATCGGGAGAATCAATAATGTAAACAAGTCATGTAAAGTCATAGAGGGTAACCCNTCCCCACAATATTGGGGGACTAGGGTTATTAGACTCTCCTAGATAAGTTGGCCCTAGGTGAGTTAATGTAAGTCGGGTCATTACTACCCCAGTTGTGGTTACTTGAGCCTACATAACTGATTTAGGATTACTCGAGCCTACATAACAGAGTCAAATATTAAGTGAATGAAATAATATAAATAGAGAGTGAGACTCTCTATTTATAACACACATACACTCACTCACTGGGGTGCATGAGTGAGAGAGGAGAAGCTCTCTCAAGTGAGAGAGAGAGAACAAGCTGTTGGAGATCATCTTTTCTGTTTTCGGGTTTTACTGCTGCCATTGGTGCTCATTCTATCTCTGAGGAAGTTGCATGGTTTTCTCCTTTATGGTTTCCCCGATGAAAATTCTTTGTGTCTCTTGTCTCTTGTGTTTATTGCTGTGCATGTTATTCTCTCAGATAAGATCCTAAGATCATATTGTTTAAATGATAAAAATCTAACAGTTTGTGAGTGACACTATCATTTGGTTACCAAGTTAGTGCGTTGATTCCTTATTTTATAAAGAAAAAAAATGAGTGAATCATTTTAATAAATGGAACACGTTCTATATATTTTTCAGAGAAGTAAATAGTTATATCTTTATACTGATGGTTTAGATTATCTTTAATTTTTGAGTGCTTAGTTTTGATAAGGCAATCTTACTTGGCTTATGTTCAAACAAAAATATTTATTAAATGGAATGGAGGAGGATTTTGAAGGTATTTGAAATTATGAAAATCATTAAACATAGGTTTGTAGGAGAATGAGATTATCCGGTTTCACAGAGTATGTCTTAGACCATATCTTACTTCATTTTTTATAGTAAAAAGAACAGAGATAATTGGTTGGCCTAGGTATGTCGCCATTTGTTGGAATCCAACAACCTTCTCACTTTTTTATTTGTTTTTGGTTAGTAAAATATGATATCATCTTTACTCTTTAATAAATTCTCAAGAAAATTATCAAAGAGTGCCTTCAGAATCTATGATTATGAAGGTACTCTCAATTTGAAAACGTTAATTACTCAAGTAGAAATCATCGCAAGAATTTCAATTTCATGATTGTTGAGGTATCATTGATAATCTATTTATCAGTTGTTAAATCCATTTACTATATAATCAATTTTTCTTTGCATATATTAACTCTTGATTATATATTGTTTGATGATGATACAGTTTCAATTAATGTCTCATTAAATTAAAATCCTTCTAATCTCATTGTGCGACCAAGTCAAATTTTCTTCTATGATTTTAACTTCATCTTTCTACGTAATCTTCTCACGAATAATACCAAGGCTTCAATGTTTTGTTTTTCATACTAGGAAAAGTATAAATGATCAAATTCATTTTATTTTTGATTGGATTAATAATGTTGATTCATTATATATCTAAACATAAACCCTAAAATTATTCCTAAAAGATTATTCAAACCTCCATTTAAACTTTATTCTAACTACCATGACGCTCATGCATATTAAACTACTTGCGATTTTTTTCTGACATTTGTTGCTACCCTAGCTTGGATCCAAATCATGAATCATACCTTCATTAATAAATGTTTGACACTTGTTTATTAGTACAATGATTATTATCGTGCCATTTTAGTATATCAACAAGATCTCAAATTTCATCTCCATTTATAATGTTTGTACAAAATCATAATTCATTGCCAATAACATCATTTGCCTTGTTTTATCAAACCCTAGGATGAAATTGGTATTGTTTTGGTTGGGTGGGTCATCGGATTTGGGGTTTTTACAGAGGGATGACTTAACCTAGTTTGTGTTTCCCATTTGTGTTGATGATCACCGTTACCTTGTTTACCGATTGAGTGTTGATACAATGGCTCCCCTGTGTAGATTCAATCCAGATGGAAGTGAGTTACTAGATATTGAACCTGAGTCGATGCAGTTGATTAATAAAATTGGTTGGGGCCACTTATTTAGAAGTGTTAATGGGAATAACAAAGAATTAACTCAACAATTTTCCCTACCACTTAAGGAAAACGTTTGCTAGGTTGGAAATATGTGGTTGGTCATCTCTGAAGAACTCGTAGAAAAAGATACGAAGCTGCCACTAATAGGTGAAAGGTGGTTTAAACAGAAAGAGATTAACGAAGCCAAATGGAAACAGTTTTTTCTCCCTTTGCCTAAGGATTTCGACAACAAATATGGGTATCCTGCAAAGTAACTCAAGCCTCAATGGTGGTTGCTTCTACAATTAATCATAAGGTACATTACTTACGACGATAGATTTTCTAATATAAATTGTTATCGCCTTAGCATTTTGATGGAATTCAAAGGTTCTAGGTTAAATTTACCATGCTTCTTACTTAATGTTAAATTTGTGAACCATTGATCTACAAGAAAATAAGAGCAATTGAGAAGTAGAATTATGCAGTGGAATATCAAAGACGATGTACACCGAACAAGACAAATTTGAGACTAACCTGATAAGAATTAATCAGTTAATTACAACATTAATATTCATTCATTAATCAATAATACAATGATTATACAATAAATGGAATTCGAAACATGTGGATAGGATTTGAATCTACCAGCTCAACCTGACTGGATAGCTAACTAAATCTGGCTAAATAGCTAAATATGTGTGTCTAAATCACTATTGGAGATCACTAGTCTAACTCTAGATCTATAAATTATTCTACAATCAGTTAACTGATGAGGTAGGTTAAAAAAAGGCACCACTCTCTCTCCATGCATGCAAAACTGGCGCTACGTTAACTGGAAGTGATCTAACTAATTGTAACTGGAGGTGAACTCAACATAATTGCTTACCTACCACCACCAACTAATGGAGGCTGCTGGTGGCACTCAAAGTGGGCTCCTATAATGTAGGGATTGGTCTCAGAGGCACATTTAATTCATGCCCACACATGCAGTAAGTGGCAGATAACCTCTATGTGTGTTCCCTATAATCTAGTACAGTAATAATAACTCCTTAAGTTAGGAAAAATGACCAAATAGACTATATTGGACAAAGGAGGATGAATTAATCCTAACTCCCCGCCTTAATCCTAACTTTGGACAAATTGGGCCTTGGAAAATAGGCAAAAATTCACCCATACAATATAAATGAAATAAAATATTGCTCAATAAAATAAGGAAAATGAGGAAAACCTCATGGGAACCCCCCCTCAAAATAAGCAGGAATCAGGAAATTTTGTTGCAATCTGCAACTCTGTGGAGCAGTAATGCAGAATATTGGTTCTTCTATGCATCAGCATCCTGGGACTATGCATGTGAACCTCTCCAAACTAAATGATTATTTATGGTTGAATTTTCCTCTTTGGAAGAAGAGGAATATGCTCAACTGAATCAGGAACATAGATAATTGCAAGATGAAAATTGGACCCATGTAGAGAAACTCAGATCAACGATGAGAGAACAAAATTGCTTGAGAATTCGAACCATGTGAGGTAAATCCAAGAAAATTATATTTTGTAGCCTTGAACATCAAACCATATGAGGTAAAATCAGCTCCAGGTGTTAGGAGCAAGTGTTCAGGTGAATGCAGAATGTCTCCCTCTTTACTTGTACTATGAGGAGATAAGCATGTGATCAAGTAGAAAGGTAGAGAAGTACTAGGACCATGGAGAGCGAATTATTGAGATCCATAATCTGATATAGTTTCTAAAATATCTAATGATTCACAAAATCTAATATTAGCAAACTCATGAGAGAAATATAACATTGAATCCCTAGCAGCAATTTTGAAAGAGACTTGAGGTACTTGAATTTTCACACCAAAATTGATGAGAATAACTATAAGCATGACTGGAGGTTCTTGAAACCTAAAATTCGAACCAAATAAGGTAATATCATATCCAAATAAGTTAATTTTAGATCCAATAGTGTGTAACAAAGGTTCCAAGTGCTCCACTGAGATGGTCGATGCACAATTTTCTCCTTCTTCAACAAAAATCTGAGTATTGGTGCAAGCAATCATGTAGAAATTTGTTGGAAGCTCTAGATCAATGAGAGTGAATGGATCACTCCTAAAATATGATATTTATTCCAAAATATCCAAAGTATTACTTTTATGCACACCAACAGTAACATTAGAGAGAGAGAAATCGAATTCCTCTTAATTTTATGAAGCAATCACTGGCAAACTTTGCACAAAATTTAAAATAGAAGAATCACTGGAGAATCCCAAAGTAGAATGGAAGGAGATTGTTTCTTCAATAAAATAGATTGTAATGTCTTATTCTAGATCATATATATGAGAAGATGAGATATCAAATATCTCATAAACTTTCGAAGTAGTAGGAGAAGGAGTCACTCCAAGGAGACTTTCTTCAATTCGAATTGACTGTGTTGAATATTCTTCTTCTTCTTCTTCTTGAACAACTTCATCAGAGAGAATAGAGGCCGATAATTTTGAATAAATAACTCTTGTGGTGCTAGGTGCACTATCCAAATTTCTAGAATGATCCTCATTATGCTTTCCAAAGGTTCTATCCAATTATGTTCAGAGATCCTTTCGGTATTCAGCGGAATCAATAAGGTAGCGCAAGCTTGGAGAAAAGGATAGACATATTGTTCCAAAATATCCATCACCATCATTTCTCCAGTCATTATCATCTTCATAAGACTCTTTACCAATTCCAATAGATACCTCATAGAGACCTTGTCTCTTTATAGATGAAATCATCTTCAATTTCCACTCTGAATATATTGTGAATGGAGTAAGAAGAGGAATTGATAATCTTGAATACATATTGAAGTTGTACCTGCAAAATATCATTGTAAAACAAATCAATTCACATCAATATATCATTCAAGCCTTTCCACCTCGACATGTGCACTTTTTCACGGTCCGTCACACCTAGATAGACTTCTTTAGACAAAATCCAGAGGGAGCAATGCTACAATTCCAAGATTTATGTGAAAACTCGGCTACTTCTGGTGCACAATGGAGATAGAAAAATACTTGATGATTTCCTTGAACAAGGCTCTGATAGCATGTTAAATTTGTGAACCATTAATCTACATGCAAATGAGAGCAATTGAGAAGTATAATTATGCAGTGGAACATCAAAGACAATGTACACTGAACAAGACAAATTTGAGACAAATCTGATAAGAATTCATCAGTTAATTACAACATTAATATTCATTAATTATTCAATAATACAATGATTATACAATAAATAGAATTCGAATAATGTGGATAGGATTCGAATCTACTAGCTCAACTTGAATGGCTAGCTAACTAAAGTTGACTGAATAGCTAACTAGGTGTGTCTAAATCACTATCGGAGCTCACTAGTCTAACTCCATATGTATAAATTACTGTCGGAGCTCACTATTCTAACTCCATGTGTCTAAATCAGTCTACAATCATTTAACTAATGATGTAGGTGGAAAAAAGGCACCCATATCCCTACATTCATGCAAAACTGACGCTAGTCTAACTGAAAGTGATCTAATTGATTGTAACTAGAGGTGAACTCAGCATAATTGCTTACCTACCACCACCAACTGATGGAGGTTGCTGGTGGCAATCAGAGTGGGATACTATAATGTATGGATTGGTCTCAGAAGCACATAAACTCATGCATGCATTAGGGGAATTTTGAGCTCCAAAACGGACCTCATAAGAGATATAATAAAATATTATGAGTTAGGCATTTTATGGGAAAGGTATATTTACAACCCATCTCTTACAATGTAACCAATGCAATTATGGTTAAGTTAAATTAAAAAAATGTCTAAAATAAAACCAATAAAAAATTCATCTTTGATATGACTAAAAGTAAAGTACTTTTGAGTACATAAATTAGTTTTAAATATAATATGATGAATGTACTTATAAACTAATGTACTCATAAAATAAAATATATTAATTTTAAAATTTGAAACATAAGTTACTTTTCCAATATTCAAAATATGTTCTTAAACTATGTATTTATAATTTTGAATTTTAAACATAAAGTTGAATTTAAATGAATAAATA